>OX388048.1:1862208-2215818 GCA_947578705.1 Lacanobia wlatinum | reverse complement strand
CGATCAAACGAGGTCTGTTTTAGTTATTAAGTAATAACATAGGCTAAGTAATTTTGTTAATAACACAGTGGACCGCATTTGTAGTCTGAATAAATAAATACATTATTATTATATCAATGCCGGAATTTCGAAAACTGCACGTATTAAAGCTTTCTATATCGTCAGATTGGTCAATATTTTTTCAATTTCTGTACCGTTCTGATCGATAGTGCGCCAGCCTTGTATTGTATGTTGTTACCGCATTGTTATTGTATGGCAGTAAATTACTTTTTATTAGGTAACAGGGTGGAATGTTTTTCTTTGATAAGATCTTTTGAACGACGAAACTATTGACCGACGTCTTATTTGCTATCATTATTTAACATATTTTTAGATCATAGAGGTATCATGTGTATTATTTTACCGAAATTTATTTCGCCGATTTACATAATAAATTTTTGCTATTGGCCGAAGCCTCTTTTGAGCTTTTTTCATTTGCCGTATTTTCAACACACCAAAACAATATTTTACGGAATATTTATCACAAATATGTTTCCAGTTACTTGGTAGCATTTTCAATATTAAATTAAAATAGTGTCATAAAAAGTCAATAAATTATGCTGCAATATTTTGTGACAGAAAGGAATCGCTGCAAAATCGACTTCACGCAGACTTGTCTGCCCTACCCCTAGAGTGTAATTTAAGCCCGCGTAGACGTGGAGGGGTGGGGACGCGAGCTTAGTACAGGTGGTTTGAAAGCCTGCCGCCGCGGCTGAGGCCGGCTGGCAAAGCCGGCCAGCAAGTCGAAGCAGCGGTGGTGAGCGTTAAAACCATCTGTGACCAAACCCTGCAGCGCCAGAGCCGTAACAGAAATAATGCTTGGTGCACGTTGCATGCCTGCTTGCATGCAACATGCTTGAAGCAAGCATCCTTGTTCGCATGCTTCTTACTGGGACCATTAAAAACCACTTTTGTTAACCACCACCTCTACCACATTACCAATACACCACTTAAATTAAAAAAGTGGTATAATGAATGTTTGGAAACATAATACTTCGAACAAATGTTATTTTGCCAAAGTATATTATCTTCGGAAAAAGTTTTTCGACCAAATGAAACGTCGGAGTAACGAAAAAATCGAATTGATAATAGGTCAACTGATACAGTGGCAGACGTGATACGATAATAGTTGAAAAGTTTTAGTTGAAATGAAATTCGGTCAAATGTTTTTCGAACCTATGATTGGAATAGGAAACCGAATTTTCTACTCTTTTAAATAATTTTAATAACTTTATAAATAATTTCTCTCTTCTTCTTCTTCTTCCAGTCTTGTCCCATTTCTAATTGGGGTCGGCTCTCCTAACCGTTCTTCTCCAGAGATGACATTTCTGGGTAGTCAGTGGGTCTATATTATCTGTGGCGAGGTCTTTCTTAACAACTGACATCCATGTTAGTCGGAGTCTGCCTCGGCTCTTTGGGCCTGAGTCAAGCATTAGCACTTTTCTGTCATGTGTTCATAGGGTTTTCTCATGACGTCGCCGTACCAACGAGGCATGACTCCATGAGCTCGTCAGGCATTGGTCTAATTGTAGAGCTACATCGGATGTACTGGTTTTGCACTATTTCAAGCATAGTGACGTTGGAAGGCCTCCCACAAGGTGGACCGATGACCTGGTGAAAGTCGCGGGTAGCCGATGGATGCGAGACGCACAGGACCGGTCGTTGTGGCGACGCTTGGGGGAGGCCTATGTCCAGCAATGGACGTCTTTCGGCTGATATGATGATGATGATGAAGATGAAGCATAGTGACACCTGCGGATCTCCTGAGCATCCTCATTACCGCGTCATGCATTTTATTGGCCTGCTTTTTCTCAATTGGCCAGCACTCCGCGCCGTAGGTCATAGCGGGTCTTACTGCGGTTTTCTAAACTTTGCCCTTAACGCGGATTGGGATTCAAGCATCGTAAAGTACACCTGTCAGATCTTCCTATTTTTGCCATCCCGTGTTCATGCGGTGCGTGATATCGGCGTCTATATTGCCATCGCTGGATAGATTACTCCCAAAGTATTTGAAGTGGTTTACGATTCTTAAGGAAGAGCCTTGGAAGTTTATTGCGCAGGTAGGTAGATGCGGTTGAGTTCGAGAAGTTACTTTGCAGGAGCTTGGTTTTCTCTCTGCTGATCTTAAGACCTGCATTTTCCAATGATGATCTCCACTTTTCCAAGATTGCTTTCACTGTGAGCGGATCTTCATCAATGAAGACGACGCTCTGCGTACAGAATGTTCCACGGAGCAGGTTGCTGAATTTCAGCCGTCAGATAGTTCAGTTCATCACGAGGTTGAAAAGTAGCGGTCTGAGTCCTGATCCTTGATGAATTCCAACATCTACCTGAAATTCCTGTTTTCTGCAGGGCATCATACCTTTGTAGATACGCCGTCGTTCATTTATGATTTCTTCTCTGCTTCTGATAGCATATCTGCATACATTTCCAAGGGGTCAATGATACTCCTTGGTACGTATTTGAATATTGAAAATTAAAATACCTACAGGTAAAATGTCAATGTTCTGAATATCGATTAAAAAAATTGTATCACAATATTGTGACTGTTCCTAAGTTACCCGAGGCTGATAAAATTTTCGTTTTTCCTAGAATTATCCTAATCGTTAATTTCGGTCCCATTCGTAAATGGGAAGGCCGCGCCCCACCCCGCGCGGCCTCGTAGAATTCGGCCCAGACTGGACTTCTCCCGCCGTTTATGAAGTGAATTCCAAAAGTATGAAATAATCCAACGCCTTATCACACTGATAGGACAGAGTATGGATTGATATACATAGTGAATAGACTTAGGAATTCATAGTTATGAAATATAATAGAAGTGGTTTTAGAAAGTAACAATTTAACAAAGGGAAAACCAATTATTATATTTTAATTAATAATAAATCATGTGAGAAACCCTTACGCTAGCGTAACTGGTTTAAGGTCAATAGCTACTCACACGATACCTCACTTCCGTACCCATGGCACTTTAGAGTAACACTTCCTAAGTGACACAAGCGGCTTTTCAGCGGCAAAGCGTCGACAACACGTTCATATGGAACGTGGTCCCTAGCAGTCCTCTCGAACTGAAAAACGTGACGAGGCGGCATTACAGCGGCAGAGCGTCAGCATCAAGCTCATAATGGAGACTTGGTCCCTAACAGTGCATTGACTGTATAATATAGATATGTGTGGTCAACCCAACCCCAAGAAGCGCACTCCTCGTACAACAAGTACATCTGTAAGGCACAGTGTTCGTATCTGACCGAATCAGTAGTCGTATCTGACCGAATCAGTGGTCATATCAGACCAATTCAGTGGTCGCAGGTAGAGAATATAAATTCAAGAATTAGTACAAATACAAATAGATACTTCAATCGAGAGTTACATACTCAAGAAGTAAATAAAGCTGAGAACTTCAACTCTTTCAAAACCTATAGACAGCCCTTAAAGCGCCCACCCGTCACTACTTCCTAGTGTTTGAGCTAGGGGAGAAGAAGTAGCGGAACAAACTCCCCAGCAACACGTATCTGTCTGTTTTGTTATGAAACTATAGACGTTAATGTCACTGTGTATAATTAAGCACATTATCAGCCTAGGATAAGTCAGAACAATAAAGAACTCACCCCAACAGCTCCAACACACATTCTCACACACACACACACGTATTAAACACTGAATTAATCTAACTTATATTTAACTTAATAAATAATAACGGCTATCCTAAGGGTTACAACGGACCACACGTCTGCTAGTTTATCTAACATCAGCCTATAGCTTATGACGTATAGCCATATCCGAGACATAGCCTCCGGCCTAACTGAAACCTAACTCGATTAAC
This sequence comes from Lacanobia wlatinum, assembly GCA_947578705.1. Taxonomy (NCBI): domain Eukaryota; kingdom Metazoa; phylum Arthropoda; class Insecta; order Lepidoptera; family Noctuidae; genus Lacanobia; species Lacanobia wlatinum. The sequence continues at coordinate 2,211,959 of OX388048.1, read as the reverse complement.
TAATACCGTTCACCCTGAAGCCCTAATACCGAGTGACGCCAACGCCTTCAGCGTCGAGCCTTGCGATTTCCAACAGATGTGGCTACCTGGTAAGACCTCAACCGAGCGCAAGTCGGTCCCGCACACGAAGGGTTCCGCACCATAAACTTTAATTTGTATTATTTGCTACTTTACCAGCAAAGTAGATACATAACCCGTGAAAACTTCAACCGTCCAGCATTGTGGGCCTTGAGACAGCGACCTCCGACCGACAGACGGACGGATGGCCGAGGTCCAGTGACAGGCTACGCGCTTCACTCGCCGAGCATGGAACCCCAATATGTTTGGCGACTCACTGTCGGACCCTTTTTTGTGTAATTTCTTAATTGTTTTAAGAATTCGCTTGGGTTTTTTCTCAGGTGATTTATCGTAAACAGATGAGTGAGAGTGTTTTTAGAAATCAGATATTTACTCTCTTATTTGGTCCTGGCTATTCAAGTATAATTTATGACTCTTCTAAGTGTCTCACAACATGTGAACCGTTTCGAAATAAAATAAATATTTTGTATTATTAGGACCGCATACAGTCACAATATCAAATATTGTTATACCTAAGCTTAGAAAGTCTAAGATTGAAATGACAAGTCATTAATATATCGGATGATTAAAAACGTCGATAGACATTATACTTAAGTTCGAAATGTCAACATTCATTACATCTAAGTTCATAAAATCTACATTAAAAATTGACTTTGCCAAAAAACCGACCACTAAAACGTTGATGGCACCAAGGGGGCTATTTTACCCCTACAACAACGTCCGAAACTACGGACTTCGGGTTTAGAGAGTAGCCCCCCAGATCTATGATTAAACTACATCGGACTGCTTGAAAAGTGACTTGTTTGAAACTTTTTACTCATTTGTTTAGCTTTCGAGTTTTTTGACAAAGCAATTTTTAGTCCTACATTTAAGTGAGTTACATTTTTAGAATCGTTGTTTTCGCGCCCTTTATCTTGGTGCCCCGCTCGATAGGTTTATTAAGAAATAAAGCTTTTGAAGACGTAATCATATTATGTCGCCAAAAATCGGCTAGTCATAATCGTGTTTTGTTTATGATGGCAACTATGAATTTCTTTTCGTCGGGCACAGGAAAATATTTAAGTATAAAAATGGGGTGTGGCTGTGTCATGGATATGGCCGTGTGTTGAACGTAAATCCGTACGGGTTTTTCTTTTGTACGCTTCAATGAGTGCAGACACCATAGACGATGATCACATACATCATACTTATGTCCGAATGGATTGTTGACAAACGTCGATTTCATCACCCACTTGCATAATTTGTCAGCTGCAGATGTGCTGGCACTGTCGTTGATCTGCTCGGTCACAATTGTTCTGTTACGTTCCCATCACTGCTTCACTCGGTCATATGCTGTTTTATTGATACCAAATTCGAATGCACTTGAGAAGCGTCACGTTGTCACGTTCCTTTTCATTTAGATGACTGGATTTAAAAGAAAACGATAATGTTTAAAATCAAAAGCAATTTATTCAAGTTATGTGAGTAAAACAGTAAATACATCTTTGCTTAAATCTATGTCAAGGTCACTAGTGTTATGTGCCTAAACTAGGACATCCTGTCCGTTTTGCCTGAAACACATGATATCCTAGTTCCTAGGTAAATATTATGAAATAATCACGGTAATTATATAAAATAAAATAGTCACCTTTTAGGTATGTAACACAGGTGTAAATAGGTGTAAAAAACCATACTTCCAAAAACATAAGTAAACTTACTAAATTAAAATTAATAGGACCCAAACAATCTTTATTTCAATATCGCTAGAAACTTCTTTGTATCTTCATAAGACAAACTTTAAAGGGTTTCTTTGTGACTTTTCTTACTTCTTCTTCTTAAAATTTGGCTGTGAAACCATGTTTTGTACTTTTTGTGAGGCAAACAATGTCTTTTCGTCTCTTTTTAGTATATTCAGTGCTGTAGCAAAGAGCTGCGTGTTGTTTTAGTACAATGCTTATTATGAATAATTTATTTATTTATTATATTTATATAACATACAAAGAAAACTATAAACTAAAACACATAAGTACAATGGGCAACCTTATCGCATTCCGCGATCTCTTCCAGGCAACCTGGAATGGAAAGTAATTGCCTGGACATAAAATGGGATTGTCATCGGTGCGACACTACTTAATCATAATATATACACAGATAAATATATTATATTCTTAACAACATATCTTAACAATAAATAAATGACAAATATATCACTGCGACAGGTAATGCTCACGAGTCTTTTGAACACCGGTAACGATTGAGCGCGTCTTACTGGGACCGGCAATGCATTCCACAAACCCACAGCCTGGACTGTTAAGGATTTATCAAAGAAATTTGTGGAATGCTTTGGCATTTTAAGTCGTAAATTATTTGATCACCTCAGAATCGCGTGGAAATCACAGATAAACTGAAAACGTTTCTCGAGATAAAGAGGGGTAGAAGGGGAAAGAGCATATTGTATAAAAGGGAAAAGGAAATATAAGCGGATTCCGGCGATTTCTAGCCCGGTTGAGTAGTAACCACCCTTCTAGAGGTGAACTAAGAGTGGTCCCGTTCAAAAAAAAAAAGCATTCCGGCGAAGGCGAATTGGCAACCACTTCAACTTCGCACGGAATTCGGAAACTTGCCCATAATTACGTAAAACAAACATTTTGAAGCAGCTCAAATTTGTCGAGTTGAATTGCCGAACTGTTAGTACTTCACAAGATTTATAGAGCAGGTTAGCGGGAAAGAGGAAAGGGCGGCTACCTTTAGAATCGCTCTTTGAGCTCTTTCAATGGGCAGTAATAAAGTTTAACCTGCTCCACCCCACGAGGTAATGCAGTAAGTCAAAATTGACTGACATAGAGCAAAGTAAACTTGCCTTATTAGTATTGGATCTGCAAGATATTGTAGCTTTTTGAATACGAATATCAGCTTACGAATTCTGTTATTGTATGCTTCCATATGATGTTTGAAAGTTAGGGTTTCATCAATTATAACACCCAAGAATTTTATTTTGTTGGTCTTATAAATACTGGATCACACAAACGGGCAATCTGCAGGGACTGTACAACAATAGGCAAACAACGTTGAAGGAATATAAGAAGTTTGTTTGCACATCGAAAACTTTATGTAATGTGTCTTAGGTGCATTTAGAGTTACTGAGTTGTGCTGAAGCCATTTATTTACCACACTGAAGCTGTCTTGCGTGAGCTTGTAGACGGCATGTTGGAAAGCCGAAAAACTGGCCAAGTGCGAGTCGGACTCGCGTGCAAAGGGTTCCGAACGAATTTTTTTTTTAATATGTTATTTTAACACTATAGACTTCTTATAAGTTTTCCTGTAATCTATAGGTAAAGATATATTATCTCCATATTTTTTAAATTTTAGACTCAGTAGTTTCGGAGATAAGGGAGTGGCCATTTTTCGTCTAATTTCTTGAATACCTTCAAAATCATTTATTTTAAAATTATGAAAAAAATATAATTAAAACCCTCACAGTAAGCCACAGTAAGCATTTGATATGTCACACAATATTGTTAGAAAATCATTTTTTTGAAATTTCTGGTTTGACCTCCAAAAGTGACCCTCATACTAAAAATTTAATGATTTACGTAACGCGTCCGTGTCCTCATACTAAATTTTAACAGAATCGGTACAGTGAATCCGGAGAAAACTGGCTGTGACTGACGGACAGACTGACAGACAGACACCCGAGTGATCCTTTAAGGGTTTCGTTTCAAAAAAAAATTCTAGGCCAAAAATACTTTAACATCGTCCTGTTCTCTTGGTCTGAATTTCAGCAGTTCTTTAACGCTCTCAATTTCGGCCCCGGTAATACTTCGACATGTTTCTGGTCTCCTGGTACTTGTGAATCTGAAGTACTAAGGCAGCAGCGGCTCTGGGTTTTCACTCACTGGGTCACTTCTTCCTTAGTTTCCTTTAATAAACCTCTTCGACATGCATCTGCTAAACACATGGTTAAATAAAAATCTTGCTAAAAAATAATTTGACATGTTTCTGGGCTCCTGGTACTTCTGAATCTTTAGCACTCAACAATTCCAACCCCGAAAATACTTCAACATGCCTCTGCTCTCCTAGTACTTGTGAATCTATAGCGTTCACAATTCCAGCCCGAGAAAATCTTCGACATGTCATTGTATCAGCCGGTCGATTATGAAACATGTTGGAGTGAGGCTTGTTTGAAGTGACCAAGAAGTGAGCTGTATTCCATCTTGATTACATGGATCGACAGGTCACTTCACGATCACTTCACTTCGACATGTTTACAGAATTGCACTGCTGTAATCCTCGTGGCTAAAAAAAATATTTTGCTAAAAAACTCTGACATAATATTTGTGTAATATATTTGGGTGTAGATCTTTGGCAGTCGTTACGGATAGTCAGAAGCCAGTTAATCTGACTCCAGTCTTGCCATGAAGTACCGTGTTACCCAGTTAATGGGTTGTGGAGGTCTGGTAGGCAGCCGCTCCACATTAAATACTGGTATTCAGCTAAATCCGGCTTGACTGGAAGCCGACCCCAATGTAGTTGGGAAAAGGCTAGGCAGATGATGATGATTTGGGTTTACCCACATAAGAAAATTAGTAAGTAAGATCACGTATAAATAAGCCTACATCATTGTAACCGTCAGTTCGCAATATACGCTCGCTACAAGTTGACGTCCTTTTATTTATTACTCCCGACACTTCAGTGGCGACGAGGATCACTATTTGTGCGTTATAATAATCATTGAAGTTCGTCTGCAATTATTCGAGGAAAATGTCGGTCGGCAAAGTCGGAAAGATTCGCGATTTTGATGTGAAGTCAGGCAACTCAATACAATAACGTATTAAATAACAAGTCTAAATTATTAGACTTAATACTTTGTAATACTTCCGTTACCAATGTCGCTCGCTGTATTAACAGTTTGACAAAAGAGGACCCTTTCCACCCGCCACTTGAGTTTCATCTTTCAGTTCCGGCAGAACGTTTTTTAGAAGTAAAAAATGAACGAAAACCTAACTTTCGTCGGGCAAATTATGACAAAGTTCTTCATCATTTGACAGCAATTGAATGAGATGGTAAGCTCGTAAACTGTGCTTCTGTTAACGAAATGGTAGACAGGTTTTACAACTTATTGAGGGGGACTATTACGGATTGTATTCCTTTGAAAAGAACAGCCTGCAATACATATCCACCTTGGTATTCACGGGATCTTATACGACTACTTAAAGAAAAGTTCAAGTACCACACTCGTTTTAAAAAGTACAAGAATAACTAGACCGTGAGTTCTTTGAGAGATTACGAGATGAATGCGATGTTCTAAGTAAGTCATGCTACAAGAAATACATCAGCAGTATAGAAGATAGCATTACACATAACCCGAAAATATTTTGGTCTTTTATTAAAAGTAAGAGAAAAGAAAGCAGCACATATCCGGCACAAATGTCGCACGACGACGAAACCGCATCATGTGTAAGGGATATATGCAACATGTTCGGAAAGAATTTTGCAAGTACCTTTAGTGTTCCGACACACAGCTCAAGTTTCACCAACAACAACACCAATTCCAGTTGTTCTCTCACGTCTACTGCACTGTATAACTTAGAACTTGATAGCAAAGAAATATATCGTGAATTAAATGGACTAGAAGAAACTAAGGGTGCGGGTGGCGACGGTATTCCTCCAATATTTGTAAAACGCTGCGCCAAGGCTTTAGTATCACCTCTACAAAAAATATTTAACAGATCTTTGCGCGATGGTATCTTTCTAGAGGTCTGGAAGGAAGCCATCGTCGTACCCATATTTAAGTCGGGTGAGAAGCATTTAGTGACTAATTACAGACCAATCTCCATACTTGTTACATTTGGAAAAATATTTGAAAAACTGATTAGCAAACATCTGATGTGGTACCTTAAACAACAAATGACTGAATTTCAGCACGGTTTCGTTAAATCAAGATCTACTAATACTAACCTCATTTGTTTTACATCGGCTGTGTCTAAATACCTTGATAATCGCATTCCGGTTGACGCGATCTACACTGACTTTAGTAAAGCATTCGATAAAGTGGACCATTGCCTTCTCATTAACAAACTCAACTGGGGGTGGGCGGACCGATGATTGAGTGGTTTAAATCATATTTGGAAAAGAGAAAATCAAAAGTGGTAGTGAATGATCATTCCTCCGATGCTTACCTAGCAACTTCTGGAATTCCGCAAGGTTCGCATTTGGGTCCAATACTTTTTAACGTCTTCATCAATGACATCACCGAATGCTTCAAACACTCTCGGTATTATTTATTTGCGGATGATCTAAAGAAAATGAAACCAATTCAAACTAGCGTTGACTCTAATATGCTACAGAAAGACTTAGACAGACTTGTAGACTGGTGTAAACAAAACAAGATGCTTTTAAATACCAGTAAGTGTCATTACATCCAGTTCACTTGTAATAAAAAAGTGATAGATAATAAATATTACGAGTTGAGGTAAAGAAACTTAACACAGTACGTGACTTGGGAGTTCAGCTCGACGATGCACTGAAGTTCGATGTACATATTTTAAATTCAGTCTCAAAAGCTTTCAAAGTACTGGGATTTGTTTTGCGCAGTAGTAAGGAATTTAAAAGACCAGCTACCAAAAAAAAGCTCTTCAACACCTTGGTCCGCCCAATATTGGAATATAGCTCAGTTGTTTGGAATCCGCACTACGAAGTTTATTCTAAGCGTTTAGAGAGTGCCCAGAAGCGGTTCCTTTACCATCTCTGCTACGGAGATCACCTAGCTAAGCAACTGACTAGTTACACCGACAGGTTGAAACACTATCGTATGGAAACATTAGCCAGTCGTAGAAAGAAACTTGACTGCATCATCCTACACAAGATATTGAGTGGAACAATTGAACAACCCCCAAAAGAAGCTAAAATTAGTAGAAAGAGAAAGAAACGCCTGTCCAAAATCGTATCTTGAAATAAAAGTAAAATTATTAATCAAAAGTAAAGGCAATGTTGTCTCGATGTCCTTGAGGTTGAACGTGGCAGGTGTCTGTAGGCGCCTGCTGGTTTTCTTCTCTGGCAGTCTGCTTTCGAGATCCCATTGGTTGAAGTTCGATGTCCTCATGCGTTGGCGTTTTATTTGTCTTCCTCGAAAGCCGCTTTCTGAACAGTGCGTAGTATTTGTTAGTTACGATCCACAGAAAAGTGATGATAGCAATTGTTAGTAAAAGGTAACAAATAGCATATTGGTGAATGTCATGATCCGTGATAGTGGATGGTAGTTTTGGTTCGTTCTCTTCTTGGAAGCGCAGCTTCTTGTCAATTTCTTCAAAGTCGTTTTTTTTAAGAGTGAAGAGTTCGTGAGCCGCGTTATGAAGTGTGACGTTGACAATGTTGTTTATCGGCGAGTTCAGGTTCGGAACATGCATGTCATAGTTCACGTTGAGGTTGCTGTTGTACTGATTGTGCGAATTGATGGTAAGTTCTTTTGACCGCAGCACGCATCCTTGACTCAAAGTAACTATAGCCGCCGATGTAATCGTTTGCAATATTACGTCGTTTTCACAAACCGTACGTAATTCGCACCTTCCGCAACAAACAACCAGCCAGCTGTTTGATTCTTGCAACTTGATCCATGCCTCCTCGCACGTCACGCTATTTACGTCACACGGTGACGTAGTAGTACGATGACCCAGTAGTTTTGCTTCGTAAGGTGCATTCTTGTTTTGTAAGTTGAACACAGGTATGTTTGCGCTATAAATGAAGTTATTATCTTGTCTTTTGATGCATAGCTTGAAATCTTTATCGTTTAGTGAGACGTAAGAATCTTTTCAAAGTTCACGGCAATTTATCCGACGATAATTGCATCTATTTGTAATTTGACTCCGTCTTGAATGGTATGGTGTTAGCCCGATAGTAAGTGAAGTCCTCTTTCGAAATTAAGGGAATGTGAACTTCGAACATGAAGTAGTTTCTTGTTATTCGTGCTTTCACGTATAGCAACTTTTAAAGTTCCTTGATATCTTCTCTGTTATTGTCTGTCGGCAATGACAGAGTTCTCGGCAGTCTGCCAGATATGTCTGCTAGTTGCTTTACAAGGCTGACTGGTGATATCAACTGCACGTCCATGTAAATATTAGTGAGAGTGTTCAGCAGCATAGTTTGGATTTCCTTAAGATTTTGTAGCAGTAGGGATGCTGTAAGCGAAGCGGAGTTGAAGTAACTAGTGGCCATTATTATTTGTATTTTTTTTTTCAATGCTGCCCATGTTCTTCGTCATTTCTTCCATGAATTGTTCTATCATCTTGCATTGAAGCTTAATATTTTCATCGTTTTTCTTCAAACCATCATTTTGTAGTTGCATGATCGAAGTTTGGTAGTTTTCGATACGCTGTATGGCCTCAATGTCGTTGTGGTATTTGTCAGCAAATTTCTGGTCTAAGACGCCGAATAAGCTGTTGGCTACCATGCCTACTCCGTCGATTAAGCCGCGCTTCTTGCGCGTAGATAAATGTTTTTGGGGAGCCAGCAGGATCGTGTTGTAAAAGTCGAGTAGTTCCATCTCGTGGGAAAGTTGATCCGTTGTAGCTTGACAATAACTTTGGTGGATCTTTTGGCAAAGGTAATGTATTTTTAATGTGTTGAACGCCTTGCCAGTAGTATGTTAAGTTGTAGTATGTGAGCAAAGTCCATTCATCGTATATTAGTTCAACCTTGCCGATGGTGTCATAGTAAATCGGTCGCTCGGGTTCCAGGTTGGTAATTTGAGTGCCTGACCTTAGTTGCGAACAATATGAGCCATTCACAAGTATTAACAGTGTGAACAGATGAAAATGTTTGTAAGACATTTTTTTTCAGAGCTTTTTCTTGTGGAAAGTTTTTCGGTTGTCTTGGCCTCCTGTAAATTTGTCTTGCATTCTTCAGTATTTTTGATGTTAGTATTGATGGGTAGAGCTGATAGTTTTATTATGGGTCGTTTAATGACGCCAGTTTGTGTTTTTTTTTTATATACTTTATTGTACACCAAAAATTAAATACAAAAGGAAACTTAAAACTAAAGCACATACAATGGGCGGCCTTATCGCATTCCGCGATCTCTTCCAGGCAACCTGGGATGGACAGTATTTGCCTGGACATGAAATTGGGGCTGTCGTTGGTGTGACAAAAAAAAAAGAAGTAATTATAATATAACATAACAGATACACAGATAAATACATAATACGCTATATGTATATTAGATACATAAATACTAAATATACAGACAGTAAAAATAACTGACGGCTATGGACATAATTACAGCGATAGGTAACGTTCTTTGACAAGTTTTTTAAAAGTATGTAACGACTGAGCGCGTCTTACTGGAACTGGCAATGCATTCCACAGACGGGCAGCCTGTACAGAAAAAGATTTATCCATGAAAGTTGTGGAATGCATCGGCATTTTCAGTCGCAAGTTATCTGATGACCTAAGATATCTAGTGTGGGAATCGCCGAGAAACTGAAAACGTTTCTTAAGGTAAAAAGGGGTGAAAGGAGAAAAAAGAACATTGTATAAAAGTGAAAGAATATGAGCATTCCGGCGAAGGCGAATTGGCAACCACTTGAGCTTCAGACGAAATTTGGAAACATGGTCATATTTGCGTATACCGAATATGAACCTGATACAGAAATTTTGAAGCCGCTCAAGTTTATCAAGTTGTTCTTGAGTTAGGTCAAGATAGCTGGCATCAGCATAATCAAGGGTGGGAAGAAGCAGTGATTGTGCAAGCGCAATCTTGGTGTCAATCGGAAGAAAATTTCGCAGTCTTCTCAACGACGCAGCAGATGCAAATAGCTTCCTGCTAACTTCCTGCAGTTGGGCAGTCCAAGAAAAGTTTTTGTCAATGAATATCCCCAAGTTTTTTACTTTTTCTGAGAAGGGAATAACTGAGTCATCGAAGGAAACTTGGGGAAGAGATGTCCAGTCGATCCTTGAGACCATCCTGGAACTGCCCACGACGATAATCTGCGTCTTTGCAGGGTTGACCATGAGTCCATATCGCTTGCTCCATTGGCATATGCGAGCCAGATCACGGTTGATGGTGATAATGGCCTCATGCAGGTTCCCAAGAGGAGCACGCGAGTAAATTTGTAGATCGTCTGCATATAGATGGTAGGAAGAAGTTAGTTCATTAGAAATTGAGTTAATAAAAATAGCGAAAAGTAAAGGGGATAAAACGCCACCCTGCGGAACCCCGGCAGAAGTACGACACCAGGAGGACAAGGTCTCTTCAAAGCATATACGTTGCCGGCGACCGAACAGGTAACTACGAAACCAGTCAACCACCGATGGAGATATATTAAGAGAGCGTAGAATGCCAAGCAAAACATCGAAATGAGTATTAAATGCGTTGCTGAAATCGAGCAATGCCAGGACCGTTAAATTACTGCTTTCCATGGCAGTCCTAATATCTTCAGTAATGTTCAGAAGCGCAGTAGTAGTGCTATGACCAGGACGGAAGCCGGACTGGAAGGGATTGAGGAGATTATTTTTGGATAGGAAAGTACTTAATTGGCTGTGGATTAACCGTTCAAGGACTTTGGAAAGGAATGGTAAGACGGATATTGGACGAAATTCAGAAAAGGATGTGGGATTGGTCTTTTTTGGTAAAGGAATAATTTGAGCATCTTTCCATGAATATGGAAAGACACCACTAGACGCAGAAAAGTTGAGGATGTGGCAAATGACGCGAAGGATTACGTCCAGCACTGGGAGTAACATTTTACGGCTAATACAGTCGCTTCCTACTGCATTAGAGGTTATCGATAGTATGCTCTTCTTAACATCACATGCGGAGAATTGACTAAAAACGAATGGAGAATAACTGGGAGTCGGAAGAGAAGAAAGATAATCCAAAGTATTTAATTTTATTGTCCTATCGAAATTGGACGACGCTGTGAAATGATCATTCATTGCATTGAAGTCTAAATCTTTAGGGATTGACTCTTGTCGCGTTTTACCGACTCCCAATGATCTTAGAAAATTCCACACCTTGGATGCGTCCCCAATTTGGACGGATTTATGAATGTGTTGGCGATTAGCATTCCTACATACCATATTACAGCGATTGCGGATTGAAGCATAATTTTCCCTATTTGCATCAGTGGGCCGTCGCTTAAATTTAGCCTTGGCCGCCACCTTTATTTTCATTAACTTTTTAATCTCATCTGTCAGCCACGGGGCCGGCAAATGTTTAACTTAGACCGCTCGAACTGGTGCGTGACGGTCAAAAAGCTCGACAAGCTTATCAGTGAAGATACCAACTTGCTCGTCGACGGACGTGGAGGCAAACAGAGGAGACCAATCTATGTTGCTGGCATCCTCGCAAAGATTGTCAATGTTCATACCACCAAAATTGCGTTGCATGAGAATTTTGGCTTTAGCCTTAGGAGGGCGAATTTTGTATGAGAGATAAATCAAATCATGATAGGAAAAGGCGTCAGCTGAGCACTGACCATGCTTAGCGACGTGATCAGGTGAGGAAACGAAAATCAAATCAAGAAGTGAAGGAGTAGAGTTTGGAAAAATGGTGAGTGGCACCTAGTGGAAGAATGGAAAGATTGCTACAAACTGAAATATTAGTCAGAGAAGCAGAGCGATGATCCTTTTTGAGGAGACAAGTATTAAAGTCACCCATGATTATACTATGACTGTAAGAAGGAATCAAGATTTCTAAGAGTTTTTCAAAAGATGAAAAGAAATTTATCCGTAAAGAGGGACAGTAATAAACACCAAGGAGTAGTTTCGAATGGTGCAGTTCGACCTCAAGAAAGAGGTGTTCACCAGCATTTGATGGCGGTGGCTGTGTTGATACATTGATAACAGAGAAGGGAATGTGCGCACGGAGATATATGGCAACACCACCACCACCGCCAACAGTCCGGTCGTTTCTGATGAGCACAAAGCCGGGAAGAGAGAAACTAGTCGAAGGGAGACAAGGTTTCAGCCATGATTCGGAAATAAGAATAGCATGAATGTTTTTACAGTCAAAGCTTGCCAGCATATCGTGGAAATGAGCCGGAATACTTTGGGCGTTAATATGAATAACGTTAAAATTCTGAGGAACATCAGAGAACTGCGCTGTAAGACTGTCTGCAAGAGACGGAATACTCACGAAACTGTCATCATCACTTGTTACAGAGAAAAAACTATTTCTATCACTGCTAATATCGACAGTCATAAATAATATATAAAATTATATCTAAAAAATTGTTATAAACACCAAATACATGGTTCACCTGCTGGATTGCGCTAATAAACTTATTAAATAAAATTAAAAATTACATGCAGTCCGGGTAGTTAAAAAATTGAAGAAAATCGTACATTTTAAAAACGAGAAATAACACATAAAACAATATATTTATATTGCCAATGTCAGTACACCGCTACCTAAAACGGAACGCATACATGGAGATTTGACACTGACAGTGATAGTTTAAAAAACTAGATTATGTCAAAAACTTATTGCAATGTAAATAAAATATGAAGGTAATACAAATGAAACACAATGTTACCCGGACTTTGAGTAAACATTACAATATCACCTCTTTAAGGCTGCAGTACGCTTAAGCCTAGTAGTCTTCGCAGCCGCTGCGGCCGCTGGCACAGCCGTTTTTGGATCGCATTGCAGGGGCTCACTCAGTGTCAGAGGAACAGGCGCTAACTTGTCCAACTCGGCGAGGGTTTCGACTCGGTGTCGCGTATCATCAGGACCAAGAGTATATACGCAGCCCGCCTTAGTCCAGCTTCTCGTGACGCCGCATCTTTCCCTCGCAGCCAGAAACACATCGTGCCGCCCCTTTGTGAGGAACTCGGACATGGTGACGCCTGAAGCCCTTAATTTAGTTTTGGAGTACCGAAGTTTATCCCTCACCGCAAGACTGGCTACCTTGAAAAGGATAGGCCTGGTTTTACTAGGCACCGCTCGCCCCATCCTGTAACATCGGTTGATGTCAGCAACAGTGAAGTCGCTCGGCTGTAGTTTGTGACGGACCACCTCAGCAATCACCCTGGCAGTATCCTCCTTCTGCTCTTCAGCAACTCCATGCAACAGCAGGATCTTCCTTCGGCTGCGCATCTCGATTTGGTCGACACTTCGTGCCAGCAAACCCATTTGTTGTTGAAGACTGTTGAAAGCCTCTGTGATGAATGTTCGGAACATTGTGAACTCCGTAGCGAGGCTAGCAGCTGTGATGGGTGTTTGAGGAGTCTTATTTAGCTCTTCCTCAAAGACAGTCATCCTTGTTTGGAACAAATCCTTAAGCTCACTCAGAGTGCTTGCTAGTGAATCCATTATGAAGATGTGAAGGTGATTGTAGCTTTTTATAGTGGGAAAATTGTGAAAAGATAACGCTACACCAGCAGGTAGACACTGTTAACTTTTAAAATATAGCATAAATATTCGCTAATAATGATTCTATTATGTTATATTGAATTTTAAAACAGGAGCAAATTTTTCTTTGTGCAACTGTTACAACTACCCACTCTATCCGCGTTTTTAGCGTTGTCACTCTCAAAGTCAAAGTCAAAGTCAAATGATTTATTTCAACTAGACCAATAAAGGCACTTTTGAACGTCAAATTAAAATAAAATAAAATATTATAGTGACTCTAGTCGTCCGTTCGCAAAAGGTAGATTCTTATGGAGAAGAACGGACAAGAAACTCCATAGTTACTCTTTTCAAAAAATAAGCTTTACAATATTTGCATACATTAATCAGTTGATTATATGTGAGGACGATGCTCCCAAAAAAACACTTATATACTACTAATAGGTACAATAAAGAAATGCCAGCAGAGGTAAAATTAATAAGTTTGCTAGTAAGGGAACATAATACTCACATACGTACAAATTTTTGCCACTATTGATTTATATGATCAGTGTGTGAGTAAAATTAAATACAAAAATCAGTAAATACACCTGTTTACATAGTAAATATTAATACAATAAACACAAACATATCAACCAGTTTCACTATGTCTACTACACCCTAGATTGTCCTATGGAGCAGGACTAGCATGTTTCCAAGCATTCTTATCTTGAATATAAACATCTAATTTGTAATATGCTTGTTCACAAAGTGTGTATTTTACACACGTTTTAAATTTTCTTTCATTTAATTCTAATATTTCAGAAGGAATTTTGTTGTAATATTTAATACAGTACCCCATGAAAGATGTTCGTACTTTGGATAATCTAAAAAATGGTTGATCTAGTTTATTTCTATTTCTAGTATTAAAATTATGTCTATCACTAATTTTGCTAAAGAGATGTCGATTTTTCCTTACATGCATAATATTTTCATAGATGAATTGACAAGGTACTGTCATAATATTAATCTTTTTAAAGAGTTCCCTAAGAGAATCGCGGCGACGAAGATTATAAATGGCTCTGACAGCACGCTTTTGTAGAATAAATATGGATTCAATGTGCTGACATTGAATCCATATTTATTCTACAAAAGCCGTATGGTAAGCCGTATGGTATTTTGCTATGAAAGTAACTAAAATAGACCAAACGCGCGGTTTCTATATCTGTTAGCTGTCTTATCTTTCTAACAGCATAAGCGGCTGAGCTTAGCCGCGCCGCAAGAGATGTTATGTGAGGTACCCATTGCAATTTCTCGTCTAAAGTGATTCCCAGGAAAACCGTCTGATCAATAAATTCCAGTTTTTGTCCATTCAATATGATGTCACATTCATTACTTTTAACATTAGGTAAAAAAAAATTAATACATTTAGTTTTTTTTTCATTTAGTACTAAGTTGTTTGCCGTAAACCAATCTTGAACCTGGTGAATAGAGTAATTGACATCATCAAGGTTTTGTGACCGTCGGTCTATTTTAAATATCAATGATGTGTCATCAGCAAATAACACCATCTTTGGTTCATTTTGAAACAATTGGGGCAAATCGTTTATGTATGCTAAAAAGAGGAATGGACCTAATATTAAACCTTGCGGAACGCCCATTGCCATTTCAGAACCTAGTGAGTTTACACCGTTTACCTGTACTTTAACCTGTCTGTCTTTCAAGTATGATCCAATCAAATCAAGGGATGTATTCCTAATCCCATAATGCTCAAGTTTCAACAAAAGTGTCTCATGGTTAACGCAATCAAACGCTTTCGAGAGGTCACAAAAAATTCCAATGGCGTCTTGTGAATCCTCCCAGGCGTTAAAGATGTTCTTTATTAGGGTGACACCAGCGTCAGTTGTACAACGCCCTTTAGTGAAACCGTACTGTTGTTCGTGAAAGATGGAATTCTTATTAAAATGTAGTAACATCTGGCTAAGCATTAACTTTTCAAACACCTTACTGAAAACCGGCAGGATTGACACCGGCCTGTAATTGTTGGGTTCTTGACTATCACCGGATTTAAACAGTGGAACGACTTTACTGTGCTTCATGAGATCAGGAAATACTCCTTGGTCTACACTAGAGTTAAATATGTGAGCTAAGTAGGGAGCAATAGTTTCAATAACAGATCTACAGACTTTTACAGACATTCCCCAAAGATCTTCTGTTGATTTAATTTTAAGATCTTTAAAAGCCTTTATAATGGCTAAGGGGTTCGTATGTTGAAACTTGAACTCTGATGGGCATACCTTGATATTCTTCCTTAAAAAGGCAGCAGAGAGCGCGGGTGACGAGTTAAGAGCTTGTGTAGTTTTACGTGGAATATCAGCAAAGAAGTTTTCAAATTCCTGAGCTACCTCTGCATCTGAGTTTATGGGACCACGTACGGTATTTAAATTAAATTTAGTTTCACGCTTTTTCTTCCTACCTGTTTCATTATTTATTATTTTCCAGGTGGTTTTTATTTTGTCATCTGCTGATTTTATTTTATTGCTAATAAACAGAGCTTTAGCTATTTTGCATGCACTTTTAAATGTTTTTGAATATTTTGCAACATACTTATGAAAGCTTATGTTATTCACATGTTGCTTTAGGCCATATAGTTCGTATAGCTTTTCTCTACTTATTCGAATGCCTGGAGTCGCCCAATCACTGAATATAAACTTAGTGTAAATACTTTTAGACTTAATTGGAAAATTATCATTAAATTGAGTGTTGAGTAATGAAAAAAATTTGGTATAAAACACATTTGGGTCTTCTATGTTATTAAAATTTTGAACACATAATTTACTGGCCAAAGTACTATTAAGTTTTTCTAAATTTTTATCTGTCTATCTAACATATCCGTCCGCTCCAGGGTGAAGTTCTAGCACCCGTCCCATAGCCCATTTTCCTGGCGGCAAATTGTTTTCCCGGACTAGTACGATGTCTCCCTCGTTGAGATTTTTCTTGGGATTATTCCATTTGCTGCGTGTTTGTAGTTGTGCAAGATAGTCGCTTGACCAATTCTTCCAAAATTGTTGGTGCATGTGTTCTGTTAATTGCCATCGTCGGTGTAGATCCATTTTGTTTTCAGTGTAGTCAGCTCGTGGTAAAGACATTGTTGGTCCCCCCCGTTAGGAAGTGACCTGGTGTAAGGTAGTTTTAAAATTCTTCGGGGTCTTCAGTGAGCTGGCAAAGCGGCCTGGAGTTCATGCATGCTTCTATCTTCGCAAGCAGGGTAGTAAATTCCTCATACGTCAGTTTTTGTTCTCCTAACACCCAACGAAGGTGTTATTCATTGACTTGACCGCAGCTTCCCATAGTCCGCCAGCAGTTGGCCAAGCGGGCGCATTAAAATGCCATTGTACCCCCATGTCTGCGATGTTTTTGAAGAAGTCAGGCGACAAGTATTGCTTGAAGTCTTCAAACTCTTTTTGAAGCAACCTTGATGCGCCGATGACATTTGTGCCACAGTCTGAGTAGACGTGACTTGGTGTTCCGCACCTGGAGCACATTCTCTGGAAAGCTGCTATGAAGGTTTCAGTGCTTAAATCCGATGCAAGTTCTATGTGTACAGCTTTTGTCACCATGCACACAAAAATGCATATATAACCCTTTGAACTTCGCACCCCTCTCCCTTTATTGAGTCTGACTTCGACGTGTCCTGTGAAGTCAACTCCCGTGTGGGTGAACGGCCGCGAAGGTGTTACTCGTTGCGGTGGTAGTTCTCCCATAAGTTGATTCAACTGCAACGGGTTGTAGCGATGGCAGCGCACACAGCGCCGTAGTTCAGCTTTCACCGCTCTATTGCCGCCAACGATCCAATACCGTTGCCGGAGGTACGCTAAAGTTAGTCTGGCTCCTCCATGTAAAGTCGTCTGACGAGCTTGTTGAATCACCAATTCAGTCAATCGTCCACCTTTAGGTAGAATGATTGGATTCTTCATTTTAAAAGGTAAACTGGAGTGGTTCAGTCGACCCCCGACTCGGAGTATGCCGCTGCTATCTAAGTATGGTTTATGTTTGAAAATGTTACTTTTCGTAGAAATAATTTCTTTCTTCATAAGTTGTTTATATTCTTGCGTAATTTCCGTTTGTTGCACATATTTTATTATTTGTTCATTTGCTTTGTTTAATTCGCATAGAGTGAGGTATCCGGTGTCACGTTTCGTGTTGTTACGTGCGTTTCCAATAAATCGCTGTATCCATGCTACAATTCTGTTCACTTTGGTCAATGAACTGCAATTAGTTAATAAGTTATGAATACAATGATTGGTTTCATTGTTCATAGAGTTCAATTTCGCTTGGCAAACGTTGCCTATGTTAGTTGTAAATGTGCATGTTATATTTTCTTCACGACTTTGTTCTTGGAAGGTGGTCAGGAATGTAGGACCTTCCCACCACAAATTAAATGTTTTAAGCTTCGTTGGTAGCAATCCTCTTGATGTACAATCTGCAGGATTATCTTGCGACTTCACATAACGCCATTGCGTGGTAGGCATTATATGTCTTATTTTTGCAACTCGATTGGCGACGTATTTTTCCCTCTTAGATGTATCCCCTTGTATCCACGCCAGTACCACCTGGGAATCGCTCCAGGCGCTTGTAGTTATGTCGAATTCATTCAGCGCTACTCTGATTTTCTCGATGAGTTGCGCTAGTAAGAGTGCGCCGCAAAGTTCAAGTTTCGGTAATGTGATTGTTTGTGATAACGGCGCTACTCTTGTTTTAGCAGCCAGTAATGTTATTGTTGGCTTGTTATGTTCATCTCTGATGCAGCTGTAAACCACGCACGAATAAGCCTTTTCACTGGCGTCGCAGAATCCAAATGGTTCGATCTTCTGCTCTGTTGAACCAATCCAGCGCTTGATTTTTATGTTTTTTACGTTGGGCATGTTAGCTCTTAGTTTCAGCCACTTATCTGCTATATAAGAGGGTAACTGATCATCCCAGTTAAGTTTGTTGACCCATACTTCTTAAAAAAATATTTTTGCCGCAATAGTTATGGGTGACAGCCAACCCAGTGGATCATAAAGTTGTGATATTTCTGAAAGAAGCCGCCTTTTGGTTATTTCCGGTCGGCATTTTTCATCAAATTTCCAGTAAAACGCGAATGTGTCAGTCTGTGGGTTCCAACCAAGTCCGAGTGTTTTCATGGATTCTTCTTGCTTGAAATCAAAAGTGTTTTTGCGTGAGATCTGATCATTACTTAAGTTCTTAAGCAATGCTGTATGATTGCTGGACCACTTGCGTAAGTTCATCCCGGCTCCTTTTAACATATCGATAAGCGATTTCTGGGGTTCCTGGGCCGGTTCCAGTGAGTTGTGGCCACTTATGACATCATCGACGTATGCTTCGTTCAGAATAGAATAGAATACTCTTTATTATGTACACCACATAAGTTACAGAATTCAGCAGAATCCGGTTTGACTGGAAGCCGACCCCAATATAGTTGGGAAAAGGCTAGGCAGATGATGATAAGTTACAGAAAAGATAGAGTAGTACTTTGGCAGCCGTGGGGTATTTATAGCCATCATCGTATGCAAGTTGTTTGATGGTTCTCATGGCTAGCCACGGTGCGCACTTAGTGCCATAAGTAACAGTGCAGAGTTGGTATTCTTGCAGTTTCTCTGACGGTGTAGTTTGCCAAATATTTATTTGCAATTGTTGTTGTTCCTCAGACAGCCAGATACATCGGTACATTTTTTCGACATCAGCAGTAAAGGCGTATTTGTACGTTCTCCATTTTATGATAAGCTCTTGAATATCCTTTTGTAGGTTGGGGGGCCCTTTCCTTGTATGTCGTTTAGGCTGTATCCTGTTTTAGTTTTCTGAGATGCATTGAAGACAACTCTGAGCTTCGTGGTAGTACATTCTTCACGAAGTACTCCGTGATGTGGTAAAAAACTTTCAGCAGTTGAAGATGTCATGGGTTTTGCTAGTTTCATATGACCCAACTCCAGGTATTCTCTAAGGAACTCTTTGTATAGCAGTTTAAGTCGGCCATTTCTTTGAATCCTTTTTTCTAATTGCAACAATTGTGAAACTGTAATCGTTTTCTATGTTCCGATCTTATTTTCATAATCTGGACGGAAGGACATCTTCAGAATGTATTTTCCATCTGATCCACGGCGAGTAGTCTCTTTGTAGTAAGTTTCACACTGATCGTCTTCAGATCGGTCTGTGTTTGTTGTGGTGACGTCTTCACACTCCCAAAATTTAGTAATTTCAGCCAAGTCTAGTAGGGTGACGTTACAGTTTAAAGTGTCTAGTTTTCCACACAAAATCCATCCCAGCTGTGTTTGTTGCGCAACGGGGGACCTTGGGGCACCTTTAAGTATTCCATCTTGGATTATTTCGGCATATAGATTGGATTAGTCAGCTCCAAGCAATATGTAAACAGACCTTGAAATGTTAAAATCTGGGTCTGCCAGTTTTAAGTTCTTCAAATGCGACCACTCTGGCAATGTGTTATTCGGTGGTTTATTGATCAGTTTTTTCATAATCAATGCTTCAGTTTTGAAGGTATATTCGGAGTGGATTGATTTGCAGGTTAGGTATAAACGTCCTTTACAGTCGCCTGGTACAGTTCCAACTCCAGATATTCTTGCAGTTAGTTTGTTTCTTGGCAGCCTCAGGAGTTGCGCTGCGTTTTCAGTTATCAGGTTGACTTGTGAGCCCTGATCTACGAGCGCACGAAGAGTTAAGTAAGTCCCATCTATCGACTTGACTTTAACTTGGACGGTTGTAAGTAAGACTTCCATCTCGTTGGCTGATAGATGATTTGAACTCGACGTTTCAGGTTCCCTCGAGGGTCGTTGACCTGAACGTTGGTTGTCATTGCTAGTTGAAGGTGTATTTTTGTTGGAATTGTTGTAATGTAAGAGCGTATGATGCTTCATATTACATTCCTTACAAGTTTTTACAGAGTTGCAAGTTTGATTTTCGTGTCTAAACAAACAGTTTTTGCAAAGACGCAATTTTGCAACTGTGCTGTTTCGTTGCTTAGCATCCGAGTCAATTAATTGCTGACACCGCATCAAAACGTGATCGTTTTTGCAAAGAGGGCACTGCCCGTAAGAAGTGTGGTAAGTTTTTGGATGCCATTTCTTATGCTCGAAGGTTTTCCGAGATGCATTTTTTTCAGTTCCAGCTGACTTTTCTAAACTCTGTATGTTCTTCTTTGAAGTTTTCATGGTTTCAAACGCCATAAACTGGTTTTTCAAGAACATCAGAAATTCTTGCAGTGTTGGCACTTCTCTGTTATCGTGCAAGTTCTTAATGTATTCGTTGTAGGTCCCACAGTATAGTTTTTGTGACATCAAATGAACGATCATAGGATCCCAACTGGTTATATCAAAACCAATATTTGTTAAGCCGTTTAGGCATTCAGTCGTTACGTCATGCAGCTTCCTCAAGTTGTAAGCGTCTGGCTTCTGTAATACCGAAAACTGCAGCATAGTGTTCATGTAAGATGAGAATGGTAGTCGACGGTTGTTGTAACGTTGGTTCAGTATTTCCCAACACGAAGTGTAATTGTCGGCGCTGATGCTCAAGTACTGCACGAGTCTTTCTGCTTCACCTTTCAGCCTAGTTTTCAGATGCTGCATTTTTTGGGCCTTATTCAATGTCGGGTTTTTGTATATCGTCTCCAGGAACAGGTCTTTGAAAGAAATCCATTTGTTATAGTGTCCTGAAAACTCTGGAATCTCGATTCTCGGAGCTGAGTGTTGGTGATGAGCGGTGGACCACATCTTGCTTTTCAGTCGTTTCCTTGCTCCGTCATACTTGGCTTCCATTTTGTTGAACATATCATAGTATGTACTGTCCGAGCTTTTTAGTAAGACTTCCAGTTCCCAATGAGTATTGTCAATTGCTTCCCACTTCATCATACTTGAAAGACAGACAGGTTAAAGTACAGGTAAACGGTGTAAACTCACTAGGGTCTGAAATAGCAATGGGCGTTCCGCAAGGTTTAATATTAGGTCCATTCCTCTTTTTAGCATACATAAACGATTTGCCCCAATTACTTCAAAATGAACCAAAGATGGTGTTATTTGCTGATGACACATCATTGATATTTAAAATAGACCGACGGTCACAAATCCT
Source organism: Lacanobia wlatinum (assembly GCA_947578705.1). Lineage (NCBI taxonomy): Eukaryota > Metazoa > Arthropoda > Insecta > Lepidoptera > Noctuidae > Lacanobia > Lacanobia wlatinum. The sequence goes on along the minus strand of OX388048.1, from coordinate 2,190,439 downwards.
TGATGATGTCAATTACTCTATTCACCAGGTTCAAGATTGGTTTACGGCAAACAACTTAGTACTAAATGAAAAAAAAAACTAAATGTATTAAATTTTTTTACCTAATGTTAAAGGTAACGAATGTGACATCATATTGAATGGACAAAAACTGGAATTTATTGATCAGACGGTTTTCCTGGGAATCACTTTAGACGAGAAATTGCAATGGGTACCTCACATAACATCTCTTGCGGCGGCGCGGCTAAGCTCAGCCGCTTATGCTGTTAGAAAGATAAGACAGCTAACAGATATAGAAACCGCGCGTTTGGTCTATTTTAGTTACTTTCATAGCAAAATACCATACGGCTTACCATACGGCTTTTGTAGAATAAATATGGATTCAATGTCAGCACATTGAATCCATATTTATTCTACAAAAGCGTGCTGTCAGAGCCATTTATAATCTTCGTCGCAGCGATTCTCTTAGGGAACTCTTTAAAAAGATTAATATTATGACAGTCCCTTGTCAATTCATCTATGAAAATATTATGCATGTAAGGAAAAATCGACATCTCTTTAGCAAAATTAGTGATAGACATAATTTTAATACTAGAAATAGAAATAAACTAGATCAACCATTTTTTAGATTATCCAAAGTACGAACATCTTTCATGGGGTACTGTATTAAATGTTACAACAAAATTCCTTCTGAAATATTAGAATTAAATGAAAGAAAATTTAAAACGTGTGTAAAATACACACTTTGTGAACAAGCATATTACAAATTAGATGATTATATTCAAGATAAGAATGCTTGGAAACATGCTAGTCCTGCTCCATAGGACAATCTAGGGTGTAGTAGACATAGTGAAACTGGTTGATATGTTTGTGTTTATTGTATTAATATTTACTATGTAAACAGGTGTATTTACTGATTTTTATATTTAATTTAACTCACACACTGATCATATAAATCAATAGTTGCAAAAATTTGTACGTATGTGAGTATTATGTTCCCTTACTAGCAAACTTATTAATTTTACCTCTGCTGGCATTTCTTTATTGTAACTATTAGTAGTATATAAGTGTTTTTTTTTGGGAGCATCGTCCTCACATATAATCAACTGATTAATGTATGCAAATATTGTAAAGCTTATTTTTGAAAAGAGTAACTATGGAGTTTCTTGTCCGTTCTTCTCCATAAGAATCTACCTTTTGCGAACGGACGACTAGAGTCACTATAATATTTTATTTTATTTTAATTTGACGTTCAAAAGTGCCTTTATTGGTCTAGTTGAAATAAATCATTTGACTTTGACTTTGACTTCGACTTCAAGATTGACAAGTGATCTTCAAGTTCCCATTTTTCCGTAAGGACTTCAAATTCAATTTTTGCCACAGCCCGATCCATGGCTTTGAAGTTACATTCCTGTTTAGTCAGCAAAGTCTTAGTCTTCTCATCAGGTTCTCCCCGCGACACGTCTGTCAGGTCGAATTTTATATTTTCTTCAGTGGTTTGCAACATTTTTAAAATGTCTGCTTTAGTTTCTTCGTACATGTTCTTTGTCTTACCGTGGACATCTTCCGTGAAATAGTTTATGTTTTTATCTTCAACTTCTTGCAACAGCAATGTATGCCGTGCATTGAAGTCCATCCATTGAGCTTCTAACGAGGACAGCCGCTTATTCAAGTATTCCTTTGTTTTTCTTGTTATCCTTGTTATAGTTGCTGCATAATGTTTGATGTTTTCAAAACAGGTTGATTGTAGCGTTAGCTTATTCATCTTGTTAAGCTATAGCTCCCTTGTAGTTCTTTGTAGTTGAAGCCTCTTCTAGTTATCGTTAAAGACTCTTCCAGTTTCCGAAGGCTCTTCCGGTAGTCGTAGGCTCTTCTGGTAGTTGCTGTCAGTTCCCGTAGTTAAGGGCTCTTCCAGTAGTCGTAGGCTCTTCTGGTAGTTGCTGTCAGTTCCCGTAGTTAAGGGCTCTTCCAGTAGTCGTAGGCTCTTCTGGTAGTTGCTGTCAGTTCCCGTAGTTAAAGGCTCTTCCAGTAGTCGTAGGCTCTTCTGGTAGTTGCTGTCAGTTCCCGTAGTTAAGGGCTCTTCCAGTAGTCGTAAGCTCTTCTGGTAGTTGCTGTCAGTTCCCGCAGTTAAGGACTCTTCCAGTAGTCGACGGCTCTTCTGGTAGTAAAAGTTCGTTCCGGTATTCAATGTGGCCTTACCCTTGTTAGGTATTTGCGCCTTTTCAATCCAACTGGGGCGACCTTCTTCCGGGAGACCAGCTGAACCGATTCGCTACCGTAACAAGAGACACACCCGCACTGATATATACGAAGGCTCGAAGGACCATAAATGTACGGGTTGTAGTAGTTAACGCCGTACACTGATTTGTCGTGAAGTTCAGAAAGTTCAGTAAAGTATAGAGAAACACTTTCCACTAAGATGCAATTGTTAAGTTTATTAAGTTATGAATTAGTTACAGTACTGGAGTGGAAGGCGGTTATTTCTCTCAGTTGTTGATAGCTACGCAGTTATGAGTTCACTATATTATAGTTCATTAGTCATATATAATGCAAAATTATGACGCACATCATTAGGCTACAGTGGGCAATTTAATGCTCTGGCTAAAACGACAGATTTAGACATCTGTAGGTCTTTGCCAATATTTAAAACCTATTTGAAGGAATTAATTTAATGCCCTTTATTATGTGATTTATTTGTTTATTGTGTTTATCCTTTTTACACTGTCTGTGTATTTTGTTGTTTTACTTTTTTATTTTTATTATGTATTAATTTTACCTTTTCTTTATAATTAAGTAACTTTGTGAGCCTAGTTGTTAACTGTGCATGCTGTGGTCTCCTATAAGTGAAGGAGTACACCTACGAGATACTTTTTATTACTTGTAAGTTAAGAGCCATGAGTTGTGTATATTCTTTGTTGGAGATCCTAAATAAATAAATAAACTCGACTTGTACGAGGAGCGGTTCTTCAAGGTCAATAAGGTCGTGAAGGACATGTGGCTGCCGATGCTGATCACGGGCGTGGGTGATGAGACGTACGAATTGCTGAGCACGCTGTGCAATCTAAGAAAACCAGTGGATTTAACGTACGAAGAGGCCGTTACAATTTTGAAAATTCACCTACAACCGAAACCTGCGGTCATGGCGGAACGGTATCGGTTCAGACAAAGAAGACAGAAAAACGACGAAAGTAAAACACAATATCTGACCGAGTTAAAGAAACTCTCGAAAACTTGTGAGTTTGGTGCAAATTTGGAGGAAAATTTGCGTGACCAGGTCGTATTCGGAGGGAAGAGTGACGTTTAATTTGGTGTTAAAATTTTATGATGGTAGCAATATAAGACCACTAGGGGTTCTAAGACCGAAAGTTCAATACAAAGATAAATAAAATATCTAGAACTGTTTGTGATAGACGGGGGTACAACTTCCTTACTGGGCAGCAATGGTTAGTACAATTGGGTATTAAAATACCTCCACTTCAACAAGAAATTAATCATAGTGTCTACAAAATGTCTGATACTGTCGATTGTTTGTTGAACAGTGGTGTAGTGTCCACGCATCGTATCACTAATAGTAGGTATTTGGCTCGCCTACGCACCACCACGTGCTGCCTGACTGACGGTTGAACACAGACTGACTCCCACCCAGTCCGTACATTGTGACGTACGCGCTCGAAAGCAATCATAAGTATATACATACACTACATCCCATCCTCGTCGCCATATGTAGTGTCCACGCATCGTATCACTAATAGTAGGTATTTGGCTCGCCTACGCACCACCACGTGCTGCCTGACTGACGGTTGAACACAGACTGACTCCCACCCAGTCCGTACATTGTGACGTACGCGCTCGAAAGCTATCATAAGTATATACATACACTACAAGTGGTATAAATAATTGTTCAGCGAGGGACTGGGGCGGTACACAGGCGGCAAGGCAACACTCCGGTTGCGGGAGGGCGCGAGGCCGGTGTTTTGCTGCGCGCTGCCGCTCCCATAGTACTTGTTCACGTTGACTCGCGGGCGCGGTGGCGCGCGCGGTCACGAAATATCAAACATATGGCGTAATATCCAAGTGTTCACGTACGAAATGCACGTGCGGTGTAAGTAGCGGGCATGCTAGCGACTGGCGCGCGCGGCGCGCTCGCGGCTATATCAAACGCGTGAGATGTTTGTGTGTGTTCACGTTGAACTAGCGGCGGAGCGCGCGATTATCTCGCGACGTCAGGTAAGTTCAACCAGTTTGAACTTATCGCTTGAAACGCTAGCACGTTTTCATCATGTCACACTCGCGCAAACGCCAGGCGGCCAATGTGAACACGAACCCGCCACGTCTTCGCGACCGCACCCGCCACCGCGCCCGCGCGTTCCAACGTGAACAAGTACTACGCTCTGAGGGGTCAGGTCGACGCGGAGCTGGATGCCATGTTGCGCGCGGGAATCATCGAGCCCGTCGAGTGCTCGGACTGGGCGACGCCTTTGGTACCGGTACGTAAAGCGGACGGAGGACTCCGTATCTGTGCTGATTACAAAATAACTTTAAATCCTGTCTTACTGGTCGATAGATATCCGTTATCCTAGATAGATGATTTGTTAGTGAGCTTAAACGGTGCTAGTCATTTCTCAAAAATTGATTTGTCTCTTGCTTACAACCAGATTGAATTGGATAATACTAAAGATTTAACTGTAATAAACACACGTCGAGGTCTTTTTATGTACAATAGACTTGTGTTTGGGTTGTCTTCTAGTCCGGGCATCTTCCAGCGTATTATGTCAAATTTACTTAGTGATATTCCGGGGGTAGAAGTATTTTTAGATGATATCATCATCGGAACGGCGGGAACACAGGATAATCGCTTAGAAAATTTAGAATAATTGTTCCAGCGGTTACAGAGTCACGGTATGAAGCTAAAAAGGAGTAAATGTTTATTTATGGTTAACGAAGTCAAATACTTATGATATGTCATATCAAAAGATGGGGTTAAAGTAGATTCAGATAAAATAAAAGCAATAATAAAAATTCCCAGGCCAAGAGACATTTCAGAGTTGCGTTCCATTTTAGGTTTAGTTATACTTCAGGCTTCGTCCTCGAGATTAGAATTTTATACACATGTAGTAACGCCTAGTACACACCATTCCACACTATTTTGAGAATATATATATATATATATTTTTTTTGTGGGTAGATTACTTAGTCTACTTGATTCCTGCACCCGCAATTCGTGTCATTCGCTTTTTAGTGCTGCGCCGTTCCACACTCGCTCGCGATTACAATTACTTATTTAAAAAGTTAGTGTCTAGTGTTGCTGTTATAATAATGCCTAAAAGAAAAGGTGATGATTGTGATCGTATAAAACATAAAGTTAGAAGATTACAAATAAAATTACGACGCAAATGGCGTCGATCGCGTGATTTATATTACTCGGATGACTCACAGCGATCGTCAACAACAAGTTTGCCGCCGTTCTCCGTTAGACAATCAAGGTATGGTTTATTATTGTACCCTAATATTAATCAGTATTTGACCTACATAATAATGGTTTTTCAATTTTATTGCATAACTATCTACATCAGTTATTCAAATGTAGTGTACGAGATTACACGATATATTAGTGTTACGGACAGTACAGTGGGACTGTTTTTTCACTAATACGAGCCTGACAAAATAAGATTTATTTATTCTTCAGGAAATAATAGTTTGCGGACAGTACTTGCTTGCATTGGGACTGTTTCTTACTGTTAATTTCCAACAGTTCAGTCTTTCAGACTTACGTAACTAACAAGTGTTTTACTTTGAAAACATTAAATATTTTAAGATATTGAACAACATGTTCAATCTTTATTGTAACGATAACACCTAAGACAGTTTATGCAGTCATGATTGGGCCCACCGAGCAGTACAATGGGACTGTCTCATGGTGCTAGATAAATTTGTTTGTGGACAGTACGTGTTATCATAACTTGGGACTGTCACTTACATTATAATATTGACTCGCATTGCCAGGCTACATCACGTATCCTACCTATCTACGTCTCCTTTTCAGACTAAGAATATACGGAGTTGTTTAGCAATGAAGCGGTCATATCAGACCTAGCTCAGCCTTCTCCCGAGCAGCAAACAGATGTAGACCTAACGCAGCTTGAGGTGGAACTGGGACCAGATCCACTCCCTAGCACATCACGCGATGAAAACTCTGTCCCGATTCAGTCTGTCGTGATAGTTGCGCCGGATCCTGCGGACCCTTCACCGCCCGTAGTCCCAGAACCTATTCCGCTTGCAGACGACACCTGCAGCAACAGAAGACTCAGGACTTAACGGCGGGTATATCAAAAGAAGCTGCGTAAGGAGCTTAAAGAAAATTATTTAACTCCTGAAAATGCCAAGTTGATTGATCCTCCAGATGCAAAAATAAAAGCAGTTGTCTCCAATATTATTGCTAAACGCGATAAAGCTATTGAAAGTAAACAAAAACAACTTACCTTAGCCATTACTTCCTTAGGAGAAGCCATCACGCTTAAATTATCTGCTAAGGAGAAAAACACTGATTTACTCAAACTTCTGATAGATTCTACTCGTATCATCTGCGACTCTCAACATGCTGACTCTGTGACGCGGAGAAACTTCCTATTGAATGCTGTCAAGAAAAAAGTTAAAGAGCAACTACAGAATACAAAAATTGATAAGCTTCTTTTCGGTGAGAACTTAGCAGAAACCATCAAAACTGCAAAAGCCATCAATAAATCTGGTACAGATCTTAAACCACCGACACCTAAACCAGCAAATAAGAAGTTTACACAGAGCACAGCTAATCCTTCAAGGAATTGAAACTGGAGAAACCCGGGTCCGGCTCGCAGGCCGACGGGTCCACTAAGGATGAAGGATCCTGCAACGACCTCGACGCCCAATCGGCCAGCCAGCTCATCCAAGCAGTCTCAGCATCCGCAGCAGAGACAGAACTACAGACGTCGCTAAACAAGGTAAAGTCTGCTGGTTGAATGTCCTTATTTTATAAAGAATGGTCAATGATCACACAGGATTCAATGATCCTTTCATATATAAAGGGTTATAAAATTCCCTTTTCTCGGTTGCCAAGTCAATCAGTACCCCCTAGTATTCGGAAATACTCGGAGTCAGAAAGGGCACACTTCATTGAAGCCATTGATAATAATTTATTGTCAATAGGAGCCATTTCAGAATGTGAAGCTCGGTCCGACCAATATTTGTCAAATGTCTTTTTAATACCCAAGCCAAACGGAAAGTTGCGTTTTATCTTAAACTTAAAATCTTTATATAAATTTATTGACACTAATCACTTCAAACTGGAAGACATGAGAACTGTACTAAAACTAATATCACGAGATTGTTACTACTATTCACTATCGACTTAAAAGACGTATATTTATTTCATCAAGATTGATAAAGATTATCGAAAATATTCAGGTTCCAGTTTGAGCATTCTATTTATGAATTTAAATCTTACCTTTCGGCTTGAATACTGCTCCGTTTATATTTACAAAGGTTATGAAACCAGTGATGAAATTATTGCGAACACGTGGTTGCATATCTACTATATATTTAGATGACATCTGCCTTATTAGTCATGATCAACAAACATGTTATACAAACCTACAAGAAACACAAAACCCCCTTACGACCCTTGGTTTTTATCGTATAAGGAAAAAAGTCATTTAAATCCTTCACACTCTTGCAGATATTTAGGATACAAAAAAGTTTCAGGTCACATTACCAAAAAAAAAAAAAATAGAATAAAATTAGAAATAAAAAAAAAAAAAAACAATGCAAAATCAGAGCTTTTGCTAGCTTTGTTGGTCTTTTGGTGTCTGCCTGCCTGGCTGTGGAGTATGGCTGGCTCTACACCAAACTATTTGAAAAATACAAATATCTTAATTTAAAAAATGCAAACAACAATTATAATAAAAAAATTTATTTATTAGGGCACTAAGTCTCAGTACTACAATTAAATTCAAATACAAAACATAAAATTATGAAACTGTTATGAATTTACCAAATTCATGTACACTAATACATATTATAAAGAGGAAAGATTTGTTTGTTTGTTTGTTTGAAATGAATAGGCTCCGAAACTACTGGACCGATTTGAAAAATTCTTTCAGTAATGGATAGCTACATTATCAGGGAGTAACATATATTTTATCCCCGTTCTCCCACGGGAACGTGAACTACGCGAGTGAAACCGCGTGACGTCCACTAGTTAAAAATAGACTTAGAATGGTGGAATCATGCTATCGATCATTCTGTTTGTAAAATCAAAATAGATAAATATGACCTTGAAATTTTCTCTGATACCTCAACAACGGGGTGGGGAATCGCGTGTGGTGATCAAAGAGCTAGTGGCCTGTGGGGACCCAGATTGGGGCGAGCCGGGGCTGCCTTCAAGCGGCTTCTGCCCAATCTAGGTGGTCCAAACGCCTCCTGCCGGAGGCTTTACGCAGGGGTCATGCGGTCCATGGCCCTTTATGCGGCGCCGGTGTGGGCGCCTACTTTGAGGAAGCGACCTGCCCGTTACCTCAACGCGTCCCAGAGGGTCATGGCTATCCGGCTGGCCCGGGGATACCGCACGGTCTCTGGCGAGGCGGCGAGCCTTCTTGCCGGACTGCCACCATGGGATCTGGAGGCGAGAGCCCTCGCGCTCATTTACGAATGGCGCGTGGAGGCGCAACGCCGGGGCGAGACTCCACTGCCGCGGCAAATTGCAGCGCAGCGGACGGAGCTCCGGCAGGATCTCATGGCGGTATGGAGACAGCGACTGTCGCAACCCAGCGCTGGGCACGCCACAATTCTGGCGATAAGCCCCCTCTTTGAGGAGTGGCTAGAGCGGCGCCACGGCGTCCTCACCTTCCGCTTGACGCTGGTACTCACCGGACACGGTTGTTTCGAGAGGTACCTGTTTCGGAGTAGGCGGGAGGATACGCCCGGTTGTCAACACTGCGAGGATCGCCCAGAGGACACAGTGGAGCATACGGTGGAGGTCTGCCCTGCTTGGGCGGAGCACCGCCGTGTCCTGGTCGAGGCGATCGGCGGCGGCGACCTCTCGCGTCCGGCTCTGATTCAATCTATGGTCCGGAGCGAGGAGGCATGGGATGCGGTCACCTCTTTCTGCGAAGCAGTAATGCTAGCGAAGGAGGAGGCCGAACGCGTGAGAGAGAGGGAAACCTCACGCCCCAGCCGCCGCAACAGGAGAAGACGCCCCGGGCGTCGGGAGTCACAGGGCGATTCTCGGCCACCGTAGGCGCGGGCCTGCGGACGACGAGCATTGGGTGGCTCGTCGTCCGATCAGAACTAGGCCCGAGTCGACGGCGCGCTGTGTTCCACGCGCGCCTCAAAGAGCTGTCAGCGTAGAAGACGGGGCCCGCTAGGGCCAGTGCCTGCCGGGGTTGCGGAATCTATTTGCAAGAGTCACCGCAGCTCATGAACGCAAAGGGCATTAGGAGGAACACGGATGGGTCTTAGTCAGCAAGAGTCTGACACTCCCTTCTGCTTCACCCAGAGCGGGAGGAGTCAAGTGGCCTGTGGGGAGACGATGAACTCAGCCAGCATATCAACTTTCTTGAAATTATGGCTGCTTATATTGGTCTTAAAATATTTGCTAAAGATTTATCTCACTCTCAGATACTCCTTCGAATTGACAATACCACCGCTATTTCCAACGTCAACAGGACGGGAGGCATCCAGTTCCCCCATTTAACAGAGGTTACGAAGCAACTTTGGCAATGGTGCGAACATAGAAATTTATATGTGTTTGCTTCATATATTAGCTCTTCAGAGAATTTTGAAGCAGATCTGGAGTCAAAACGAACCTGCGCATCCAGATATTAAGTGGCAACTTGCAGACTATGCCTATCGTAAAATTGTTACAAAATTTGGTCCCCCAAACAAAGATTTATTCGCCAGTCGGTTAAATAATAAACGCCCAAGTTACGTCTCCTGGCACTGAAATCCGGATGCCTACGCAGTAAATGCTTTTACAATATCATGGTCAGGATTTTATATCTATACGTTTCCTCCGTTTACTATGATATTCAAATCATTACGAAAAGTTCAGTCTGATAACGCCAAGGGTATCATAGTTGTCTCACACTGGCCAACACAGCCCTGGTACCCATTTTTCAAAAGTCTTTTAGTGTCAGAAATGGTAATAATAAAAAAATAAAATAAAAAATAAAAAAGCCTTATATTTCCCAAGTTTTACAGTAAGTATTGATTGTTAGATATTAATTAAAGAAAAAATATCGTTTCACTTGTTTGAGGGAACCCCTGAGGTGAAGGCCTCCTCCAGAGAATGCCATCTTTCTCGGTCTTTCGCTATCTCTAACCAGCGTGATCCAGCCAGCCGCACGATCTCGTCCTCCCAGCGTGTGTGTGATCTTCCGCGCTTCCTTTTGCCTATCGGTCCCATCCAGGTAGTTAGCTTTTTGGCCCATCTATTTTCTTGTAGTCTTGCTACATGGCCTGCCCATTTCCACTTCAGTCTAAGTGCGTGTGAAACGGCGTCGATTGCTCTAGATATCGATCTGATTTTTGAGTGGCGGACTCTATGTTGTTTTCTTATGTTAAGCATGCTGCGTTCCATTCCCCTTTGGCATGAAATAATTTTGTTCTTAACAATGTAGTTAAATTTCCATGTTTGGCATGCATATGTTAGGCATGGGAGAAGGTTTGAATCCATTACCTTTTTCTTCAACTCTACTGGGAGGTCGCTTTTGAATACTTCTTTAAGATTCCAATATTTATTCCATGTTTGTTTGAAAAACAACAACAGAAATGGTAATATTCAGGGCTAATAATAATTTAATTTTATCTAATGATTTCAGTCGCCTCCACATGCGCAACATCCTTACCCTGGTGGCAGGGATCTTATCCGCGAGGCGATGATAAGAAGAGGTATCCCACTTTCATCTATGGATATAGTACTTAACTCTTTCTCGGATAACTCTTATAAACAATATGAAGGGTGCTATAAAAAGTGGTTCATTTATTGTAATGAGAATAAATTGAACATATATGTATCAATACCAAATATTATGAATTTCCTAACAATTGCGTATGAGGGTGGTGCACAATATGTAACATTAACCTCATACCGGTCCGCTTTGAGTTTAATTACTAAAGAAAACATTTCTGGGAATGGAGATATTAAAAGATTTTTTAAAGGAGTATTTCGTTCTAGACCCCCTCTACCTAAGTATAATGAAACCTGGGACACGTCTTTGGTATTAAATTATCTGGAAAAATGCTACCCAAATGGAGACAAATGAAAAATTTTCAATGAAATTAATTACTCTGTTGGCTCTTGTTACTGCACATAGGGTGCAAACATGATCAAAAATTAAAATTTGTAATATTGAAAAGTTTCCAAAAGAAATCAAAATTAAAATTCCCGACCTTATAAAAACATCTAGAATTGGGGCATCTCAACCCATGCTCGTGATTCCATTTTTTGTTAAAAAACCAGAGATTTGTCCAGCAAAAGCCTTACTCAATTACCTCGAAATGACTGAAGGACTTCGTATTAATACGGATAATTTATTTATCAGTTTTAAAAGGCCTCATAAGTCCGTAGGTGCACAAACTTTATCTAGGTGGATAAAACATACCCTAAGTTTAAGCGGAATTGATACTTCCACGTTCACTGCGCATAGCACTCGGTATGCTGCCACATTTGCTGCGCAAAGATTAGGTGTCAATGTTGATAAAATTAGGAAAGCTGCTGGTTAGAGCCCTAGCTCCCAAAACATTTGCAAAATTTTATAATAGACCTGTTAGTAATACGTCTAATGATTCTTTTGGTATGGCTATTATGAATGATTCAATTAACAAGTAAACCTTTTAGTTACCTACTTAGTTACAACAAATGAAATAATATTTTGGTTGTTAAGAATAAAAAATACTTTGCAACGTATAGCTCATGTATTTCATTTAATTATATTTTATGATTTGTATCTCTAAAAGTCTACATGTGTATAAAATTCTAATCTCGAGGACGAAGCCTTAATATAATTAGGATCGAACTTCACTCACAGGTAAGTTCGTTTAATCTCTAATTAATTTTCATGCTAAATTTGTTAAGAATTTGAGTACTATTTTGTCACCACTGTACTTGTGAACTTTTAAAAAAAGAGGTCAATTGGAGATGGAGTGCGGAGTGCGAAAAGGCGTTTGCAAAAGTTAAAAAAAATTTTAGTAGGCGCAGAGGTATTAGCTCAATATGATCCAAACGAGCCGTTAGTGTTGACATGCGACGCGAGCTCGCGGGGCATAGGCGGTATACTCACACAGCCGATCGCCGACGGCGACGGGTGTATGTGTCACGCGCGTTGAATAACGCCGAGAAACATTATTCACAAATAGATCGGGAGGCGTTAGCTATCGTATTTTGTTTACAAAAATTTCATCAGTATGTTTATGGTCGACGTTTTGTCTTGCGAACCGACCACAAACCGTTAGTAAGTATATTTGGACCAAAACACGGTGTACCAGCGATGGCCGCGAGTAGATTACAACGCTGGGCAATTATTTTATCTGCTTATACGTACGATATTGAATATGTAAACACTAAACAAAACGGTGCGGACGGGCTGTCGAGACTGCCGGTTCCGTGCAGTAGCGATGAATCACTGCGGGTCCCCGAGCAAACGTATTTACATTTTGCACAGAATGCATTGTTATTAGATTATAATACAATTAAACAACAAACTATGGTAGATCCAATGTTAGGTAGGGTTTTAAATTATATTCGTGATATGTGGCCAACAGATAATGATATTCGAGAATTATAGCCATATTTTAACCGTCGTAAGGAACTGTATAAGGAGCTAGGCTGCGTGATGTGGGGTCACAGGGTAGTGATTCCTGCAAGTGGTCGAGCCAGGGTACTACAGGAATTACATGAACCTCATATAGTTAAGACGAAGGCGTCAGCTAGGAGTTATGTGTGGTGGCCGGGCATAGACGAGGCGATTGAGGCTACGTGCAGGGAGTGCGCGGTGTGAGCGGCACGCGGTCACGCCGTGGCCCTGGCCTTTTAGACCGTGGGCGAGGGTGCATCTTGATTTTCTAGGGCCAATTTTCGGAAAAATGTATTATATATAATTATGGTTGACGCTAGAACTAAATGGTTAGAAGTATTTCCTGTGCCTAGTACGGCGGCTAGTTCTACGATTGAAAAGCTTACCGAAGTTTTTTCTAGATGGGGTTTACCGAGATAAATAGTCTCAGATAACGGACCATCGTTCACGAGCAAGGAAATGGCAGACTTTTTGGCTAGTCAGGGTGTAGATCACGTTTTTTCTGCTCCATACCACCCATCATCGAATGGGGCTGTAGAAAATGCAGTGCGTACGGTTAAAATAATTATAAAAAAGCTTTTAAACAAAAAGAAAACATTAATTTATTTTTAAATACCTTTTGCATTACCGTAATACGGAGCACTGTTCAACAGGGGAAAGTCCAGCCACATTGATGCTTGGTAGGAATTTACGTACCAAATTTGATGCATTAAAACCAAATATAGAAAATTAATAAAGTAAGGAAGGCTCAGGAACGACAACAGAAGTAGGAACGGACGTCAAACGTTCTTTAGAGATAAGAGAAGAAGTATGGATAAGACAATATAGAGGAAATGAAAAATGGAGTCCAGGGCAGGTAGTAGATAAAATGGGTACTACAGATTATAAAGTTATGGACTGTACAGGCAAAGAAAGCCATAGACACATTGACCAGTTAAGACAGCGATCGCGAAGCTCATTGATTTGTCCGACTAGCACATCAGAACGGAGTTCTCTTGATGCGAAACGTCCCGACAATCCCGAGATGACGAAGCCTGCGTCAGTCCCCGGAGAGACTCGGAGCCCTCGGAGCGTGAGGGAGTTCAGTCCGGTTCGAACCGCGACTACTGTTGAGTTGCCGTCTACATCTGCTTCTGGATCAGTACCTCTCAGTAATGTACCAGTCATGAGAAGCGGGTGATAGTTTCCCAATCCGAGGATGCTGTTCCAGAGGTAGTCAACCCCCGTCCTTACGGGCGTGTCGCTTAAAAAGACCGCCCAAATATTGTGATAGCTAAACATTTAATTCTTACTTATTTCACTTATTTTTGAATGAAGTTATACTGGTAGCTATTGAAGACTAAGTTCCTATTTCATTTATGCTTGTAGAACGTTGTAAACAGTTGTAAGATATAAAATAGTTAATTTTAAGGTTTAAATTTTGTTTATTTTAGTTTTATATAATTTAGGATATGCATTATTTAAGGTGGAGGATTGTAATATATTTGGGTTTACCCACCCACATAAGAAAATTAGTAAGGTCACGTATAAATAAGCCTACATTATTGTAACCGTCAGTTCGCAATATACGCTCGCTATAAGTTGACGTCCTTTTATTTATTACTCCCGACACTTCAATTTGGTCTCTTGAAACTGGTGAATCTTAAGCGTTAACAATTTAAGGCCAAAAACACGTCGACATGTTTCTGGTCTCCTGGTACTTGTTAATCTTTAGCGCTCACAGCAGTCTCAGCCCCAAAATACTTCTACATATTTCTGTTCTCCTGGTACTTTCGAATCTGAAGTACTAAGGCAGCAGAAACTCTAGATTTCCACTTCTTCCTCTGTCTCTGTTAAGCCATGTTAGTTACCGGGATAAAAAGTAGCATATGTTTGATTCCAGGATGTGGACTATATGTGTGCAAAATTTATTCCAAATCCCTTCAGCCATTTTTGCCTGATTGAGACACAAACATACAAACTTTCACATCCTACTAATATTATAAAACTAGCACTTCGCCCGCGACTTCGTCTGCGTAGACTTTAGAGGTGGCCGCAACTTCTTTATTCCATAGTAGCACTTCGCCCGCGATTTCGTCTGCGTAGACTTTAGAGTTGGCGCGCGACTTCTTTGTCCCATATTATCGTTCTCGGAAATTCATCTTCATGATATTTCATTCTAATTGTTTGTTAGTAAAGACTAACGGGCAGTAAAGACTGCCCGTACTTTCAGCCACGGAACTACTTTGACATTTTTCTGGTATTCTGGAACTTGTGAATGTTTAGCGCTCACAATTATAGCTTAGAAAAAACTTCGATATAATTCTGTACTCCTGGTATTTTTTAATCCTAACCACTCACAATTCCAGCGCCGGAAATACTTCGAAATGTTTCTGGTATCCTAGTACTTGTAAATCTTAAACGCTCATAATTACAGCCCGGAAAATAACTTCGATATGTTTCTGTTCTCCTGTTACTTTTGAATCCTAACCACTCAAACTTCCTGCGCCGGAAATATTAAAACATGTTTCTGGTGTCCTAGTTGGTACTTGTGAATCTTAATCTTAATTAAATTTCTTTCGCTTAGTTTCCTGTTGAAAATATAATCCTACTAATATTATAAATGTGAAAGTTTGTATGTTTGTGCCTCAATCAGGCAAAAATGGCTGAAGGGATTTGGATGAAATTTGGCACACATATAGTTCACATCCTGGAATCAAACATAAGCTACTTTTTATCCCGGTAAAAGGCATGGCTTAATGGAGACTGAGGAGGAAGTGGAAGCCCAGCGCTTCTGCTGCCTTAGTACTTCAGATTCAAAAGTACCAGGAGAACAGAAACATGTCGTAGTATTTCCAGTGCTGAAATTGGGAACGCTATAGATTCACAAGTACCAGGATAACAGAACGATGACTTCGTCAATATCAGTTCAGTGTGTGATAATTGTTTATAAATATAAAACTCGCCTTTTAAGTCACAGAAAACTAAAAAGTGAGGTTAAAACATCTCAATAAATAAGTACGAGTGTTATCTCAGAATTTTAAACAAGATTAGTGAAAATATTACAATAAAATAACAAACAGTGTACAAAATTGATTACAGTGAAAAAACTCAAACATCCATATCAATAACAAACAACTTTACCTCATACAACCTATAGTTCAGTGCAAATAAAGTGAAAATAATTAAATAAATTAACAAAAAGTGAACTAAACAACATCAACTTTTTATTGTGAGGGTTGCAGAAAAAAGTTCAAAACTTGTAACGGCAAAACGTCCTGTGTCGATTGCGTCAGTCGTTGAGTAAACGACCACTTTGAGAGAACTTATTTCAATGCACTATCTTAAGTTGATTTGGTCAAGCGGTAAAAACGCTAGACTGTGACGAGCGCATTCCAAGTTCAAACCCAGCCGGCGATAGCAATTTTTGTGAATTTAAAAATGTCTTCTGGTTCGAATAAGGTGGTAAGCAGTGACCTCAAGACGACAACACAAGTTACTTGTAACATCTGCAAGAAATGTGTTAATATTAAAAACACTGCTCTATGTTCAATTTGCAAAAAAAGATACGAATTTGACTGTGTGGGATATCCAAAATCCACTTATCGCCTAAAGGACATAGAAGCAAGAAAGAAGTGGAAATGTAACATTTGCATTAAAAACAAAAAAGACACAAATAGTGATGTAGCTACTTCTAATATAACACTTAGGAAAAAACAAAACTGTTCAAGTAAACTTTCTTCACAACAAGAGATGATTCTTAAGGAAAATTTTGAATTAAGTGAGAATATTTCTCAAATACCGACCACACCAGTACATTTACACCAAACAAGCAATAAATTCGAGGCAAATATCTCTACAGAAAACTCCTTCGAATCTTTGCCGCTAGATGAAGATATCGATGTTTTGTCTCATACTTTGAAAAGAGATCCACAACTATTTAGAAGCTGCCCAAATATTAGATCCAACAACTTTGATTTAATAGAAGAACTAGAAAAGAAAGTATCTAAACTAACGAAGAACTTAGAAATTGCCGAAAATGAAATTGCTAACCTTTTATCAGAGAACTGCTATCTTAAAAAACAAATGTATGTGTATGGCACTCAAATTAATCAACTTAAAGATATTTGTAAATCGACGCCCAAAAGAACAACACAGAAGAAAAGAAATAAAAGTCCCATCCAAACTAAATTAGACTTCTCAGAACAACTTATTAGTCCTAGCGCACAGTGCTCGCAAATAAAGGACGACGTGCAGAGTCTGCATTGTCACGGTGCCATACAGGAAATTAGTAATGATATGAATGAAAAGATAGTGTTGGACTGCCCAAATAAACAACGACATGTGAACTCAGAATGTACAACTCAAATAACACACACTTCAAAAAGAAATATTTATATAATTGGAGACGAAAAAGTAAGAGGTCTATCAGCACAACTAATCCACACAAAGATTGGTAAATGGAATGACAATTACACCATCGAGGGTAAAGTCCAACCTTATGCTTCATCATGCGAGATCCTTCGAAATCCAGATGATCTATCAAGCACCCTATCTGACAATGACATTGTCATACTCTCAGTTGGTAAACATGATAAAAATCCGTACTTGTTGTTAACTAATCTGTGTAGGACTCCGTGTAGTTTAAGCAATTGTACAATATTGTTGTTAAATGTTTCACAAAATAGGTATCTTAATATTAAAAAACTTAATCAAGAACTCAGATTGTTTACAAAAAACTTTTAAATTTTTAAGTTTATTGAAGTGAACGAGTTAGATGTAAATTATTATAAGAAGCTTTCGCAGTTAGATTTAATTACTTATAAGCTTAATATAGAAATTGATTTTATGCAATATGAAAATAGTTCATCAAAATTAAGTTTAAGTGATCGGAACTCAGTTCATGTGACCAACTGTAAAAACAACAATACATTTTTTCGTTCCTAAATCCCCCATTAATAAAACTTCAGTAAATAATGACAATTCGAAACAGGATTGCCGACATGGTAAAGTGCGAATCTTACACCAAAATATAGCCGGCATCTGCAACAAACTAGCCATGTTAGAAGTAACTTTATCTGAATTAGTAGAAAACAACAAGGAGGCTGATATACTATGTTTTAGTGAAACTTTTGTTAAAAAAGGTTCGGAACCTAACATTAAACTTAATAATTTCAAATTAGCTGCAGTATTTCGTCGAGATAAATGTAGAGGGGGAACTTGTATTCTAACTAATAAGATATTTAACACCAAAACATTAAGTATTCCTTCAAATCTAGCCACACAGTTTTATTTTGAATGCTGTGGCGTAGATATTATTGGTTTGAGCCTGATAGTTGTTAATGTGTATAGAATACCTGATCAGAGAAAGGCACAAATAAGTATATTTCTTCATAAACTTGACATTTTGTTAAATTACTTGACGGAACAATATAAAAAAAAGAAAATAATCATTTGTGGTGATTGGAATATTGACATTTTAAAAAATAACTCTGCAACGAAGGAACTTTTAAGCATACTTCATAACTATAATTTTGAAGCTCACATAAGATCACCAACTCGGGCGAACTTTTGCAATGATCAAATCGCCAGTAACGTAAAAAATGTTCAGTCAGAGATTCATCACTTCGGTTTGTCAGATCACGAAACAGCACAAACGATTACTATCAAAGCAAAACAACACAAAACAATATCTTGTTGGTCTGAATTGAAACGTGACTACTGTCCGGAAAATCTCGATAAATTTTGCGAATGTATGTCTTCTCTTTCATTTTCTGAAACGCTTAACTCTGACACTCTAGCAGTAGCTTTTAAAATATTTCATGAAACATTTACGTTATTTTACGATCTGTGCTTTCCGGTAATTAAGGTTAAAGTTAAAAATAAACCAGTCACACAAAACTGGATAACGAAAGGCATGAAAAAGTCCAGCAAAACGAAACGACAGCTATATCTAAAATTCATAAATAGTAAAATAAATAAAAAACGCAATGAGAAAAACTATAAACTTTATACTCAGTTGTTTAAACGATGTGCACAGAAAGCACATAAAATTATGATGACAAAGCGTATACAAAAGCATAAAAATAAATGTAAAGCTACCTGGAACGCTATTTCCTCAACATTAACTAATAATGACTTATTTAAAAATGACATTGACGAAATTAATTTAAATAATGTGACATATAACAATCCATTTGACATTTGCAATATATTTAATAACTATTTTATTAATTTGACATGCAATCAGCCAATAAATTCTTTTAATATTAAGCTAAATCCAAATAACAAAAATGTAAATACAATTTTTCTGAACCCTGTAGATGCAATGGAAGTTTATAAAATCATAATATCTCTAAATAATAGTAAAACACGACATTGCCACGCAAGTCTTGAAAGCTTGTGCTACTTGGATATGTCATCCATTAGCACATCTAATAAACTTATCCTTTTTGGAAGGTGTTTTTCCTGAGCAACTTAAAATGTCCATCGCGAAACCACTATTTAAAACCGGAAATAAATCAGACCCTAACAACTATCGTCCTATCACCATAGTACCCATTATGTCGAAAATTTTTGAAAAGGCAATGCTAATCAGGTTAAATAATTTTCTCAGTACACATGACATATTATGCAAAGAGCAATTTGGTTTCCGTAAAGGTAGTTCAACTGGTCTTGCAATCTTTAACTTGGTGAAAAGTGTAACAGAAAGCATAAACGAAGGTAATCCAGCGGTGTGTCTATTTTTAGATATGAGCAAGGCTTTTGATTTTGTGAATCATTCGAAACTGTTAAGCAAACTAGACTTTTACGGCATAAGGGGAAAAGCACATGAATGGTTATCTAGTTATCTAAAAAACAGAAAACAGTGTACCGAGATATCCAAAGTTGTAAAGAAAAACGGCAAAATATACACCAAAGAGAAATTTACATCAATAGCAATAATAAATAAGTGTGGTGTGCCTCAGGGTAGCGTTCTTGGCCCCTTACTTTTTTTGCTTTATATAAATGATCTTCCGGAGACCACCTTGCAAAACTGTATCCTTTTCGCAGATGATACTACAGTTATTATTAAATGTCAGGATAAAAAAGATTACAAATCAGTAATTGAAAAGACCCTATCAGATATAATACATTGGATGGAAGGTAATAATTTGAATATAAATATTAGCAAGACAAAATTAATACAATTTAACTCATATAATACCAAACAGTTGGCTTTAGATGTGATTTGTAAAGACGAAAAGGTAATACAAGTGGATGAATTAAAATTTTTAGGACTTAATGTAGATAAACATCTAAATTGGAAATGCCATGTGGAACAAATATGTCAGAAACTTGATAGGTTTGTTTTTGCATTGAAAAAATTAAGACAAAATGTGTCCGTAGAAGCTGCTCTTTCGGCTTATCATGGCTATTTGTCATCTGTCCTAAGCTATGGATTAATTATGTGGGGAAACTCTACCGACTCCGACAGAGTTTTCAAGCTCCAAAAACGTTGCATCTGAGTTATAAACAAGGCATGGTTCTTGGATAGTTGTAAACCTTTCTTTAAAAAATGTAATATTCTTCCACTACCCTGTATGTATATAAGAGATATCTGCATATTTACCAAAAATTATATGCAATACTTTAAGCAGCGTAGCGAGGTTCTACCGAGACAAAACACAGGGCTAAGTTTCTCAACCTATTATATCACCCACCTGGTCGTAAAGATATTTATAAAAAAAATGTGTTTAATATGTGTGTACTTATTTATTATAATATTCCCAATGAATTGAAATTGTTGCAGGGTATTTTATTTAAGAAAAAATTGACAGAGTGGCTACAAATTAAATGTTTCTATAGTATAAAGGAATTTATGGAATTTAAAAATGAATGTTAATATTGGATAAATATGAATGTTAGATTTTATAATAATTGTAATAATAATAATTTAAATTGCATGATAACAATAATAATCACGACATAGACATAATTTGCACGCTTGCTTGCAGGCAGAATACAATGACTTTTAGGTTATAAGATCTTTCCTTGTGATTTGTATGTATTTTCTGGCAAATAAATATTTTTGATTTTGATTTTTTTTTTGATGTTAAAGTATTTTTGGGATAGAATATTTTCTGTTTTTTTTTTTTTTAACCGTCGAACAGAAATATGTGTGTTGAATTTTTTTCCGGGTTAGAATTGTAAACGCTATAGATTCACATGTGACAGGAGACATAAACCATGTCGAAGTATTTCTTTGGATGAAATTATGAGCGCTAAAAATTTACAAGTACCAGGAGACCCATGTTTATACATGTCGAAATATTTCCGGCGCTGGAATTGTGACCGGTAAGAATTCAAAAGTACCAGGAGACCAGAAACATGTTGAAGTATTTTCGGGGCTAGGATTGTGAATGCTAAAAATGTATAAGTTTCAGGAGGCCAGCAACATGTCGAAATATTTCCGGTGCTAGAATTATTAGCGGTAAGGATTCAAAAGTACCAAGACAACCGAAAAATGTGGAAGTTTTTCCCGGGCAGGAATTATGAGCGCTAAAGATTCATTATGTACCAGGAGACCAGAAACTTATCAAATTATATTTTCGGCAGGAATTGTAAGCTCTAAAGATTTACAAGTACTAGGAGATCAGAAACAAGTTTTATTGTTTCCGGCGCTGGAATTTTTAGTGGTTAGGATTCAAAAGTACCAGGGGAGCAGAAACATATAGCGGTTTTTCCGGGCTGTCATTGTGAGCGTAAAAGATTCACAAGTACCAGGATATCAGAAACATGTCGAAGCGTATTTCCGAAGCTGGAATTGTTATCGGTTAGAATTCAAAAGTACCAGTAGACACGAAACATGTCAAAGTATTTGCGCGCTAGAAATATGAGCGGTAAGGATTCAAAAGTACCAAAACATTATAAAAATGAGGAAGTTTTTCCGGGCAGGAATTATGAGCGCTTTTTTTTTTTTTGTTTACTATATATAGAGGCATACGTTTGACCACAATCTCACCTGATGGTAAGCGATGATGCGGTCGAAGATGGAGCACGTTTGCCTAGAAGCAACCTATTCACTCTTGTCTTAAATCTTGCTTTAAGTACTTTTAGAGTTGCCAAGTCGCGCTACAGAGCATCGGTTGAAAAATCTAAGGGTAATTTACTCCGGAAAATTGTTGATAAACTTGATAAGGAGGGTCCGTGGTCTCCTTTGTACCACGAGTTCAAGGCTAATAGATCTGTCGACCTTGCGTACGTTCAGAACATTAAAGTAAATAATAAACATACCACCGGCATTGAAGAAACAACCGATGTTTTGCTTAATTCTCTAATACCAGACGATTCATCAGTAAATGATAATGAATACCACCAACAGATTAGAGCGTGGGCCGCGGTGTCAGCTGAATCACCGGAGTCAGACCTTCCATCCACTGACGAATTCATAAACGTTGTCAAGAGACTACCTCTCAAAAAATCATCCGGTGAAGATAAAATATCTAATAGAATGATTATAGAAGCGTGTAAAACAGCGGGCGACGCGATCTTATCCGTATATAACCGATGCATTGCAGAAGGTATTTTTCCTCGAATATGGCGACAAGGCTTTAAACGCATTATTCCGAAGAGTGGCGATAAGCCTCCGAATGACCCTAAGTCCTACCGGCCCATAACACTACTTCCATCTTTGGGGAAACACTTAGAGCGACTAATCGTTCCGCGCTTGCTACCGAATGGACCTAAATTTCATATTAATCAATTTGGTTTCACTATTGGTAAATCCACAGTCGACGCGGCTCTCTCTGTCCGTAAAATTGTTAACTTATTGGAACATAAATACGTGGTTTGAATCTTTCTCGACATATCTGACGCTTTTGATAACGCATGGTGGCCGATGCTACTACTTAAAATGAAAACCCGTGGTTGCTACAAAAATATCTATAATCTGATTCTTTCGTATTTTCTAAACGGCTCCGCGAAACTCAAACTTGGACATCATTCCATTTCTAAGTCTCTAACCATGGGATGTCCTCAGGGCTCAGTTATCGGTCCATATGTATGGAATTTTGGCTACGATGATTTCCTCGCGCTTCCGCTCCCATGTGGCTGTTCATTAACCGGTTACGCGGACGATGGCTTACTGCTCATTGAGGCAAGCACTCGGGTGGGACTCGAGAACTTGGCTGAAACATGTCTACGTTTAATATCACAGTGGGGCGATCGAAACCGTCTGACCTTTGCACCGCATAAAACCTATCAACTTATTTTAAAAGGGAACCTAAAATCCTGGCCTAGTATTAAATTTAATAACGTACCCGTTAAAAGAAAAGAATCCATGTGCTACCTCGGTATGCTACTAGAAAGGAACTTTTCATTTATTGATCATATAAAAACAGTAGGTGAAAAAGCAAAAAAGAACTTCTACGCCTTGACGAGAATATCCAAAGCTACTTGGGGTCTCTCATTTCAAACCTTAAAAACTATCTATGGGGCTACTTACTTGGGTTGTATGTGCTACGGGGCACCTGTCTGGGCTGACAGGGCCACCATAGGGGCGGTACGCCGTAAATTTCTGCAAAGCCAGCGTTTGGCTTTGATATTCTTATGCAAGGCGTATAGGACGGTTAGTACTGAAGGCTTACCGGTGCTGGCGGGTGCTCTCCCAGTCGATCTAGAGGTGCAGCGGCGTGCTGCAATGTACTATTACGCTAGAAAGATCACGGACCCAGAGTTTTTACCGCAACGCGACCGTGCTAAGATCTGTAGATTACTAAAACCCCAGACTGACGTCTGGGAGGAACTTTTATCCGAATGGCAATGTAGGTGGGAAAATTCCATTAAAGGCCGACACCTCCACCATTTTTTCCATCCGTTCATGAGCGGCTGGATAGGACATGGCTGGAGGTGGATCATTGTGTTGCCCAATTTCTCACAGGTCATGGCAACTTTAAGAGTAAATTATTTTCCTTTAGGCTTGTGGCCTCGCCTTTATGTCAATGTTCTACAGCCGACTATGAATACGAACAATCCGCACACCACAGCTTATGGGAGTGTATTCTTTGGCAAACTGAACGCAATATTATGTTAGATAGTATTCAGGTTACATCTGGAGTAGTTTACTACACGGACCTTGTAGAAACCAGAACAAATTTCCGTGCTTTCAGGCGATTTTGCCATACCTATTACTGGAATCAAAAGTAGCTCACAATTTGGGACCCATTAATTTTTAATTAATATATAATCCGTGGTGCTTGACAACTGGGCTTAACCCAGTTGTATATGTCCCTTGGTGCCTATTGGCCTAGCTCTATTCTGTCTCCTGCTTGAAAAGGAGGGAAGTGGAAATTATACATATATATATTTTCCTACTCCTCCGCTGTACTTTTCTGATTAAATTCGTTGCAGGATCCAAGACAGTTAAATCGTTACTCCGGGACTCGTCGGGCTTCATTGGCTCGGCGTTTTTTTGGTGGTCGCCACTGTTGATTCTGGCTTTCAGGAGTTGCAGTGGTTGGGAATGTGTGGCGGGCTTGTCTTGTCTTAAAGACTCCCAGGTTGTAGATATCTGGAAACACAGACTCTGGCAGGGAATTCCACTCCTTAGCTGTACGCACTATGAATGTGTTCCCAAAACGTTTAGTGCGTGTGGGTGGGATGTCCACCATGTACCGGTGGCGCATCGCCGTTCGTCTTGTGGTCCGATGATGGAACGGGCTTGGCGGGATTAAATCATGCAATTCCGTCGCACACTCCCCAAAATGCAAGCGATAGAAAACCGACAGGCCAGCAACTCGGCGTCGATGCTCAAGGCTTTGGAGCTTCGACTCGACGAGCCTGTCATTACCGATGATCCTCTTGGCTCGTTTCTCAATTGACTCAAGGGCATCAAGCTGGTATTTGGCAGATCCGTCCCAAAGATGAGAGCAGTACTCCATACACGATCAAACTTGCGCTTGATAGAGCTTGAGCAGCTGTTCCGGCGTGAAGTACCGTCTCACCTTTGCTAGGACCCCCAACTTTCTGGCAGCCACTTGAGCTTTTGCCTCTATGAAAGGGCCAAAATTGAGGGTAGATGTTAACGTAACACCAAGAAGCTCAAGTCGGTTGGTTATCGGCACGGTTACACCACGAAAAGATGGAGCTGGGTGGAATTGGCTCCTTTTAGCGGAAAATAGACACGCTTGGGTCTAAGCAGCATTGAACTTGACCAGATTAGCATCGCCCCATTCTGAGACAGCCTGTAAGGACAAGTTCAAGCGCTCAACCATAGCCTCTCGAAGAGACCGGATCTGCGACCCACCAGCTCGTGCGTCGGACACGTATCTCTCAGCAACAGTGCTGTCGTCTGCATACCCAAAGGTACCGGGTTTTAGCAGATCATTAATATGTAGCAGGAACAATGTTGCCGAGAGCACCGACCCCTGAGGAACCCCGGCATTAATATCCAGTAGTCCAGACGAGCAGCCATCTATGACCACTCGGATAGACCGATCCCTCAGGAAATCTGCAATCCAATCACACAATCCGGCGGGCAGACCGAAGGAAGGAAGCTTACTAATAAGGCTATCGTGCCAGAGCCTGTCGAAGGCCTTTGAGATATCGAGGGAGACCGCAAGTGCCTCCCCGTGCTTCTCTATGGCCTCACTCCAGATGGGACTGGCATACGCTAGAAGATCCCCAGTAGACCGATTTCGGCGGAACCCGTATTGTCGGTCGCTAAGGATATCATTCGTTTCTAGGTATGCTAGGAGCTAACAATTCAGTACGCGTTCCAAACTCTTACAGAGTATGGACGTTACCGAGATGGGTCTATAATTCGACGGGTCAGAACGACTACCCTTCTTGGGCACGGGCTGCACGTTAGCTTGCTTCCAAGCATTCGGTACTTTTCCAGTCTCAAACGAAAGGCGAAATAGGCGTGTCAAGATTGGAGACAACTCAGGCGCACAAGTCCTCAAAACAATTGCCGGTATCCCGTCGGGGCCACTAGCCTTATTCACGTCTAGGTTACGCAATACCCGAAGAACGTCCTTCTGATGAATGCGAATGTTCAACATACTCGACTCACATCCATCAGGAGGAGTAGGGGGCCTCGCGCCACCAGGATCTAGACGCGACGAATCCGCAAACATAGAAGCAAACAAGTTTGCTTTCTCCTCAGCGGAGTGGGCCAGTGACCCATCGGGTCTCAGCAGTGGTGGTAGTGAGGGGCGGCAGAAGTTCGATTCGACCGACTTAGCCAGGGACCAAAAAGCTTTACTACCTGCTGGGTATGAGGCAAGTTTGTTCCCTATTCGGCTAATGTGGTCAAACCGAGCCCTCCGCAACACCTCCTTGCAGGACTTGGCAGCCCTGTTAAGGGCTCTCTTCTTCTGAATCACGTCATTAGCTTTGTGCGCACGGGCGTCGACCCATGCTAGGTACGCCGCATGTTTTATCGCATTAGCGCGATTGCACTCGGCACCAAACCATGGGCGAGCTTCGCCAGACATTGCTATGTGTGAGAACGGAATATAGTACTCCATTCCCTTCCGCAACACATCCGTCACGGCGTCAGCGCACGACGAAGCATCAGTTGAAGGAAAGCAAGTAGGCTGCCAAGGGTAACATGCGAAAAATGATCGCATGCCATCCCAATCTGCTGACCTGTATCGCCATACCCGCCGGGTGCCTCTTGGGCTAGGATCGGGCGGGGAGCAGACGGACACAGACTTCACCAGACAGACTCGGTGTCGATTTCTTCTCCACTGGGTAGTTCGGTCGGAACTACCCAGTGGAGAAGAAATCGACACCGAGTACCGGTCTGGATCTGTTGTCAGCAGAAGGTCCAAGCAATTGGCTGTGTGCGAATCAACATCCGGCACCCTCGTTGCCCCCTGGTCCAGCTGGGTGAGATTTAACGCAAGCGCTAGCTTTCGCGCCTCTCGTCCAGCAAGGTCTGTGTGCTGGTATGGGAAAAGCCACTCCTGATGGTGGGCGTTGAAGTTTCCCAGCAACACCAATTGGGCAGAAGGGTACCGCTGCTGAGTCGCATCCGCCGCCTCACTGAGGTGCTGCATTAGCCCAGTTGTCTGCAGATCACCGCCGTGCGAACGGTAGACACAGGCGTAGATAATTTTATCCAGGCCGGTGTCCACTAAAGCCCACATCGTTGAGAACCTGAAGTTCTCAAGATTACGGAGACGCCGATAGCAGATGTCGTCCCGGGCATACATACATACGCCCGCGCGTGGTCTGAAGTGGTGCTCCAGGGTAAACCCTGGGTATGTAAGATACGACACGTCAGACGGACATCCGATCTGCGTCTCCGTCAGAAACAAGAGCGCTGGTTTCTCGGTCTCAAGGTGGTGATGGACTGCGGCGAGATTTGAGTGCAGACCTCGTATGTTGGAGAGGTGCACTTTATGCGAGAGGGAGTGCTGCCGCTGTACAGCTTTTCTCTTTTTGTTCCTGGCCATATTGTTTAGAGTTAGTAGGTAAGAGGAGAAGGAAGTGAAATGAGGTTCCATGCTGCCAACCCTCAGGCACGCTCTGACAGGACGACATCATTGGGGGACTAGTCTGGAGACTGCGGGGACGCCCTAGCACCCCCGGAAATGTCCATCGGGCCCTCTCGTCTGGTCGCCAACCAGCACGATGGTGCATTCCGGGATTTTTCGACAGTTGGCGGGGCAGCCTTTCATGTATGGCTAGTACACTACTTGGGCCCCCAACTACCTGCGATCGGCCAGCGGCGCACCGTGCCTCGGATCCCGCTACCCTCTACGACTAGTCTCCCGATACGCCCATATCAACGCGAGCCTGGTCGGTCTACCTGCATTGGAACAACTATTTCGACCCAACTCCTCTGAATTGGCTACACTGAGCATCGTACCGGAACGCGGCTAGGCCACTTGGCGGTACGTCTTTGCCCAGTGGGTGGGTGGTCACAAGCCATCGGCCGAAGCCTACCACCAGTTAGTGTCACCTGAATAGCACCTCCCGGGGACCACGTGTAGGGACTAGCAATGGGTATTCTCCTACGGACGCGGGTGACTCGGCCCCCAAAGGAGCGCTAAAGATTCATTATGTATCAGGAGATCAGAAACATATCGAAGTATTTCCAGGGTTGGAATTTTGAGCAATTAGGATTCAAAAGCACCAGGAGATCAGATAAGTGTAGAAGTATTTTCAAGGCTGGAATAATGAGCGCTATAGATTCACAAGTAGCAGGAGAACAATGATGTTAAAGTATTTTTTAGCAAGAATAATTTTGTTTTTATTTTTAACATTCAAACAGAAATATGTATGTCAATGTATTTTCCGGGCGGTTATTGTAAATGCTATAAATTCACAAGGAACAGGAGACTAGAAACATGTCAAAGCATTTTTTGGCCGAAATTGTGAGAGCTAATGATTCACAAGTACCAGGAGACCCAGACCAGGATACCAGAAACATGTCGAAGTATTTCCGAAGCGTGAATTGTGAGTGGTTTGCATTTAAAAATACCAGGAGAACCGAAACATATCGAAGTTTCTTCTGGGCAGGAGTATTGAGCGCTAAAGTTTCACAAGTACCAGAATACCAGAAACATGTCGAAGTAGTTCTGGAGCTAAAAGTACTGACAGTAAAGACTCACAAACTAACAGAATAAAGAATCATGAAGATAAATTTCCGAGACTGAGAATATGGGACAAAATAGTTGCGTCCCCACCTCTAAAGTCTACGCAGACAAAGTCGCGGGCGAAGTGCTAGTCCTACTAATATTATAAATGTGAAAGTTTGTATGTTTGTATGTTTGTGCCTCAATCAGGCAAAAATGGCTGAACGGATTTGGATGAAATTTGGCACACATATAGTCCACATCCTGGAATCAAACATATGCTACTTTTTATCCCTGTAAAAGGCATGGCCTAATGGAGACAGAAGAGCAAGTGGAAACTCAGCGCTTCTGCTTCCTTAGTACTTTAGATTCACAAGTACCAGGAGAACAGAAACATGTCGTAATATTTCTGGGGCTGAAATTGGGACCGTTAAAGATTCACAAGTACCAGGAGAACAGAACTATATTATAGTATTTTTGGGTTAGAATGTTTTTTTTTTAACCGTCGAACAGAAATATGTATTTTGAAGATTTTTCCGGGCTAGAATTGTAAGCGCTATAGATTCACATGTGACAGGAGACCAAAAACATGTTGAAGACGTATTTCTTTGGCTGAAATTATGAGCGCATAAGATTCAGAAGTACGCAGACGAAGTCGCGGGTGAAGTGCTATCCTACTAATATTATAAACTAGCACTTCGCCCGCGACTTCGTCTGCGTAGACTTTAGAGGTGGTGCGCAACTTCTTTTTCCCATATTCTCATTCTCGGATATTCACCTTCATGATTCTTTTCTGCTAGTTTGAGAGTCTTTACTGTCCGTTCTTTCAGCTCCAGAACTACTTCGACATGTTTCTGGTATTCTGGTACTTGTGAATCTTTAGCGCTCATAACTCCAGCCCAGAAAAAAACTTCGATATGTTTCGGTTCTCCTGGTATTTTTAAATGTTAACCACTCACAATTCCAGCTTCGGAAATACTTCAACATGTTTCTAGTATCCTGGTACTTGTGAATCTTTTACGCTCATAATTACAGCCCGGAAAAAACCGCTATATGTTTCTGTTCTCGTGGTACTTTTGAATCCTTAACACTCAAAATACCAGCGCCTGAAACATTAAAACATGTTTCTGGTGTCCTTGTACTTGTGAATCTTTAGTGCTTACAATTCCTGCCGAAAATATAATTTGACATGTTTTTGATCTCCTGGTATCTACGTGTGAATCTGTAGCGCTCATAATTACAGCCCGAAAATACTTCGACATATTTCTTATCTCTTGGTACTTTTGAATCCTAACTGCTCCCAACTCCAACCCTGGAAATATTTCGAAATGTATCTGGTCTCCTGGTACATAATGAATCTTTTACGCTCATAATTCCAGCCCGGAAAAACTTCCACATTTTTATGTTGTTATGGTACTTTTTAATCCTTACCGCTCATATTTCTAGTGCGGAAATATTTCTACAAATTTCTTCGACATGTTTCTTATCTCCTGGTACTTTTGAATTCCAACCGGTCACCGTTCCAGCGCCGGAAAAATTTCGAAATGTTTAAGGTCTCCTGGTACTTGTGAATCTTTAGCGCTCATAATTTCAGCCAAAGAAATACTTCAAACATGTTTCTGTTCACCTGTCACATGTGAATCTATAGCGTTTACAATTACAGCCTGGAAAAAACTTCAACATACATATTTCTGTTCGATAGTAAAAAAAAAAAAATATTCTTGCCCAAAAATACTTTAACATCGTTCTGTTCTCCTGGTACTTGTGAATCTTAAGCGCTCCCAATTTCATCCCCGGAAATTCTACGACATGTTTCTGTTCTCCTGGTACTTTTGAATCTGAAGTACTAAGGCAGCAGAAACGCTGGGTTTCCACTTCCTCCTCAGTCTTCGTTAAGCGTTGACTTTTACCGGGATAAAAAGTAGCCTATGTTTGATTCCAGGATGTGAACTATATGTGTGCCAAATTTCATCCAAATCCCTTCAGCCATTTTTTCCTGATTGAGGCACAAACATACAAACATACAAACATACAAACATTCACATCCTACTAATATTATAAACTAGCACTTCGCCCGCGACTTCGTCTGCGTAGACTTTAGAGGTGGCACGCAACTTCTTTGTCCCATATTCTCATTCTCGGATATTCACCTTCATGATTCTTTTCTGCTAGTTTGCGAGTCTTTACTGTCCGTACTTTCAGCTCCAGAATTACTTCGATATGTTTCTGGTATTCTGGTACTTGTGAATCTTTAGCGCTCATAACTCCAGCCCAGAAAAAAACTTGTATATGTTTCGGTTCTCCTGGTATTTTCAAATGTTAACCACTCACGATTCCAGCTTCGGAAATACTTCGACATGTTTCTAGTATCCTGGTACTTGTGAATCTTTTACGCTCATAATTACAGCCCGGAAAAAACTGCTATATGTTTCTGTTCTCCTGGTACTTTTGAATCCTTACCACTCAAAATTCAACGCCTGAAACATTAAAACATGTTTCTGGTCTCCTAGTACTTGTGAATCTTTAGCGCTTACAATTCCTGCCAAAAATATAATTTGACTTGTTTTTGATCTCCTGGTATCTACGTGTGAATCTGTAGCGCTCATAATTATAGGCCGAAAATACTTCGACGTATTTCTAATCTCTTGGTACTTTTGAATCCTAACTGCTCCCAACTCCAACCCTGGAAATATTTCGACATGTAAATTCATTATGTACCAGGAGACCAGTCTCCTGGTACATAATGAATTTTTAACGCTCATAATTCCTGCCCGGAAAATACCTCCACATTTTTCTGTTGTTCTGGTACTTTTGAATCCTTACCGCTCATAAGTTTTGCTCCGGAAATATTTCGACATGTTTCTGGTCTCCTGGTTCTTTTGAATTTTTAGCATTCACAATCTTAGCCACGAAAATACTTCGACATGTTTTTGGTCTCCTGGTACATAATGAATCTTTAGCGCTCATAATTCCAGCCCGGAAAATACTTCAATATTAATCTGTTCTCGTGATACAGAATTTGAATCCTAGCCGCTCAAGATTCCAGTGCCAGAAATATTTCGACATGTTTCTGGTCTCCTGGTACTTGTGAATCTTTAGTGCTCATAATTTCGGCAAAAAAAATACTTTGACATGTTTCTAGTCTCCTGTCACATGTGAATCTATAGAGTTTACAATTCCAGCCCGGAAAAAACTTCAAAATACATATATCTGTTCGACGATTTAAAAAAAAAATATTCTAGCCCAAAAATACAATAACATCGTTCTGTTTGACTGTTAAAAAAAAAGAAAACAAAAAATATTCTAGCTCAAAATACTTTTACATCGTTCTGTTCTCCTGGTACTTGTGAATCTGTAGCGCTCATTATTCCAGCCCCGAAAATACTTCTACATGTATCTGATCTCCTGATGCTTTTGAATCCTAACTGCTCACAATTCCAACCCTGGAAATACTTTGACATATTTCTGGTCTCCTAGTACATAAAGAATCTTTAGCGCTCATAATTCCAGCCCAGAAAAACTTCCACATTTTTATGTTGTTTTGGTACTTTTTATGAGAGTTTTTATTATAGAGACAACATGCATTAGTTAGCTATTAATATATAAATGAAGACTTAAACAACTACACTAAATATCAAGAAATTATGTACAAACGCGTATAAAAACAAAATTAATCATCGGGCATCAAAAAAATAATCCACATCGCTGTCAATGGCAAAAGTGCCCAGAACACTGGCAGCATTGCCGCGTTGAATGGCAATGCTGATTCTTTGGTACTTTTGAATCCTTACCGCTCATATTTCTAGTGCGGAAATATTTCGACAAATTTCTGGCCTCCTAGGAATCTTTAGCATTCACAATCCTAGCTCCGAAAATACTTCGACATGTTTCTTATCTCCTGGTACTTTTGGATTCTAACCGGTCACAATTCCAGCGCCGGAAAAATTTCGACATGTTTATGGTCTCCTGTTACTTGTGAATCTATAGCATTTACAATGCCAAACCGGGAAAAAAATCGATATAAATATTTGTTTAACTGTTAAAAAAACAAAAAATAATCTAGCCCAAAAATACTTTAACATGGTTCTGTTTTCCTGGTACTTGTGAATCTGTAGCGCTCATTATTCCAGCTCCGAAAATACTTCTACATATATCTGATCTCCTGGTGCTTTTAAATCCTAACTGGTCATAATTCCAACCGTGGAAATACTTCGACATGTCTCTGGTCTCCCCCCGGTACATGATGAATCTTTAGCGCTCATAATTCCCGCCTGGGAAAACTTCTAAATTTTTCTGTTGTTCAGGTACTTTTTAATCCTTACTGCTCATATTTCTAGCGCGAAAATACTTCGACATGTTTCTGGCCCTCTGGTACTTTTGAATTCTAACCGGTCACAATTCCAGTGCCTGAAATATTTCGACATGTTTATGGTCTCCTGGTACTTGTGGATCTTAAACGCTCATAATTGTAGCCAAAGAAATAATTCGACATGTTTCTGGTCTCCTGTCACATGTGTATCTATAGCGTTTACAATTCCAGCTCGGAAAAAACTTTAACATACATATTTCTGTTCGACGGTTAAAAAAAAATATTCGAGCCCAAAAATACTTTACCATCGTTCTGTTCTCCTGGTACTTGTAAATCTTTGGCGCTCCCAATTTCAGCCCCGGAAATACTACGACATGTTTCTGTTCTCCTGGTACTTGTGAATCAGAAGTACTAAGGCAGCAGAAGCGCTGGGTTTCCACTTCCTCCTCAGTCTCCATTAAGCCGTGCCTTTTACCGGGATAAAAAGTAGCCTATGTTTGATTCCAGGATGTGATCTATATGTGTGCCAAATTTCATCCAAATCCCTTCAGCCATTTTTGCCTGATTGAGGCACAAACATACAAACATACAAACATACAAACATTCACATTTATAATATTAGTAGGATGTGAATGTTTGTATGTTTGTATGTTTGTGCCTCAATCAGGCAAAAATGGCTGAAGGGATTTGGATGAAATTTGGCACACATATAGTTCACATCCTGGAATCAAACATAGGCTACTTTTTATCCCGGTAAAAGGCAACGCTTAACGAAGACTGAGGAGGAAGTGGAAACCCAGCGCTTCTGCTGCCTTAGTACTTCAGATTCAAAAGTACCAGGAGAACAGAAACATGTCGTAGTATTTCCGGGGCTGAAATTGGAAGCACTTAAGATTCACAAGTACCAGGAGAACAGAACGATGTTAAAGTATTTTTGGGCAAGAATATTTTTTTTTTACCGTCGAACAGAAATATGTCTGTTGCAGTTTTTTCCGGGTTGGAATTGTAAACGCTATAGATTCACATGTGACAGGTGAACAGAAACATGTTAAAGTATTTCTTTGGCTGAAATTATGAGCGCTAAAGATTCACAAGTACCAGGAGACCATAAACATGTCGAAATTTTTCCGGCGCTGGAATTGTAACCGGTTAGAATTCAAAAGTACCAGGAGATAAGAAACATGTCGAAGTATTTTCGGAGCTAGGATTGTGAATGCTAAAGATTCCCAGGAGGCCAGAAATTTGTCGACATTTTTCCGCACTAGAAATATGAGCGGTAAGGATTCAAAAGTACCAAAACAACATTAAAATATGGAAGTTTTTCCGAGCAGGAATTATGAGCGCTAAAGATTCTTTATGTACTAGGAGACCAGAAATATGTCGAAGTATTTTCAGGGTTGAAATTGTGAGCGCTACAGATTCACAAGTACCAGGAGAACAGAACGATGTAAAAGTATTTTTGAGCTAGAATATTTTTTGTTTTTTTTTTAACAGTCAAACAGAACAATCTACGTTGATGTTTTTTCCGGGCTGGAATTGTAAACGCTATAGATTCACATGTGACACGAGACTAGAAACATGTCAAAGTAGTTTTTTGCCCGAAATTGTGACCACTAAATATTCACAAGTACCAGGAGACTAGAAATATGTCGAAATATTTCCGGCACTGGAATCGTGAGCGGCTAGGATTCAAAGGTATCACGAGAACAGAAAAATGTTGAAGTATTTTCCGGGCTGGAATTATGAGCGCTAAAGATTCATTATATACCAGGAGACCAAAAACATGTCGAAGTATTTTCGTGGCTAAGATTGTGAATGCTAAAAATTCAAAAGGACCAGGAGACCAGAAACATGTCGAAATATTTCCGGAGCAAGAATTATGAGCGGTACGGATTCAAACGTACCAGAACAAAAGAAAAATATGGAAGTTTTTTCCGGGCAGGAATTATGAGCGCTAAAGATTCGTTATGTACCAGGAGACCAGATATATGTCGAAATATTTCCAGGGTTGGAGTTGGGAGCAGTAAGGATTCCAAAGTACCAAGAGATTAGAAATATGTCGAAGTATTTTCAGGCGGTAATTATGAGCGCTACAGATTCACACGTAGATACCAGGAGATCAAAAAAATGTCAAATTATATTTTCGGCAGGTGTTGTAAGCGCTAAAGATTCACAAGTAATAAGAGACCAGAAACATGTTTTAATGTTTCAGGCGCTGGAATTTTGAGTGGTAAGGATTCAAAAGTACCACGAGAACAGAAACATATAGCGGTTTGTTTCCGGCTGTAATTATGAGCGTAAAAGATTCACAAGTACCAGGATTCTAGAAACATGTCGAAGTATTTCCGAAGCTGGAATTGTGAGTGTTTAATATTTAAAAATACCAGGAGAACCGAAACATATCGAAGTTTTTTTCTGGGCTGTAGTTATGAGCACTAAAGATTCACAAGTACCAGAAACATGTCGAAGTAGTTCTGGAGCTGAAAGTACGGACAGTTAAGACTCGCAAACTAGCAGAAAAGAATCATGAAGGTGAATATCCGAGAATGAGAATATGGGACAAAGAAGTTGCGCGCCACCTCTAAAGTCTACGCAGACGAAGTCGCGGGCGAAGTGCTAGTTTATAATATTAGTAGGATAGCACTTCGCCCGCGACTTCGTCCGCGTAGACTTTAGAGGTGGCGCGCAAATTCTTTGTCCCATATTCTTATTCTCGGAAATTAATCGTTTTTCATTGTTTGTGAGTTTTTACTGTCCGTACCTTCAGCTCCGGAACTACTTCGACATGTTTCTGATTTTAAAGATAGAAAAGAAAGAAATATGTTTATTTGGGACTCGTACAAGGCATATATCGCGTATATAAACTTAAGCGCTCATAACTCCAGCCCAAAAAAAACTTCGATATGTTTCGGTTCTCCTGGTATTTTTAAACGCTGTCCACTCACAATTCCAGCTTCGGAAATACTTTGACATGTTTCTGTTTTCCTTCTTCAATTTTGAATCCTAACTACTCAAAATTCCAGCGCAAGAAACTTTAAATCATTTTTCTGGTCTCCTGGTACTTGTGAATCTATAGCGCTTACAATTCCTGCCGAAAATATAATTTGAAATGTTTTGGTGTTTGAGTACTTTTGTAAGTATCTGTAGCGCTCATTATTCCAGCCCCGAAAATGCTTCTACATATTTCTGATCTCCTGGTGCTTTTGAATCCTAACTGCTCACAATTCCAAACCTGGAAATACTTCGTCATGTTTCTGGTCTCCTGGTACATAATGAATCTTTAGCGCTCATAATTCCTGCCCGGGAAAAACTTCCACATTTATCTGTTGTTTTGATAATTTTGAATCCTATGTAGCGCGGAAATATTTTGACATGTTTCAGGCTTCCTAGTATTTGTGAAACTTTAGCATACACAATCCTAGCCACGAAAATACATCGACATGTTTTTGGTCTCCTGGTATCTTTGAAACCTAGCCGCTCACGATTCCAGTGCCGGAAATATTTCGCCATGTTTCTGGTCTCCTGGTACTTGTGAATCTTTAGTGCTCACAATTTCAGCCAAAAAAATACTTTGACATGTTCCTAGTCTTCTGTCACATGTGAATCTATAGCGTTTACAATTCGAGCCCGGAAAAAACATCGATATACATTGTTCTGTTTGACTGTTAAAAAAAAAACAAAAAAAATCTAGCTCAAAAATACTTTTACATCGTTCTGTTCTCTTGGTACTTGTGAATCTGTAGCGCACATTATTCCAGCCCCGAAAATACTTCTACATGTATCTGAACTCCTGATGCTTTTGAATCCTAACTGCTCACAATTCCAACCCTGGAAATACTTCGACATATTTCTGGTCTCCTAGTACATAAAGAATCTTTAGCGCTCATAATTCCTGCCCGGAAAAACTTCCGCATTTTTATGATGTTTTGTGGTACTTTTGAATCCTTACCGCTCATATTTATAGTGCGGAAATATTTCGACAAATTTCTAGCCTCCTGGGAATCTTTAGCATTCACAATCCTAGCTCCGAAAATACTTCGACATGTTTCTTATCTCCTGGTACTTTTGAATTCTAACCGGTCACAATTCCAGCGCAGGATAAATTTCGACATGTTTATGGTCTCTTGGTACTTGTGAATCTTTAGCGCTCATAATTTCAGCCAAAGAAATACTTCAACATGTTTCCGTTCACCTGTCACATGTGAATCTATAGCGTTTACAATTCCAGCCCGGAAAAAACTTCAACATACATATTTCTGTTCGACGGTAAAAAAAAAAATATTCTTGCCCAAAAATACTTTAACATCGTTCTGTTCTTCTGGTACTTGTGAATCTTAAGCGCTCCCAATTTCAGCTCCGGAAATACTACGATATGTTTCTGTTCTCCTGGTACTTTTGAATCTGAAGTACTAAGGCAGCAGAAGCGCTGGGTTACCACTTCCTCCTCAGTCTCCATTGGGCTGTGCCTTTTAACGGGATAAAAAGTAGTCTATGTTTGATTCCAGGATGAGAACTATATGTGTGCCAAATTTCATCCAAATCCCTTCAGCCATTTTTGCCTGATTGAGGCACAAACATACAAACATACAAACATACAAACATACAAACATTCACATCCTACTAATATTATAAATGTGAATGTTTGTATGTTTGTTTGTATGTTTGTATGTTTGTATGTTTGTATGTTTGTATGTTTGTATGTTTGTATGTTTGTTTGTTTGTGCCTCAATCAGGCAAAAATGGCTGAAGGGATTTGGATGAAATTTGGCACACATATAGTCCACATCCTGGAATCAAACATAGGCTACTTTTTATCCCGGTAAAAGGCATGACCTAATGGAGACAGAGGAGGAAGTGGAAACCCAGCGCTTCTGCTGCCTTAGTACTTTAGATTCACAAGTACCAGGAGAACAGAAACATGTCGTAATATTTTCGGGGCTGAAATTGGGAGCGTTAAAGATTCACAAGTACGAGGAGAACAGAACGATGTTATAGTATTTTTGGGCTCGAATATTTTTTTTTTTTTACGTCGAACAGAAATATGTATTTTGAAGATTTTTCCGGGCTAGAATTGTAAACGCTAGATTCACATGTGACAGGAGACCAGAAACATGTTGAAGAAGTATTTCTTTGGCTGAAATTATGAGCGCTAAAGATTCAGAAGTACCAAGAGACCATAAACATGTCAAATTATTTCCGGCACTGGAATTATAACCGGTTAGAATTCAAAGTCTTGTGCGAGTCCAAAATAAACATTTTTCTTTCTTTCTTTCTTTTCTATCTTTAAAACCAGAAACATATAAAAGTCGTTCCGGAGCTTAAAGTACGGACAGTAAAGACTCACAAACTATGAAAAACGACGAATTTCCGAGAATGAGAATATGGGACAAAGAATTTGCGCGCCACCTCTAAAGTCTCCGCAGACGAAGTCGCGGGCGAAGTGCTAGTCCTACTAATATTATAAATGTGAATGTTTGTATGTTTGTATGTTTGTGCCTCAATCAGGCAAAAATGGCTGAAGGGATTTGAATGAAATTTGGCACACATATAGTTCACAACCTGGAATCAAACATAGGCTACTTTTTATCCCGGTAAAAGGCAACGCTTAACGAAGACTGAGGAGGAAGTGGAAACCCAGCGCTTCTGCTGCCTTAGTACTTCAGATTCAAAAGTACTAGGAGAACAGAAACATGTCGAAATTTTTCCGGCGCTGGAATTGTAACCGGTTAGAATTCAAAAGTACCAGGAGATAAGAAACATGTCGAAGTATTTTTGGAGCTAGGATTGTGAATGCAAAAGATTCCCAGGAGGCCAGAAATTTGTCGACATATTTCCGCACTAGAAATATGAGCGGTAAGGATTCAAAAGTACCAAAACAACACAAAAATGTGGAAGTTTTCCGGGCAGGAATTATGAGCGCTAAAGATTCTTTATGTACTAGGAGACCAGAAATATGTCGAAGTATTTTCAGGGTTGGAATTGTGATCGCTACAGATTCACAAGTACCAGGAGAACAGAACGATGTAAAAGTATTTTTGAGCTAGAATATTTTTTGTTTTTTTTTTTAAGTCAAACAGAACAATCTATGTTGATGTTTTTTCCGGGCTGGAATTGTAAACGCTATAGATTCACATGTGACACGAGACTAGAAACATGTCAAAGTATTTTTTTGGCAGAAATTGTGAGCACTAAAGATTCACAAGTACCAGGAGACTAGAAACATGTCGAAATATTTCCGGCACTGGAATCGTGAGCGGCTAGGATTCAAAGGTATCACGAGAACAGAAAAATGTTGAAGTATTTTCCGGGCTGGAATTATGAGCGGTAAAGATTCATTATGTACCAGGAGACCAAAAACATGTCGAAGTATTTTCGTGGCTAAGATTGTGAATGCTAAAAATTCAAAAAGACCAGGAGACCAGAAACATGTCGACATATTTCCGGAGAAAAACTTGTGAGCGGTAAGGATTAAAAAGTACCAGAACAACAGAAAAATGTGGAGGTATTTTCAGGGCAGGAATTATGAGCGTAAAAGATTCATTATGTACCAGGAGACCAGATACATGTCGAAATATTTCCAGGGTTGGAGTTGGGAGCAATTAGGATTCAAAAGTACCAAGAGATTAGAAATATGTCGAAGTGTTTTCGGGCTGTAATTATGAGCGCTACAGATTCACACGTAGATACCAGGAAATCAAAAACATGTCAAATTATAGTTTCGGCAGGTATTGTAAGCGCTAAAGATTCACAAGTAATAAGAGACCAGAAACATGTTTTAATGTTTCAGGCGCTGGAATTTTGAGTGTAAGGATTCAAAAGTACCACGAGAACAGAAACATATAGCGGTTTTTTCCGGGCTGTAATTATGAGCGTTAAAGATTCACAAGTACCAAGATACTAGAAACATGTCGAAGTATTTCCGAAGCTGGAATTTTGAGTGTTTATCATTTAAAAATACCAGGAGAACCGAAACATATCGAAGCTTTTTTCTGGGCTGGAGTTATGAGCGCTAAAGATTCACAAGTACCAGAAACATGTCGAAGTAGTTCTGGAGCTGAAAGTACGGACAGTTAAGACTCGCAAACTAGCAGAAAAGAATCATGAAGGTGAATATCCGAGAATGAGAATATGGGACAAAGAAGTTGCGCGCCACCTCTAAAGTCTACGCAGACGAAGTCGCGGGCGAAGTGCTAGTTTATAATATTAGTAGGATGTGAATGTTTGTATGTTTGTGCCTCAATCAGGAAAAAATGGCTGAAGGGATTTGGATGAAATTTGGCACACATATAATTCACACCCTGGAATCAAACATAGGCTACTTTTCATCCCGGTAAAAGGCAACGCTTAACGAAGACTGAGGAGGAAGTGGAAACCAAGCGCTTCTGCTGCCTTAGTACTTCAGATTCAAAAGTACCAGGAGAACAGAAACATGTCGTAGTGTTTCCGGGGCTGAAATTGGGAGCGCTAAAGATTCACAAGTACCAGGAGAACAGAACGATGTTAAAGTATTTTTGGGCAAGATTTTTTTTTTTACCGTCGAACAGAAATATGTATGTTGAAGTTTTTTCCGGGCTGGAATAATTGTAAACGCTATAGATTCACATGTGACAGCTGAACTGAAGTATTTCTTTGGCTGAAATTATGAGCGCTAAAGATTCACAAGTACCAGGAGACCATAAACATGTCGAAATTTTTCCGGCGCTGGAATTGTGACCGGTTAGAATTCAAAAGTACCAGGAGATTAGAAACATGTCGAAGTATTTTCGGAGCTAGGATTGTAAATGCTAAAGATTCATTCGTACCAGGAAGCCAGAAATCCGTCGATATATTTCCGCACTATAAATATGAGCGGTAAGGATTCAAAAGTATCAAATTAACATAGAAATGTGAAAATTTTTCCGGGCAGGAATTATGAGCGCTTAAGATTCATTATGTACCAGGAGACCAGAAATATGTCGAAGTATTTCCAGGGTTGGAATTGTGAGCAGTTAGGATTCAAAAGCATCAGGAGATCAGATACATGTAGAAGTATTTTCGGGGCTGGAATAATGAGCGCTACAGATTCACAAGTACCAGGAGAACAGAACGATATAAAAGTATTTTTGAGCTAGAATATTTTTTGTTTTTTTTTTTAACAGTCAAGTAGAGTAGATTCGAGTAGAGTAGTCAGTAGTAGTGTATGTCGATGTTCTTTTCCGGGCTGTAATTGTAAATGCTATAGACTCACAAGCACCAGGAGACTAGAAACAAATCAAAGTATTTTTTTGGCCGAAATTGTGAGCGCTAAAGATTCTCAAGTACCAGGAGACCAGAAACATGTCGAAATATTTCTGGCACTGGAATCGTGAGCGGCTAGGATTCAAAGGTATCACGAGAACAGAAAAATGTTGAAGTATTTTCCAGGCTGGAATTATGAGCGCTAGAGATTCATTATGTATCAGGAGACCAAAAACATGTCGAAGTATTTTCGTGGCTATGATTGTGAATGCAAAAAAATCAAAAGGACCAGGAGACTAGAAACATGTCGAAATATTTCCGGAGCAAAATTTATGAGCGGTAAGGATTCAAAAGTACCAGAACAACAGAAAAATGTGGAGGTTTTTTCGGGGCAGGAATTATGAGCGTACAAGGTTCATTATATACCAGGAGACCAGATACATGTCTAAATATTTCCAGGGTTGGAGTTGGGAGCAGTTAAGATTCAAAAGTACCAAG
Organism: Lacanobia wlatinum; assembly: GCA_947578705.1. NCBI lineage: Eukaryota > Metazoa > Arthropoda > Insecta > Lepidoptera > Noctuidae > Lacanobia > Lacanobia wlatinum. Next base: position 2,149,043 of record OX388048.1, on the reverse strand, counting down.
AGATGCATATTACATCCACTTGGACTCAAATGATGTAATATCTTGCATGCTCTTGTATGTATACCATGTTTTAACAAATAAAGAAATCTTATCTTATCTTATCTTATCATATAGCCTAAAACCTTCTCCTGACAACAAACACGACGAAAAAAGAATTAGCGAAATCGGCCCAACCGTTCACGCGTGATGCGTTGACTATGGGAAATAGGGATTCATTTTTATATTTATAAATACTGACTCTGACTGGATCGACAGAATAATCTGTAATGATTCAGTGAGACTAATCTATTAGACTTTTTTTTTGTTTCTTTTTATTAAGTATTTTTTTCATATTCGTTCATATAAATAAACTAAACGCACGCATAAGTATTTGACAGCCAAAATAAATGTCAATCTTTTCATAACTGACATTATTCTCCATATTTTAATTTAAATCTAAAATACGCCACTATCCGAATATTGTGGATGTTGTCGATTCGAAACCTTCATTTAAATACGTTCTATAATTTGAGGGGAGAGTTTACCGTATCGGCTGGATGAAAATTAAATATTTGACAGTTACGAAACCCATGAACAATTTGTTTGGGATTTTTTTTTCTTTTTTTTTTCAATTTTCCAATGTTTTTAATAGTTATTCTGCTATTCGGGACGGAGACAAATACAACAAATCAAAGACCATGAAAATCAGTCCAGCCATTCTCGAGTTATAAGTGTACGAACAAACCCGACTTTGTTTTATATATTAAGATTTCCAATGTTTTAATAGTTATTCTGCTATTCGGGACGGAGACAAATACAACAAATCAAAGACCATGAAAATCAGTCCAGCCATTCTCGAGTTATAAGTGTTCGAACAAACCCGACTTTGTTTTATATATTAAGATATAAAAACAGTAAAAAAAGAACTTCTACACCTTGACGAGAATATCCAAAGCTACTTGGTCATTTCAAACCTTAAAAACTATTTAAGGGGCTACTTACTTGGGTTGTATGTGCTACGGGGCACCTGTCTGGGCTGACAGGGCCACCATAAGGGCGGTACGCCGTAAATTGCTGCAAAGCCAGCGTTTGGCTTTGATATTCTTATGCAAGGCGTATAGGACGGTTAGTACTGAAGCCTTACCGGTGCTGGCGGGTGTTCTCCCAGTCGATCTAGAGGTGCAGCGGCGTGCTGCAATGTACTACTACGCTAGAAAGATCACGGACCCAGAGTTTTTACCGCAACGCGACCGTGCTAAGATCTGTAGATTACTAAAACCCCAGACTGACATCTGGGAGGAACTTCCGAATGCCAATGTAGGTGGGAAAATTCCATTAAAGGCCGTCACCTCCACCAGTTCTTTCAATCCGTTCGTGAGCGGCTAGACATGGCTGGAGGTGGATCATTGTGTTGCCCAATTTCTCAAAGGTCATGGCATCTTTAGAGTAAATTATTTTCCTTTAGGCTTGTGGCCTCGCCTTTATGTCAATGTTCTACAGCCGAACATGAATACGAACAATCCGCACACCACATCTTATGGGAGTGTAATTTTTGGCAAACTGAACGCAATACAACGTGTTGATTTGCATCCTAGTCAAATTCAAGGACGTAATTATGCTAATGATTCTCGACCCAAATCGACAGTAAAATGTGTAGGTATTTTTTTAATTTTATTTTTTTATTTACGGAAATCCGTAAGTGTAAACCAGCCGCGGCCCGTCTGTTACTAGCCTTATAATCGCGCTTTCACACACAAACAAACACAAACAATACATACACAACGCATACGCAACGATCATTCGATAAATTCGTAGGTAATCAATCGCACCCCAATCACGGTACGGGGATTCTCCCGCGCAAGCTCCTAGCCACGCCCCCGGCCCCCGCGGCCCCGGAACTAACAGTGTGTTTGATGTCGCCGAAGCGTGCGCGCGTTTGCGAATTGTGCAAGATGACGGACAATTATTTAAAGTCGACATGGTGGAGATGGTCCGCCTGTATGCCATCAGTGGAGACAGCCTACGTGGAGCCAACCGGATATTCACGGAAATGTTTCCCGATCGAGAACCCCCATCACAGAGCGTCATGCTGGCTGCTACGCAGGGACTGTGGGATCATCGGCAGTTTGACGTTCCCCGGCATGCTCATGCTCGCGGCAGCGTAGGCCTGCTTGTCGCCTTGCAGGAAGACATCCTGGAATACTTCCAGCGAGACCCACGGGCAAGCACGCGGGAGGCTGGTCAACACTTAGGAGTGCACCACACCACAGTGTGGCGCCTACTGAAACGTGAACTTCAACACCCGTTCCACTACCGCAAGGCACAACCTCTACTTCCAGCAGGATGGCGCTCCCTCTCACTATGGTCGGCAAGTACGCGAGTACTTGACCGAAAAGTTGGTGACCACTCGATCGGTCGCGGAAGACCTGTGGCCTGGCCTCCGCGTTCTCCAGACCTGACGCCTGTAGACTTTTATTTGTGTGGAGACGTTAAAAGGTTTGTTTACACGGAGGAAGTGACAAGTGTAACAGAATTACATGCAAGGATCATTAGTGCTTTCGACACTTTAAAAACGAATGTGTTAGTGTTACGTAAGCTGAAGGAAAACCAGCTACGTTGTGCTCGATTGTGCGAAGAGTGTGATGGTGGCAACTTTGAACAATACCTCCGGGTAACTTAAGTAGATAATTTATTTATTTGTACATTTTGTAAATACATTGTAAGCTTAATCAATTTTATTAGTGTAAATAATTTGAGTTCAAATTTTATTTTTAACTACGCCAATAATACCTAAGAGTCGAAAATATCACCACGTACTTTCACTTAACTAGCACGTCTTTCTATTTCCATCAAACGTAGGAAACATTTTTAGACTTAGTAGATCGCTACACCAACTAAGGCATTCTTGCCGGTCCTAAGCCCGTTAAGTAGGAAGGAAATCCACAAATAAAAACAAAATCACTACGAAAAGCAAAACTAACATTTTATTAATCATCTGATAACAGGTCAGTGAACTTTTATTTGGCGCACTAGTATTATTGTCATTAGTAAGATTTCCGTATTCCAATGATGCTCAAAGATGAGTTAATTATCAAGCGAAATTTATGACAATAATGTAAGTGATTTTCGAAATAAAATTAGGTAAAATTATTGCTCATTATTAATCATTGATCGGTCGCGCTCGCGCGCGCTTGCATTTCGTAGGTAAGACGTCGACACTCACGCACACAGCTGCATTGTCGCTGTGTGCGTAGTCGGGTAATTCTGTTTTATTTGTATTGAATTAAGGGCTTAATTCTGAAATACTGTTAAATTTCAACAACAAAAAAAGCAGCGCTTATTAGTTATTGCCCGCTACCGTACTTTCGATTGATTATTTATGTCTTTTATGACAACCTCCTGAAATTTGATGAGGATGCAAAACAACACGTTGTATTATGTTAGATAGTATTCAGGTTATATCTGGAGTAGTTTACTACACGGACCTTGTAGAAACCAGAATAAATTTCCGTGTTTTCAGGCGATTTTGCCATACCTATTACTGGAAACAACAGTAGCCCACAATTTAGGGCCCATTAGTTTTTAGTGTTAATAAATAATCCGTGGTGCTTGACAACTGGCTTAACCCAGTTGTATATATCCCTTGGTGCCTAGTCTATTGGCCTAGCTCTATTCTGTCTCCTGCTTGATAAGGAGGGAAGTGGAAATTGTATATAATTTTTTTTCCTACTCCTCCGCTGTACTTTTCTGATTAAATTCGTTGCAGGATCCAAGACAGTTAAATCGTTTCTCCGGGACTCGTCGGGCTTCACTGCCTCGGCGTTTTTCTGGTGGTAGCCACTGTTGACTCTGGCTTTCAGGAGTTGCAGTGGTTAGGAATGTGTGGCGGGCTTGTCCCAAAAAAAAAAGTATTTTATGTTATTGGGAACTGGAAAAGATGAAGATGATTTTTCTTGTGATATGACGTATTTTTTCGGAAGGTAAAGTTCAATATATTTAAAAATAAAAGAAAATAAATCGCATAAAGAATGGGATATTGTTCAATGCATTTAGAATGCTTGATGTGTTATAATCGAATATTATAGGCACGTATTCATTACTGACATGTAAAAAAATCGGGTTTAACAGTAAGTAGGTATTGTATATTAAAATTACAAAAAATTAAAAACATGTTAATCAGTGCTATTGTAATCTTTATTTTACCATCATTTAAAAACCTTGCAGTTGCAACTGCTGCCTAAAGAGTTTCCACTTTGACTCAACGTCTCTTATAATGATTTCTCTTTTTGAGACATAAAAAACCTAGTTTTTATAATCGGAAAAGGCACACCAGGTAATTAATACAACACTTGATTTATGAACCTAATCAAACAACTTCAGGCAAATAAATATAAACAAACTTAGTTATTTGGTCCGGTGTTTTTAATTTTAACAAGGTATTTGAAATTTTCTGGCTCCTGAGCTAGTTTTAAACTGTATTACAGGAGCCAGTGCATTCCCCATTACGGATACAAATTAATAAAAAAGGTGTAATTAAAAATAACATCAAGCAATAACTAATAGATAACAAAAAATAATAATAATAATGGATCAAAATTAATATTAAACATTGTGAAATTAGACGCTTAGATTAGAGACACAGTTGGAAATTACTTCAATAATTAAACCATAATCATAACCAAATATTAAAATAATGTCACATAAAATAAAAATCAAAATGCTCAGAATTAAAATTGTCAAAAATCTGAAAAAAATGTCAGAAATTAAAATCAAGAATTAAAATAGAAAATAAACAAATTAAAATCATAAAGTACCGAAAACCAGAATGTCAGAAATTTTAATCAAAATTAATATTAAAAGTTGAATAACCAAATTAAAATTGTGAACATAATAAAATAAAATGATATGAAATAAAATTAAATTAAAATTAGCATGCACGTGAAAGTTTGTGGAAAGTTATGTGTTAGTATATCTGTGTCTCTGTGTGTGGTGTGATGATGTTTGTTTGTTTGCGTGAGACCTTACGCCTTACGTGACAATTTTCACCCAAGGACAGCCTTTTTCAGTTCATAGTTGTTCCTGTTTCCTTGTTTTTGATTTCTTGTTAAAAGCATTATAAAGACGTAGTGCCATGGCAGTGTAGTGTTTTCGGGCAAAGTGGGTCTTGACCCGGGGAATCGGACAAGAGATTACCCTTTTGGTCTCATCAGGTGGTAGTGTTGGAATGGTGTGTCTGTGGTATCTCCTAATAGTTTCTAAGATATAAACTTTTCTTATTGATAACTTTTGGGGTGGTTTGGGATCTACCTCCTCGCGATCCACCCCGGGCAACGGCACCACAGGCTTGCCTGTGGTACGGCAGAACGATCCCACTAAAAAGCGGTGGTAGGCTCCGCAAGGAGCCGCCTGGCTCGCTACCACCATCCCGCTGAAGTCCGGCCCCAAGCAGCTTGCTGCGTTCCGTCGGTGTGCGGGAGTGCCAGTGCCTTTGGGGGAGAAGGAGATTGTCAGTTGTTCTGCTCAGAACCGGTCTTGGTCGCTGGGCTAGGCTTTCTGGGTAACTTATTTTGGAGGGTAGCGGGATCCGAAGCACGGTGCCAGCCGTTGGCCGACCGCAGTTAGTAGGGGGGCCAAGTAGCACGCCAGCCACGTGTGAAAGGCTGCCCCGCCAACTAGCGAAAAATCCCGATATGCTCCACCGTGCCAACCGGCGACTGGATGGGAGGACCCGGTGGCCATATCCGGGGGGGTTCAGGCGTCCCCGCAGTCTCCAAATGAGTTCCCCATAGGTTAGTTTAGCTCTAGTGTCCACTTGGTTCACTGAGCAGCGCCTCGACAATTCGACTTTTTCCCCCAACTACTCTCCACTGCAAAAAATGAAAAAAGCGAAGAAAAATAAGGTGAAACAACGGCTGCACTTCCTCCCGCTAAAAGTGCACCTCACTAATATCAGGGGGTTGCACTCCAATCTCGATCCGGTCCATCACCATCTTGAGACCGAGAAGCCGCACCTGTTTTTCCTAACGGAGACGAAGATAACAACCCCGTCGGACGTGGCGTACCTCAACTACCCGGGCTACTCTCTAGAACACAAGTTAAAGAAGCAGGCTGGGGTCTGTGTGTACGTCCGCGATGACATTTGTTGTCGTCGTCTCCGTTGCTTTGAGAAATCGGGTTTTTCTGCCATATGGCTACTTGTGGACACTGGCGTGGAGAAATTCATCTACATCGGCGTATACCGATCGCTCAGCGGTGACCAGGAGACAACAGCGCTGTTTAATTCCCTCGTGGAGTCGACCGACGTAGCCCAACAACGGTACCCAACAGCGAAGCTCATTTTTCTGGGGGACTTTAACGCCCACCATAAAGAGTGGTTGTTCCCGTACCAGAAAACTGACCATGCCGGGTTAGAGGCGCGCAAGTTTGCTTTAACGCTAGATCTAACCCAGCTGGTGAATGTGGCAACGCGGGTGCCGGATGTTGACGTTGTTAATGTTATAATAAGATACCTCCCCATATATTAGAACTAAATGAGACAAAATTTAAATCTTGTATTAAACGCACACTATGCAGGCAAGCATATTATAAGTTGGGGGATTATATTGAAGATAAAAATGCTTGGCTGAATGCTGGTCCTGCTCCACAGCCACTAGGGCGCACAAAATAATCTGTTAGCATTTGGAAACATTGTTGGACCGGCTGAAGATTGTAAAAAACAATATTTGCATTGTATAGACTCAATTTATTTAGCAATGTATAATTTCAACCATTTTAACGGCACATGTGTGAGTTCTGTGTACCTTAAACTTAAGCTATAGCTATCAGTTTTAGGTTTGTTTTTGACTTGAATGTGCCCTGGCGGTTGGGAGTGTCATGCTCACTCAAAAGTCTTGCTGATGGTGGCGTATGCGTTGGATCATTTGGCTCCCTTCAAAATGGTTGAGCCGAATGGTGCTAGCGCATGCGTCATGTTCGTGAACGGACGCTGTCAGTTGGGACTGGTCATTTCTCAGTTGCCATGGTTTATTTTAAATATTTCTTTGAATTGTTCCTTTTTTCCCGGACGCTTTTATCCTGTTCGTCTTTTACATCGTTCTCACATGTTTGTATAATTTTAACTTGATGTAAACAAAACTTTGTTACAATTTATTATTTTTAAAAGAGTGTCCGTGGAGTTTCTTGCACGTTCTTCTCCATAGAGATCTACGCTTTGGAACGTGCAAATAGCTTCATCTTTTTGGACTGACCGACCTTGACAATTCAAAAGTGCCTGTAAATGGTTTATTTGAAATATACGATTTGATTTGATTTGATTTGATTTGACGCCCATACACCCAATTGCTTGGACCTTCTGCTGACAACTGATCCGGGCAGTCATTCAGTATCGGTCTCAGCCCCGCTGGGAACGTCTGACCATTGCCTGGTGAAATCCGTATTGACCTGCTCTCCTCCAGATAAGAGACGAGTATGGCGATACGAGTCAGCAGATTGGGATGAGATGCGGCACTTTTTTGCATCTTATCCATGGCGGCAAGTGTGCTTCTCCTCGGGTGACCCCTCGTGCTGTGCTGACATGATTGCGGACGTGATTCGGCAGGGGATGGAGTATTTTATTCCATTCTCCGACATCCCGCTCGGTCACAAATCCCGGCCTTGGTATAATGCAGAATGCGCTCACGCTGAGGCCCGTAAAGAGTCTCCATACCAAGCGTGGATCAAGGCCCGCGACCGAAAGGTTAAAGCACGTAGGGTTCGCGCGAGGAAGAGAGCCTTTAATTCTGCCGCTAAGTTCTGCAAGCGGGTTTTACGTAGGGCACGTTTTGACCATGTCGGACGTATCGGGGCCAAACTAGCATTGCACCCTCCAGGTAGTAAGCAGTTTTGGTCCCTGTCGAAAGCGGTTGAAACGAATTTCTGTCGACCCACTTTGCCTCCAATGTTGAAACCAGATGGCTCGCTGGCTCACTCTGCAAGTGAGAAAGCAAATTTATTTGCAACTCTCTTTGCAAGCAATTCGCGTCTGGACGCTGGCTCCAAGCAACCACCGACTTTACCTCGTTGCGACTCTTCGATGCCGAAGATCACAGTTCACATTAAAGAGGTCCGAAGAGTATTGTGCAGTCTAGACTTGAATAAGGCCAGCGGGCCTGACGGCATTCCAGCGAGAGTGTTGAGGCAATGTGCACCTGAACTGTCTCCTGTGTTAGCACGCCTGTGCCGCCTCTCTCTTGAGAAAAGAACGGTGCCGAAATCATGGAAGCTTGCGAATGTGCAGCCGGTGCCCAAAAAGGGAGACCGTGCTAACCCTGCACATTACCGTCCGATTGCCATTACCTCCATCCTATGCAAGGTTGTGGAAAGGGTTCTTAACAGTAAGCTGCTGACCTACCTTGAAGACAATGATCTCCTCAGTGACCGTCAATATGGCTTTCGCCGGGGACGGTCAACTGGCGATCTTCTTGTGTATGTCACGCACAGCTGGGGCGAGGCCATCGAGAGACACGGCGAAGCACTTGCCGTGTCGCTCAATATCTCGAAGGCCTTTGACAGGGTTTGGCACGCAGGTCTGCTCAGCAAGCTTCCTGCTCATGGCATCCCAGTTGGTTTTTGTAGCTGGATATCAGACTTCCTGAGTGAACGGTCGATCCGAGTAGTCGTTGACGGCTGCTCCTCTGACCTCATGGCTATTGATGCCGGAGTTCCTCAGGGGTCCGTTCTCTCTGCAACTCTTTTCCTGCTGCACAACAATGACCTGCTTCAGCTTGGTCTTGTTGGGTACGCAGATGGCAGTACGGTTTCAGAGAGATACTTGTCCAGCGCAACAACCGGCGGGAATGAAGTTCGTTCCTTGAGAGAGGCCATGGTAGAGCGGACAAATTCGACCTTAAGCCTTGTCTCCCAGTGGGGTGATGACAATGTGGTCACTTTTAACGCCACCAAAACACAGGCGTGTCTTTTTACCGCAAAAAGGAGTCGTTTTGACCAAACTCCTACTTTTCGGGGTGCATCTGTTCCTGTGACTGATCGGCTCGAGCTCCTAGGCATGAAGTTGACATCCAGTCTCAACTTCGGCGCCACCATCGAGTACAAAGCCCAAATCGCGGCCAAAAAGCTGGGCATCCTAAATAGGGTGAAGCGATACTTCAAGCCTGGACAGCTTTTAACTCTATATAAAGCGCAAGTCCGATCCTGCATGGAGTATTGTAGCCACCTTTGGGATGGTTAAGTATCAGCTTGCCGCGCTTGACTCGGTGGAACGCAGAGCTAAGAGGCTCATCGGTGACGAAAAACTGGTGGATACTAAGCTACATAGCTTGGCTCATCGCCGTAAGGTTGCCTGCTTGTCGGTCTTCTACAGATTGTACTTCGGTGAGTGTGCCCAAGAACTCCACGACCTCATTCCACCGGCCCCCTTCTACCATCGGACACCCAGACGCACTGCATCTTACCATCCCTACATCATCCTATTGTTACTATTCCACCAATTCGCACTAAGCGTTTCCAAACGTCTTTTATAATGCGCACAGCAAAGGAGTGGAACTCTCAGCCTGCGTCTGTGTTTCCAAACGACGAAAAATTTCTCTTGACTCTATTCTCTTCAAAGTTAGAGTGAACAGGCTCCTTCTGGGTAAGCTCGCTCCATCGTAGACTTTGTCTCTGTCATCTCTGACCTAGACTAGAGTCAAGAGCAAACCCATCACAAATAAAAAAATTAAAAAAATAAAAAACTTTGACTTTTTCATAGACTGATGTGGTTGGATGTCTAAATGGTAGGTACATAAGGACCTTAAGTACCGCCCGTTGAGCTCTTTCAGCAGCAATAAGGTAGGTTTTACCAGTACCACCCCACGCACATATGCAGTACCCAATCAAACATTCACACAGCGCTCTGTATGTTTGGATAAGAAGTTTAAGATTTGCCACAGCACGTAAGTTTTTAAAAATGTAAATCATTTTTCTAATCCTCCCAACCAGCGCTGCTATGTGAGCGCTCTAGGTAAGCTTCTCGTCCAATATCACGCCCAAGTATTTAAAGTTCTCCACGCGTGAGAGTACTGGGCACTTACAATTGGTCCGGTCCAGGACGCGGTTACAAGGGTATGTGTGTATTTTAAGTGTAAGGTCATTTTCTGCTTTAGTTGATGCCAACTTGGTGAAGCACACGAACTGCCGCACACTACAGCTGGTCTTCTTTGGGTTTAGAGACAGGAAACTGTTTTCAAGTCACTCAGTTACGTTAGCCAACCCTGTTTCTGCTAGTTGGAAAACTCGCTCCCATGTCTTCCCGTGAAAAAGAAGAACTGTGTCGTCCACAAACATGAGTATCTCTTGTACACGGACGGCATAGCACCACACAGGTCGTTAATGTAGATAAGAAAAAGCGGGGCTAGTGTGCTACCTTGCGGAACTCCGAAACTACATGCTGCGCCGTCACTGTAATAGCTCTCCACCCTCACTCGCTGAGACCTCCCCGACAAGTAATTTCTGAACCATTCTAGAGCCTGTCCTCTGATTCCAGTATTTTCCAGCCTGGCAAGCAATAAAGGCACCGACACTTTGTCAAAAGCCTTCTGGAGATCAAGGAATACTACCATACATCGTTCGCCTTTGTCCAAAGATGACGTTATGGACGTTGTAAGTGCAAGAACCGCATCTTCTGTCGACTTGCCCTCTCTGAAACCATATTGTCCACCTTTTAACAGACCATTATACTCAAGATAACCAATCAATCTCTTATTGACAATTTTCTCTAGGATCTTAGAGAAAGATGATAAGAGTGATATTGGTCTGTAATTTGATGGCATCTCTTTCGGGCCGGACTTATGGATGGGGCATACAACAGCTCTCTTTAGCATGGCCAGAAAAACACCTGTTTCTATACTTAAGTTGCACATATGTGCGATTGGGGCCGCCAGCTATATAATGTTCTATTTCAGGATGTTTGTTGGTATATTGTCCCATCCTGGAGTACTTTGTGTCTTAAGTCCCAGTACAATATTTCTCACCTCAATGGGATCTGTCGGTGTTAGCGACATAGATTTCAAAGGCTGGCTTGATGATTTTGCTCGTTTACTTTTTAATTACTAATTAACTTTCATGTTTAAATTAATTCAGAGGTTGTAAATAAATATAGTTTAGTTTAACGCATACAGAATCGATCAATCGCACAGGACCGGTCGTTGTGGCGACGCTTGGGGGAGGCCTATGTCCAGCAGTGGACGTCTTTCGGCTGATATGATGATCTCATCTCATCTTATCGTGTGGGCAGTAAGGTCTAACGACCCCACACGCCCTAGTGTCAGAGTTTCTAAGCCGAGTTTCTCAAAGGCCTCTGACATGGTCTATTTGATATGATGATGATGATGATACAGAATCACCACCAGTATCCTATTTATAAAGATTAATATAAAATACCTAATACCTAGTTGTTTCTCGAAACTGGCAAAATGTTATATAGTAGGTATTCAATAGCGTAGGTAGTAGGTACACCAAAAAATATTTTCTTTTTGCTAAACAAAAATAAGTGCAAAATTGAAAGCAATATGGGTATTTATTTCCTCACAAATAGCAACACTGTGTTATGACAAGTTAGGTTATTGGAATTTTATTTTAATGATCGATTTCCGTAAAAATAATGTATAAAATGAAAGTACTTACTTCTGAAATGTAATTTGATCACATTTTGTTTGTTTTCCTGAAGTGCTATAACATCCTGTCACGCAACAAACTGTCATTCTCAATTAATTACTCGCGAGCTGTGTTCGACGGAACGTGACCTTGAGTACTAAGTGGCTAAGTTGGACGGATTGACGGATAAGGCTAAGTTCAAGTTGCCTCACTTTTTGCACTCTTACTAGGTTTCTATGCGTTATTATTCTAAGGTTTTTAATAAAAAAATATCATTCCAAACATTTAAGATTGTGAAAATTTAAAAAATACAAAAACTACAAACTAATAATTTTGACTAATTTTGACTATCCGCCCTCTATCGAAAATGATTTAACGTAAAAACAATTTTTTGAGAAAAAGTTGTAATTAATACAAATAGCGAAAAACCCATAGAAAACGAGATACTCGCAAAAAAAAAATGTGTAAAACGTCGTTTTTTTTACCTTTAAGCTTGGAATATCTGTAGTCGCGGGCACCCTACGATAAGTAAGTAGGTTTTGAGACAAGTTTTAGGGTGTCAAAATAAAGGTTTATACTAGATTATATAAATAGCAGACTATCTCTCATTCCGAGGTGAAACCCCTAATTTTCCTGGATTAGTAGGTAATGAAATGGGACGTCCTGGGTATAAGTGAGATGCGGAGAGTGGGTGAAGGAATAGAAGAGAGGAGTCATTATTTTATGTTCTACAAGGGTGAAGTGGCTGGACACAGAGGAGTAGGCTTCATGATAAAGTCAAAACTCAAAAAACAAATTATTAGGTTTGAAGGCATATCAGACCAAATAGCAATAGTTCACATGAACATAACGAACTATCCAAAACAGTGAACCATTATTCAAGTTTATTCACCGACGGAACAAACTACTGCAACAGATATAGAAATGTTTTACAACAGTCTTAGAGAAGTTACTGAAAAATACTCGGATAATAATATAGTAATCATGGGAGATTTTAATGCTCAAGTAAGTGCCCAAACACCTGGAGAAGAACATGTAATGTAATGTAATGTTCCTGCTCGAATATTACCTAACGCTGCTAAACTCCATATTCCGCAAAAAACACAAATCTAAATGGACTTTGATATCTCCAGATGGAAAGGTTAGAAATGAGATAGACTACATCTTGTCTAACAAAGCAAGACTGTTCAGTGACACAAGTGTAATACAATACCTGAACTTCAATACTAACCACCGTATGGTACGATGTTGTCTTTCTGAGCAGTCTCCAAGCAAACCTAGGCATTATATACCAAATTATTATATACCAAAGCATTTCAAATTAAGCACATACAAACGTTCAACAATGAGAAGGTGAAAAGATTCCAAAAGATTCTACGGAGGAGCTGATGGAAATTGTTACTTCCAACAAGAAACTAAACGAAAAATATGCCAGCGTAGAAAGCAAGCTCCAAGAACAGATAAAAGCAAATACAGGTAAGAACAAAGAATTCCATCTAAGCCAAGAAACTCTAAAATTAATTGAAGATAGAAGGAATTTAATAGCAGAAAAGAAGGAAAATATTAAATATATTTCGCACTTAAGCAAATGCATTCGTGTAAATATGAGGAAAGACAGGAAAAATAGGAGAATCAAAACCCTAGAAAACCACATTATCAAAACGGGAGGCACACGAAAGGCTCTCAAGGAACTTAGAGAAAAAGGAAAAGAATGGATACCAAAGTTAAGAGACAAAAATCGACTAACCACTACACGCAGTATGATTCTAAACATTGCAACAGACTACTATCGCTAGTTATATTCCATTCAGCCAAATGTAGAATCACCCAACAGAGAACCTAGACTAGAAAACGCAATAAAAAATATCGGAGAAGTACCACAAATACTAAAATCAGAAGTAGTAAAAGCTATAAATAGTCAAAAGATGGAAAAATCTCCTGGCCCTAATAGAATTCCAAACGAATTGATACGAGGAACAGTCGACGAATTAAGTCCGATACTAATAAAGGTGTTCAATGAGATACTTTTTACTGGCAACATCCCAAGCCAATGGGCAGAATCTCACATTATACTTCTATTTAAGAAAGGTTCAAAGGATGATATTGGAAATTACAGACCCATATCTCTCATCTCAAATGTGTATAAGGTTTTTGCGAAAGTGATACTGAACAGAATATCGAACACTCTTGACGAAAACCAACCCGTGGAACAGGCAGGGTCCAGGAAAAACTTTAGCACAATCATATGATTGTGAAGAAAGAAGAAAGTAGAAGCTGTTTGATGGTGTGTATATACACACCATCAAACAGCTTCTACAAAAATATAACGAGTACAACAAACCTATCTATAGCTAGCCTTCATAGATTATTCAAAAGCCTTTGACAGTCTTAAACATAGGTTTGTATGGCAAAGTCTTATGGAGCAGGGAGTACAGTATGCTTACGTAAACGTCATCAAAAAAATCTACAGCGAGATTAAAGCTAGCATCAAGTTGGAATCTCTGGGGGATACTTTTCCAATTGACAGGGAAGTCAGGCAAGGTGACCCTCTCTCACCAAAGTTATTTTCAGCAGTACTAGAACAAATGTTTAGAAAATTGGATTGGAAGCATCTAGGGCTAAACATAAACGGATTGCGACTTAACCATCTAAGATTTGCTGATGACCTGGTCATATTGGAGGAGAACCCAAAAGTACTGGAATCCATGATACAAACGCTAGCCGACAGAAGGTCACGAAGTGAGTTTGGAAATGAACTCGAGCAAAACAAAAATGATGACAAACGCAACAGCTGCAGACATAATTGTCAACGGACAAAAACTTGAATATGTTGAGGAATATGTATATCTGGGTCAGATCATTTCCCCAAGCGACCAAATGTCCAAAGAAATTGACAAAAGAATCGCTACTGGGTGGAAAAAGTTTTGGGCCTTGAAAGAAATCATGAAAAGCAAGGAACTCAGCATCAAGATCAAGAAGAAAACTTTTGATACATGCATTCTTCCTTCCATCACATACGGCTGTGAAACCTGGGCTTTGACAAAAATCAAAGGGAAAAGCTTGCAAAATGTCAACGAGCCATGGAAAGGAGCATACTGGGGCTAAAGTTAAAGGATAGAGTCAGGAATATGGATATCAGACGCAAAACTAAACTCACAGACATCCTTACACATATTGAACAATTAAAATGGAGATGGACAGGGCATACGCTACGTTGTAAATATGAAAAATGGAGCAAGCATGTAACAGTCTGGTATCCAAGAGACGGGTCAAGAAGCCGAGGTCGCAAAGTGAGAAGATGGGAAGATGATCTGAAGTTGACTCTAGGTCCCCTTTGGCTAAGAATTGCAACCGATAGGAAACAGTGGAAGACATTGGAGGAGGCCTATGCCGTAAGGCACACCGAAATTAGGGACTTGTTGTGAGTGAATGTACTAGAGATTATTTAGTAGCACGAAAAACAGTAAAACATTTCGGAATAAAAGGCTTATTATTATTATTATTAAATCGTGACACTGCCTAACCGTGTACCTACGATCTCTGTATTTGGATTTGGCTTTTTGATGCACACAGGCCGATATTATAATATTTTTGATTACATAGTGTTTTTCCCTAATCAGAACTTTAATGAGCTCACCAAACTGGTTCCCGTAACATAACAAACGTGAATTGTAGTGAACTTGAAATGAAGAGAACAAATAAACCACAAACCAGTTCTAAGAAAGAGTCGTTCAGGGCCGACGCGTTGTATGATAATGCGCAGCCGATGTGTGTCGCGCCGTCCTGCACAATCTTCAGGAAGTGAGTGTCGCGCTCCCTTTGAACAACAACACAAACTTTAAGTACACTTCCGGTCTAGAAGAAGTGTGAGTCATCCGGCAGCGAGATGGGCAGACGACATTGTTGCTATCGTGGGTAGCACCTGGGTGGCTCTGAGACGTGCGGATTGACACAAGTGTGAGTCATCCGGCAGCGAGATGGGCAGACGAAATTGTTGCTATCGTGGGTAGCACCTGGGTGGCTCTGAGACGTGCGGATTGACACAAGAAAAGAGAGGCCTGTACCCAGCAGTGGGCAAAGTCAGGCTGTGGATGATCATGTTGACGGATACACTTCTTATGTTTCCCTGTAATCTTGTAAAGAATTGTTATCTCCATTTTTTCATAATTTCATAAACTTACTGACTGACCCGGCAATCGTTGTTTTGCCATATAAAAACACAAAAAAAAACATAGAAATCGGTCAAGCCATTTCGGAGAAATTCGATAACAAACACTGTTATAGTTGCTAGGGTTGTTAATACGCGATAGAGCTACATAAAGTTGAAATGGAAAAATCTATCCCGAAGAAAAGGCTACTCCCGCAACGGAGAGAGTAGAGTTGAGATTCCGTTACCCGCACTTAGACCCCTTTCGTTCCGTTTTGCGTAGGAGTCCTGGCTAAGTTAGCTAGCGTAGCTCTGCACATAGGTTTCGCGGAGCGACCTCATCGTTCCGAGGTTTCTTCACGTCGGGTAGCAAAGGCCTCATTTCCAGAATGAAGTCGGCAACTGATTTCTCAGTGTCGAAGCAACCTCTGCACATTGGGCTGTGTGTGGCGCCTATCATCATCATCATTTCAGCCAATTGCCGTCACTGCTGAACGTTAGCCTCCCCAAAAAGCGCCAACTATCCCGGTCTCGAGCAGTCCGCATCCATCCACGGCCAGCCACCTTCTATAAATCGTCGATTTATCGTGCCACAACGCATATGTTGAAAATATATTTTTATTATTATTCGGAGGGTATTTCTACTTAGGTTGAGAAGTCGTTTAGTTAGTCGCGTGTATAGGTTAGACATTGCCATTTATGACTGCCTGTTATTTGTTGTGACCATTTTTTGTTGTTGTTTGTTTGTTGTTTGTTGTCTCTGGAAAATCATGTAAGAATCTGTGAGAAAAGTAGAAGTGGGTACGGGTTCAGCAGTACCGTCTGGGAAACTCTCTTCGCGAGTTTACAAAGTCTGTTTCCTATTTGAGTCACGTAATTAGTAAAGTTTGCCGTATGGTGTCGGCCGGTGCCGTATGATGCCGTAAAAGAATAATACCATCCCATCCCTTCCCGTGGGTGTCATAAGAGGCGACTAAGGGACTTGCTAGAGAATGGGTAGCAGCGTTTTCTGTAAAACTCAACACCATAAACTGCGATCGCCAACCCGCTTGCCAAGCGTGGCAATTATGGCAAAACCCCCTAATGACAAGCACAACTAAAAACGGCACCTAGTGCCCGGCAGCCCTACTCTTGACTCCGGTAGCGGTCAAGGTCACGGCGAGGAATGGGGTGCGAAAAATCCCCGGAGTGGACCCGGCTACCCTAATAAACACCGACGACTGGACCTGGTAACACGAGAACACTGCGGACCAACGAGAGGATCACCGAACTTGAGGAGGGATTGAGCAGGTTGCGATGGAGTATTGTGGGATTGTCTGAAGTCCGAAGAGAGGGGGAGGACACGATAATTCTTAATTCTATTTCCGGGAGGGTGACCAGAAGTCTCGGGGTGGTGTCGGGTATATCGTTCAAGTCCCTTGTGTCCAATGTGGTGAGCATCGAGAGTGTGTCGACCAAGGTGGCGTAATATCGTCAAGACATTCGTTAAAGGTCGTACAGGTTTACGCCCCAACCTCGACACACCCCGACGATGAAATCGAGACCATGTTTGAAGATCCAGAGCCATATATGGTCATAAAACTCACTTCACCGTGGTCATGGAGGATTTCAACGGGAAACTGGACAAACGAAACGGTGACGAGCTGCGAGTGGGTCAATTTGGATTTGGACGTCGGAACCACCGGGGACACTTACCGACGGTGCAACTAAAAATGAGATTTACTGCATCATGTCGACGAAGAAGCAAATATTCAATGGTGTCTCTGTGATCAACGCGGTGAAAACGGGAAGTGATCACCGCATGATAAGACGCACATTAAATCTAAAGCATGCCTTTTAAGTTTTGTCGTTTGAAGAAAAAAACACAACTAAAACCTTATAAGTAGTACTTTTTATAGTTTTTCAAAGTATTCACCACGTAGCTTAATACACTTTTCCATTCGCTCAAACCAGTTATTATAACATTTAAAAATGGCTGACTTGAAAGCTTCGACTGCTCCTTCACCGGGCTGGAACCTTTGACCTCGACGACTTCTTAATTTTAGGAAATGTAAAGAAATAGTTAGGGCTTAGGTCGGGACTGTATGGAGGATGGTCAAGAATGTCTACCTTTTCCTGCTTCAAATACTCAATCGTTTGACGAGCGCTGTGTGAGCTTGCGTTGTCGTCGTGCAGGGTGATGCGTCGCTTTGAGTTAGATTTTCGAAGTTCGGCGATGACTTGTGGTAAACAAACTGTGGTTTACTACTCTGCGTTAACCGTTCTACGATCTTCAAGTGCAATAGTCGCAACATGGCCGGTTTTTTCAACGAATGTGGCCACCATCTTCTTTGAAGTGCTTCGAGAACGAACAACTTTAGTCGGCTTTGGCTCGTCTTGAAAGACTCAGAATGTAGATTGTTGTTTGGAATCAGGATCGCAGGCATTTTTTTTTTTTAAGGATGGGAAATCATCAAATGACTCCTCCCGCTCTGGGTGAAGCAGAAGGGAGTGTCAGACTCTTACTGACTAAAACCCATCCGTGTTCCTCCCAATGCCCTTTGTGTACCAGGGCCGCGGCGACTCTTTCGAACAGATTCCGCAACACCGGCGGGCGCTGGCCCTAGCGGGCCCCGTCTTCTACGCTGACAGCTCTTTAAGGCGCGCGTGGAACACAGCGCGCCGTCGACCCGGGCTTGGTTCTGATCGGACGGCGAGCCACCCAATGCTCACCGTCCGCAGGCCTGTGCCTACGGTGGCCGGGAATCGCCCTGCGACTCCCGACGCCCGGGGCGTCTTCTCCTGTTGCGGCGGCTGGGGCGTGAGGTTTCCCTCTCTGTCACGCGTTCGGCCTCCTCCTTTGCTAGCATTACTAATTCGCAGAAGGAGGTGACCGCTTCCCATGCCTCCTCGCTCCGGACCATGGATTGGACCAGGGCCGGACGCGAGAGGTCGCCGCCGCCAATCACCTCGACGAGGACGCGGCGGAGTTCCACCCAAGCAGGGCAGACCTCCACCGTATGCTCCACCGTGTCCTCCGGGCGATCCTCGCAGTGTTGACACCCGGGCGTATCCTCCCGCTGAATTCGAAACAGGTACCTCCCAAAACAACCGTATCCGGTGAGTACCTGCGTCAGGCGGAAGGTGAGGACGCCGTGGCGCCGCTCTAACCACTCCTCAAAGAGGGGACTTATCGCCGCAATTGTGGCGTGCCCAGCAGGCATAGATCCAAGATTCGTCACCACTGATGATGTCGTAGACGTGTTTTGACTTTCCTCGGTTTAACCTTTGCAGAGTTTTCTTACACCATCTGACGCGGGCCGCCTTGTGATCGTCAGAAAGCAGATGCGGTATCCAACGGCTAACCTAACCTAACCAAACTAGCTTTCTCACACCAAGCGCTTCATGCAAGATCTTCTGAATGGTTTTCCCTGAGATGCCTAATAGAGCCTCTATCTCTCGATACGTCACATGACGATCTTCGAGAATTAGTTGTCTCACAGCAATGATGTTATCTTCAGTGAAGGCGGATTTTGGGCATCTTTCGCGAGATTTGTCACTAACACTAGTATGTCCACGCTGAAATTCTAAATACCAGCGTTCGACAGTCCACAGACATGGGGCTTCATCACTGAACACAGATGTTAGCTCTTCAAAACACTGAAGCCGTGTCAGGCCTCTTCTAAAGTTGTAGAAAATTATTGCACGAACATTTTCCTTAGAAAGATTCGTTTTCGTACGTAACCTGACAGATTCCAATCGACGCTGTGACTAAACAATAGAATTAATCCTAATACTTTCAACTGTTTTGAGATTCAAAATTTAAACACATTCGAATATAGAACAGTTCCAAATTCAAAATTGCCGGGATATATGGAAACGACAGAACTTAAAGGCATGCCTAAGCTGGAAAGGTCTCGACTGATGAGGTCTATGCTCCGTCCAGCACAGATCCAGATCCAAAACTCCGAGAGCTTTCAGCTCAAACTTGAGAACTGTTTCAAGTGCCTAGGGAGCTCCGTAGACGAACGCAACGATGAGTTCGTGGAAACTGTCCATACGGTTGGGTCTAAGTTTTTCAAGACTCGCCGTACAGATAAGAACAAGAGGCTCTCAGATCCTACTATGAAGCTCATGAAAGAGAGGCGGGAGATGATTCCGCTGTCTTCAGAGGATGCGTGCTAATACCGGCAACTCAACAGACAGATCTCCAAGTCCTTGAAAAGCGACCTCCGCCGCTTTAATATTGAAAAGATTGATGACATGATAGAGCGGAATAAGGGCTCCAGGGTCAGAAGACCACTGATGGCAGAACCATATCCGCCAAATCGGAGTTTCTGAGAGAGATCGAGACGTTCTACGGACAGTTATACGCGTCAATGACTAAACTCGATACGAATCTAGCTAACGACCCAAGAGCTAGATTAACCCGGCACTATACCGAGGACATCCCAGACGTCATCCTGTATGGGATTAGGATGGCTCTAAAGCAGTATAAAAACAACAAGGTGTCGGGTGAGGACAAAATTACGGCCGAACTCTTGAAGGCGGGTGGAAAACCGGTCCTCAAGACCCTTCAGGAACTGTTCAATTCCGTCATACTCGAGGGGAAAAAGCCACAGGCATGGAGCAGAGGTGTGGTGGTACTGTTCTTTAAGAAGGGCGACAATGCCCTGCTTAAGATGATTGATAACTTGATTATGGAAAACAGCGCTCTGAAAAAACAAACAGTTGAACAGCTAAATACCATAGCGCAAAAAAAAACTTATGTAGCGGACCAACGAGTAGTTCAAAAAAATACTCAACAACAAAGAAGAAGTGTAAGGTACAAAATCTTAACATTACTTACAAAAAAAAACTTGAGACAAGTTTAATTGATCTTGAGACCAAATCGTGTACTGGAAGCATGACAGATGGCGCTGCAGGTAACACGATCCGGAGCGGGTCTCTACAGCACGAATCCAACTTGAAGAAGTGCGATCAAGGAATAAAAGATGGCGCTTTACGATATCTGCATGGAGGAAACGAAGTAAACAGTAACCAACACTTGTCTAATAACACAGATAAACCAAAATCTCAGCTAACTATAGCTGGAGGTCAACAGTTCACAGGGCTTGCTTCACTTCTCATACAATCTAGAAAAGACACTAAGTACAAGAATTATCACATCTTTTCCACTACAAAACCATATTCCAAATTCTGAAAACTATTAATGAACTGGAACATTCTGAAAATAATTACTTAGTTATATGCATAGGAGAAAACGATACTAACCCCAGTAAAGTAGTAATAGAATTAGTAACCATTCTAAAATCTTTCCAAAAAATTAACTTTTTAGTATTTAGTGTTTTACAGAACAGATATTTAAATCAAAGTATGCTAAATAAAAATTTAAAAACTATATGTGACAACTTTAAAAATTGCCCATTTATTAATCTAAAATGTAATTACCCGTACAATAAATACTACTATTTATTAGATGTATGTAAATCAATAAACTTCAAGATTGACTCAAATTATTATGACAAAACATTTATGTGTCGTAAAAATCTTTTGTTATTAAGCAACAAGGCTAAACTAGAAAGCATTGACATTCCTAAGATGGGCACAAATCCATTTTACTTTAAGTCGTTAAAAAAAATACTTCCAGGGGGTAATAATAATTGTACTGCCTCATTGAGCAAGCTGGAGGTGATAACCACCGAAACTCATAGAAAGGGAACCATACCTTATTATTTTAAAAAATCTATACCGTGTACAAATATACAAACTACAAGTACACAATCTGATACAATGTTGCCATCACAAACGAATAAATGTTTTCGCCCCTAATCCGGAATTCAATTTTAGAATATTTCACCAAAACATTGCCGGTGCCATAAATAAAACTGAGGAATTAACATTTGCAATCCAAGAGCTGTCGCAAAATGGTACAAGAATAGATGTGGTTTGTTTGACTGAAACTTTCATGAAAAAAGGTACAGAAATGCTTTGGAAAATTTCCGGTTACAAATTGGTTGCATCATATTCACGTGACAATAAACGAGGAGGGGTATGCATACTGATAAATAATAATATAAAATATAAATCTTTAACTAATATTAATGACATGGCATATAAATTTAATTTTGAATTTTGTGGAGTAGAAATAAATAAAATGATGATTATTTGTTTATATAGAACTCCTAATAGTAACCCACAAATATTTCTTGAGAAACTTGAACAGTTGCTTATAAGCCTTACTAGGAAAAATAGAAAAATTATTCTATGTGGTGACTGGAACTTGGACATCTTAAAGCCAAACAAGAGTACCGAAGAGTTGAAGAATATGCTCAAAAATTTTAAAATCAAATTGCATATTACAACACCAACGAGACAATTATCGTGTCTTGATCAGTTAGCAAGCAATATCAAGCAAGTTAAAGCGGAGGTACATCACCTTGCTTTGTCTGACCACGAAACAAGACAAACGCTATCGCTGAAAACTACTAAGGCATCCGAAATACACAGTTGGTATTAAAAGGTTAGAGATTTTAGTAAAGAAAACATGGACAAGTTCTACACTTATATATCATGTCTTACCTTTTCAAACGTATATGAAAAACAAAACTTGCAAGAAACGTTTACCGAATTTCATGATCTTTTTAAATTATTTTTCAATTTGTGTTTCCCAGTAAACACAATAAAGAAGTCAAATAAAAAAAGAAACCACAAATGGTTGACGAAGGGCATAAGAAGATCTTGTATAAGAAAGCGGTATCTCTATCTCACCCAACAATACAATAAAACAAACCGAAAAAAAAAAACAAATAAACAGTACAAATCATACAGCTATATACTCAAAAAGTGCATATATAAATCCAGACAACTACAAAATAAGAAATATATTGACAGTAATAAAAATAAATGTAAAGCCACATGGGCAGTGATTAACGAAAACATTGGGGACATTACTAAGATAACACAAATTGACAGAATAATCAACAATAATCGGACTTATGAAGACCCTAAGGAGATAAGTGACATATTTAATAAGTTTTATATTCAATTGACCAATAGCAAGAATTTCAAATATAATACAGACGACATAAAAAAAACTATCGACATAAATAACTAGCATACAATTTTCCTTAAACCTACTGATGCGATAGAAATATTTCGAAAAGTTAAAAATCTTAATAATACAAACGTAGCAGGAGTAGATGATATAACAAGCAATGTAATTAAATTGTGCGCACCATACATATGTCAACCACTGAGTTATTTAATAAACTTATCATTTGAGGAAGGGACCTTTCCACACATATTGAAATAATCAATAATTAAGCCACTTTTTAAGAAAGGAGAAAAAACTGACATGAATAATTATAGACCACTGACGCTGATACCAATCATGTCAAAAATATTTGAGAAAGTTATGCTGAAAAGGCTTCAAGATTTTACAACAAATCTTCGGATACTTAAAGATAAGCAATTTGGGCTTAGACAGAATAGTACCACTTCATTGGCGTGTTTCAACTTGATCAAAATTGTCAATCAGGCTATAAATGATGGCGTACCAATTGCTGCGATTTTCCTAGACATGAGTAAGGCATTCGATTTTGTAGACCACAAATTGCTCTTACACAAATTAGAAAAATATGGAATAAGAGGTAAAGCGAACGACTGGTTGAGGGAGTACCTAAATGATAGAGAACAATGTGTGGAAATCTCTAAAATACATAATAACAAAAAGGTTATACATAGAAGTGACTATCGACGAAATAATTTTGGTGTGCCACAGGGCAGTGTATTGGGACCTTTCTTATTCCTCATATACATTAATGATCTGCCAAATATCACCTGCCATAACACAATCTTGTTTGCCAATGACACAACTCTCATTGTGAAATGTGATAAGGCAGACACATATGAACAAGACATAAACAAAGCAATAGAAAACATAATACACTGGTTAAATTCAAACAACTTACAAACTAATATGAAGAAAACAAAAATGATACAATTCCAAACCCATAAAAGAAAGCCATTGACGTTAAATGTTAAATATAATGATACTATCATCGAACAAGTTGCAAGTACCAAATTTCTGGGTATAATGTTGGATCAGAATTGCGACTGGAAAACACACGTCGATTACGTGTGCGATAAACTTGACAGATTTGTCTACGCAATAAAAATGTTAAGAGTCACGGTATCAACAGAAGCTGCTCTTTGTGCATATCATGGATACGTTTCGTCCGTACTCGCTTATGGTCTCTTGTTGTGGGGTAATTCGGTGGATATTACAAAAGCGTTCAAAGTACAAAAAAAAATGTGTACGTGCAATCTGTGGAGCCTGGTACACAGATAGTTGTAAGCCCTTGTTTAAAAAGTACAATATTCTGCCATTACCGTGTATGTACATTAGAGAATTATGCCTATTTGTACAACAACATCCGGAATATTTTACTAAACACAAAGATGTAACAAAACGAATTGTAGCTCCTAGAAATAAAAATAAATTTAAACATGAGGTCTGTTTACCGCAGTGCAGGCTTGAATTGTATAAGAGGAACTCGTACATTAATGCTGTAAAGGTATATAACAAATTACCAGACGCTTTTAAAGATCTACCTTTGACCACGTTTAAAAATAAGTTAACGCAATGGTTAAAAGAAAAAAGCTTTTATAATATTAATGAATATATGTCATATCGCGGAGAAGGAAACATGAATTAATAATATTGGTACATACTTTCTAGTAATTGATAAATGTTAAAGTTTTACTTTGACATTATTATAATAATTATGACGTAACAATTACAATTATTTATATTTTCTTAATCTGACATTTTATCTTGTGAACCGACATCTAAGGTATAATTTTGACATTAATAGATATATTATTATTTTGTAATTCCATATGCATGAGAACTGTTGCTGTCTGTATTCTTTTTTGTATTACTAATTAAAAACTAACATAAAATAAAATATTTGCACACCAGATGTAATGGTAGAATGTAAGGGCCCAATATAGTTTTAAGATCTTGTATCAACCTACACTGTACTACATTCTGGCAAATAAACAGATTTGATTTGATTTGAAAAGAACTATGGGCCCATGTCACTTCTAAGCCATGTCTGCAACCTGTTTTCCAGAGTCATCACGAACCGTCTCGCGCGCAGGTTTGACGATTTCCAGCCTCCCGAACAAGCCGGATTTCGAAAAGGCTTCAGCACCATAGACCACATACATACGCTCCGTCAGGTTATACAGAAGACCGAAGAGTATAATCTGCCCCTCTGCTTAGCGTTTGTGGACTACGAGAAAGCCTTTGATTCGATCGAGACTTGGGCTGTGCTGCAGTCTCTCCAACGGTGCCAGATCGACTATCGGTACATCGAGGTGTTGAAAGGTTTGTACAAAAACGCCACCATGTCAGTCCGACTTCAGGATCAGACCTCGAAACCTATCCTCCCGCAGCGGTGGGTGAGGCAGTGAGACGTCATTTCTCCGAAACTGTTCACGGCCGCAATTATTATTATTATTATTTATTTTATTTCAATTACTCTCTGCACTTACAGTAACTTCTTACCAACACGTACAGAGAGTCAAAAATTATAGTAGATGTCTTCAAGGTTTTGGACTGGAGATGGCTATGCATTAATATCAGTAGCGAGTACATCAGCCATCTCCGATTTGCCGACGATATAGTCGTCATGGCCGAGACTACGAAGACCTCAGTATTATGCTCGATGACCTCAGTAGAGCTTCCGAAAGAGTGAGTCTCAAAATGAACATGGACAAAACCAAGATCATGGTAAATACCCATGTAGCACCCACTCCTATCAAGATCGAAAGCTCTACACTCAGAAGTTGTGGACGAGTACGTCTACCTAGGACAAACGTTCCAATTAGGTAGGGCCAACTTCGAGAAAGAGGTCAACCATCGAATCCGACTCGGCTGGGCGGCGTTCGGGAAGCTGCGTGGTATCTTCTCGTCCCACATACCACAGTGTCTCAAGAGGAAAGTCTATGGCCAGTACGTGTTGCCAGTGATGACATTTGGAACTGAAACGTGGTCGCTCACAATAGGCCTCATCAGAAGGCTCATAGTCACTCAAAAGGCAATGGAGAGGGCAATGCTTGGAGTTTCTTTGCGTGATCGAATCAGGAATGATGATATCCGCAAGAGAACTAAGGTTACCGACATAGCCCGAAGGATCGCCAAACTTAAAAGCGTTTATAGGTCTAGTTTTTTAGTATACAAATTGTATTAAAAATATTAGTACAGTTCTTGCACAGTTATATAATCTCCTAAAGTCCCGACTTTAGGAGATTATATAACTTAGTGTAATTTGGAATGAGGATTGCTAAATAGCATTCGCAAGAGTGAAGCGCCTTTTATCGGATCGTGAAGCACTTGTACATTATAATCCGGAGCTACCGCTGATTTTGACCGCGGATGCGAATAGCGTGGGTGTGGGCGCGGTAATATCACATGTTACGGCGGACGGCGAGCGTCCGGTGGCGTATGCATTGCGGTCGCTTACACCAACTGAGCGAGCGTATGCGCAAATAGATAGGGAGGCTCTTGGAATTATATTCGGTATTCGAAAGTTTCATCAATACCGTTACGGTCGACACTTTACACTACGAACTGATCATAAACCGTTAACAAATATTTTTGGTGATACAACGGGCATACCGGTGATGACTGCCTCACGACCACAGCGGTGGGCGGTACTACTATCGGGTTACAATTACAAGATTGAGTACATCATGTCTAGTAAAAACAGTGCAGATGCTTTGTCACGCCTGCCATGTAAGAATAATTACTCCGATAAGTCAAAAACAGAAAGTACTTATGTTAACTTTGTAGAAAATTTCTTACCCGTCACTAACAGTGATATCAAGCGTGTGACATCCAAGGATAAGTTACTTAGTAGGGTGATATTATACATACATTCAGTTTGGCCGTCAGTTAGTCCTAGTAGTGAAAAGATTAAACCGTTTGCAAGGAAAAACGAATTATATGTTATAGTATAGTAGAATGTGGGTGCATATTGTGGGACTATCGTATGGTAATTTCGCATGCATTACAAGGGCACATATTACAACAATTCATAGTAGTCATATGGGTATTGTAAAGATTAAAAGTTTGGCTAGGAGCTATGTCTGGTGGTTTAACATCGATAAAGATAACGAGGACTTAGTTAAAAGCTGTGAGACAAATGTGGCGGAAGCGAGCGCGCCGCCGCGAACTATTATCCAACCATGGCCGTATTATGACCAACCGTGGACTAGACTTCACATTGATTTCTTGGGCCCATATAGAGGTATGACATTTCTGATCAAACATCATACGTGTAAAAGTGATGCAGAAGGGAGGCATGATCCTCAGCACTGAATAATACGACGCGAGGAGGAGGAGTGATCATTGATATATTCTCGCACGACGGTGGAGCACGTTTGCCTAGAAGTAACTAGTTCACCCTTGATTTAAAGAACCCCAGGTTGTAGATATCAGGAAACAGAGAGTCTTACGTGATTTGGACGTCGAGGCGCGGGCAGTTAGTGATGTGCTTTGGCAGCACAGTGACCTGAGAGGCGCTGAGTATCCTTGGTATTGTGCTTAAAAGTGAGTAGTATCCTCCTGCGCTCCCCTTCATCGGTATCACTTTATTATCCGTCATGTACCATGGTATGACGTTCGGGAACCTGTCTGAAAGATACAACAGAAAGTTTAACTATAATTTTATTGTCATCCTACTAATATTATAAATGTGAAAGTTTGTATGTTTGTGCCTCAATCAGGCAAAAATGGTTGAAGGGATTTGGATGAAATTTGGCACACCTATAGTTCACAACCTGGAATCAAACATAGGCTACTTTTTATCTTGGTAACTTACTTGGTTTAATAGAGACAGAGGAAGAAGTGGAAATCTAGAGTTTCTGCTGCTTTTAGATTCAAAAGTACCAGGAGAACAGAAACATGTCGAAGTATTTTTGGGGCTGGGACAATGAGCGCTAAAGATTCACAAGTACCAGGAGACCAGAAAAATGTCGATGTATTTTTGGCCTTGAATTGTTAGCGCTATAGATTCACCAGTTTCAAGAAACCATAGTATTTTTGAGCAAAATATTTTTGTTTCACCAGTAGTACAGCAGTGCAATTCTGTAAACATGTCGAAGTGAAGGCTTAGGTAAAGTGATCGTGAAGTGACCTGTCGATCCATGTAACAAGAAGGAATGACAGCTCACTTCGTCGTTACTTCAAACAAGCCTTCACTTCAACATATTTATGAATCGACCGGCTGATACAATGACATGTCGAAGAATTTCTCGGGTTGGAATTGTGAACGCTATAGATTCACAAGTACTAGGAGAGCAGTAGCATGTTGAAGTATTTTCGGGGCTGGAATCATGAGCGCTGTACCTAGATTCACAAGTACCAGAATAGCAAAAACATATCAAAGTATTTTCAGGGCTGGAATTGTTGAGCGCTACAGATTCAGAAGTACCAGGAGACCAGAAACATGTCAAATTATTTTTGAGCAAAAATTTTTTTTAACCATATGTACTATAACGGCCTCACCCGCCTGATTACTTAAAATTTTTTTCGCCTAAATCCTGCGCCGGCGCTAAGCCACGCCCCCTTAAGGGCGCCCTAGCCGATCATACTTCCATACAAACGTAGTATGGCGATTACTCCACGTTTTGACGGTGTACGTTCAAAATAAAAAGTGATATCAATTTGTCTTATCATTATCTAGCCTTGTATAGAAACAAAAAAGTAAAAAAAACATACGTTTAAAAGTTATGAACGTCGAAAGTTCCATATTTCAACACTAATTTTAACGCATTTTTGGGCGGAAATAAATACCATAAGAAGAAGGAAAATTGCAAAACATTCACCATACAAGGATAGATTAGTAGTTCAAAAATTCAAATAATTCTATTTTAAACAGAGACATTCAGTAGTTTTTTCATAGTATCCA
The DNA here is from genome assembly GCA_947578705.1 of Lacanobia wlatinum. Classification (NCBI taxonomy): domain Eukaryota; kingdom Metazoa; phylum Arthropoda; class Insecta; order Lepidoptera; family Noctuidae; genus Lacanobia; species Lacanobia wlatinum. The sequence continues at coordinate 2,120,327 of OX388048.1, read as the reverse complement.
TATTACCAAAGGTCTGTTTATACAATTTCGCGCGCTCGTTTTCGTTCTAAATCATCATCCGTCTCACTGCAAATTTCCTCCCTGGGCAGTGGGGCGGAGGGGAGGCGCGCACCTACACACAGACACGCGTTAGCTTGTGTGCTTAGCTGCTGCCCGGCGCGGCGCCCGCGCCCCGCAGGCCCTCCCTATGTATCTAATTCTATGTTACTAATAAGAGCAGGCTACTCGTTTTGTTCGGAAAAATAAACACATGTGTATGACGACGATGGAGTACTTAGGTACTTGTAGATAGTTCAACAACTCATCTGTGCGCGCGGCGCTATGTGCCACACAAATAAAAGCCAAGCGCACGCACAAACGGCGCCGCGCCGCGCCCAATGATGAGTTGAACTATCTATAGGTATTAGGGCGCTACAGCCGCGCTGCTGCCGCGCGGCACTTTGCGACTTTGAAGGCGCAACATAGAATTAGATACATTAGATTCCAATTACATTAGCAGCTAGAATCGACCCGGGTACACAAACAAAAGGAAGCTATTTTCTGCTATATAAAGATGTGTAGGTAGGTAGATATATCTAGTAGTTAATAATTCCAAAATTTCATGAATGCGTGTGAGTTTTTACAAAAGTCATGTCATGCGCCCTCATGAATTGTACACTAAATTCAATAAAAAAATCCATTTACCCATTTGTTATAATGAACTGTATCACTTCAATTTACTTACTGATGCAACAAGTAAGCAACAAGTCCAAATTCAAACGGCACGTAAACCACTATCAAATCGGAATCCAAAGTCCAATGCCAGAGTCGGTAAAATTTGAGACAAATTCGAAATCAATCAAAGAATATCTGAATCCAAAGTTCAAGCCAGAGGTCAATGTTATAAAATATTATACGAATACGTTATCAGTTACATACACAGCACGCGCGTAATTACGGTGACGTATGCAGCAGCCGACTGAGGGAGGGCCTGCGGGGCGCGGGCGCCGCGCCTGGCAGCAGCTAAGCACACAAGCTAACGCATGTGTCTGTGTGTAGGTGCGCGCCTCCCCTCCGCCCCACTGCCCGGGGAGGAAATTTGCAGTGAGACGGATGATGATTTAGAACGAAAACGAGCGCGCGTAATTGTATAAACAGACCTTTGGTAATATGGATACTATGAAAAAACTACTGAATGTATCTGTTTAAAATAAAATTATTTGAATTTTTGAACTACTAATCTATCCTTGTATGGTGAATGTTTTGCAATTTTCCTTCTTCTTATGGTATTTATTTCCGCCCAAAGATCCGTTAAAATTAGTGTTGAAATATGGAACTTTCGACGTTCGTAACTTTTAAATGTATGTTTTTTTTTACTTTTTTGTTTCCATACAAGGCTACATAATGATAAGACAAATTGATATCACTTTTTATTTTGAACGTACACCGTCAAAACGTGGAGTAATCGCCATACTACGTTTGTATGGAAGTATGATCGGCTAGGACGCCCTTAACAAGGATATTTATCCTCCCTCACATAGGAAACAAATTAAAATTTCTTCGCATACAAAAGATAAATGCGTAAATACAAACAAAAGAAATTGCTCCGCTTGCCTTGACTCGGTCAACGACATATGAAAGTTGTGCAACGAGTCAGAATTGAAAGTGAAGCACTTTTACACCTACTGCGTAACTCAAGTGAACGCATTTAAGTATTGGAGATTGCAATTTGAACTACATCGGTATTCGTCATTTTTAGTTTTTAATTTATAATAAAAACTAGCACTTCGCCTGTGATTTCGTTTGCGCGGGTTTAGTATTGCAATTTTCGTGGGATCTCTATTTTTTCGAAAATTAATTATAGCTATGTTACCACCTGATAATTTAGCTTTCTAATCGTGAAAAATGGTTAAAATCGGTCCAGTAGTTTTGTAGCCTATTTGGTACAAGCAACAAACAAAAAATCTTTCTTCTTTGTGATATTAGTAGGTATAGACTAGCACTTCGCCTGCGATTTCGTATGCGCGGGTTTAATATTGCAGTTCACGTAAGGATCTCTATTTTTTCGAAAATTAATTATAGCTATGTTACTTCCTGATAATTTAACTTTCCATTCGTGAAAAATGGTTAAAATCGGCCCAGTAGTTTTGGAGCCTTTTCGGTACAAACAATAAACAAAAAATCTGTCTTCTTTGTGATATTAGTAGGACGGTATAAACTAGCACTTCGTCGCAATTTCGTATGCGCGGGTTTAGTATTGCAATTTTCGTTTCGTAGCGATCTCTATTTTTTCGAAAATTTATTATAATCTATGTTACTTCTTGATAATTTAGCTTTTTATTTCTTGGAAAATGGTTAAAATCAGTTCAGTAGTTTCGGAGTATATTCGATACAAACAAACAAGAAATCTTTCCTTTTTATAATATTAGTATAGATTACTGATTGTCGTTCAGTGGCAAAGAGGAGCTTGTGGCGAAATAAAAATAGCCATGAAAACAGCCATAACTTTGAATTTATTCAACAACAGGTAACCGCTACTGAAGATACGAGTAGATAAGTATGCTCTATACTCTCTTAGTGAATCGTTATTTTCTAGTTGGCTAACCAAGTGCAACTGGATTTCTTTCAATATTTTATTCCCAGTATCGGAAATCCTGACAAATCGGAATCCTGATATCGGTATTCCAACGTGAGAGCAGTTGTTACATATTTTTCAGACGTAACTGACTACTAACCTGAGAAGAATGCCATCGATAGTTTAGGAACTTTGGCATGGAACAAGTCCATCGTTTGAGGGTACAAACAATTGATTTGTTCCATTCTTGAATTATAATTACACGTGTTTTATGACGGGTCTATCTTCCAGATTATAAATGCTGAATGGGTGACAATCATTACATTTCGACTGCCATTTGTGCAAGTTCAACTGGAGTTCTTTCAATAATTTATTTTCAGCATCGGATATCTAACCTCAGCATCCTGACAAATCGGAGTTACCGGTCAGACGTAACTACCTGAGAAGAATTCCATCAAATAGAAAAGATAGTTTTGGAACTTCGGCGTATAAAAATGACCATAAATTCAAAAATGGAACAAGCCAATCGTTTGGGCGTACAAACGATTGACTTGTTCCATTTTTGAATTATTACACTTGTTTTATGACGCTTCGATCTTCCAGGTTATAAATGCTGAATGGGTGACAACCATTACATTTCGTGGCTCCTCCGAGCCTCCCAAAGCACGTTAAGCCGATGGTTCTAACTGTCATTTGTACATTTTTGACAGGTATGGTAGGCGCCAGATAAACTTCCAATAAAGCACATTGACCTTTCCCTAATATCCCTTCGTAGATACCTGAACAATAAATTATGGACCGATTTTCATTACTAGAGAACGTCAAGGATCACGATAGAAGCCGATTCAGGATAGTTTTATGTCTTTATTTCTGATTTTTTTTTTATATTAAGAAAGTCAATGTGAGTCAATGACTGTTATTGAAGATTTATCTGGTGTCTACCATAGTAAGCCAGAAAATCTGCCAACAGTCATGGCAAGGGATATCGTAATGCCTGGTTACTGGGTTGCGGAGGTCAGCGGGTCTAAAAAGGCCACTTTAGAATAATCATATTAGTGTACAATTCATGAGGGCGCATGACATGACTTTTGTAAAAACTCACACGCATTCATGAAATTTTGGAAATATTAACTACTAGATATATCTACCTACCTACACATCTTTATATAGCAGAAAATAGCTTCCTTTTGTTTGTGTAGCCGGGTCGATTCTAGCTGCTCATGTAATTGGAATCTAATGTATCTAATTTTATGTTACTAATAAGAGCAGGCTACTCGTTTTGTTCGGAAAAATAAACACATGTGTATGACGACGATGGAGTACTTAGGTACTTGTAGATAGTTCAACAACTCATCTGTGCGCGCGGCGCTATGTGCCACACAAATAAAAGCCAAGCGCACGCACAAATGGCGCCGCGCCGCGCCCAATGATGAGTTGAACTATCTATAGGCAATGACGTATTATATATAGACACGTCATGAACCAACACCGCGGCGCTTAAAACCGGCGAAAATACTAGATAGCTACTTATACGCGTGAAGAAAGGGAAAGAAAATATATATAATACGTTAATTACTTTTACTAATTAAACTATAAAAAAAACACACGACGGCATGTTTTTTTATGTTTTGCAAAGGTTTACACACACAATATAATTTAAAAACAAACGTAGTGTCGCGCGACAGGTTGGTGTGTAACTAAGCGCGATGTGGCCAATTGGCTTCATTTCATGTTGTCATTTTAGAGTGCGGACAACGTGTCTATAGTTTTAATATCATTGTCTATAGGTATTAGGGCGCTACAGCCGCGCTGCTGCCGCGCGGCACTTTGCGACTTTGAAGGCGCCCTAATACCTATGGATAGTTCAACTCATCATAGCTCGCGGTCTTGTCTTTCAAATAAGCATATGAACGTCAATGAAGATGAACTCCATCTGTCAACTAAAAGTTATCCATACAAATAATAAACGCAAAGTGCCGCGCGGCGGCAGCGCTGCAACCGCGCTACCGTCGCGCTGCCGCCGCGTGTTTATTATTTGTATGGATTAACAAAGCCTGCAGCGGGCAGTAGCGCTACAGACGCGCTGCTGCCGCGCGGCACTTTGCCTCAAATTTGACCTATAGATAGTTCAACTCATTATTGCGCGGGGTTTTAGTAAGTAGGTGTGAATGATCTCCAACATAAAAATGTGTAAGTTTTGTTGCTGAAAGTCATTTGGAGAGCACCTCTAAGAAAAAAAGCAGACACAATGCCTATTGTCGAAAACTAAAAGAATATTTCAAACTGCTATTGTAAAAAAACAATCAATAAACAATTTACAAAATAACATTATTTTTTATTTGATGAACCTATCTAGAAAACAAACCTCACATCAAAGTGGCGTTGTCGAAAAAGAAGTTATCGTGACTCTTTTTGGTATGAATACCTACTAACGGGGAGTCGCCTGTTGTAGGTTATAGTAATAGGTTATAGCTAACTAGCTAAGGTAAGTAAATACCTATTTAACATAGCACAACCATAATAAAATAAAAAAACATGATCTACACCCGTGCGTATACTACCTAAAGCCTAGCTTTCCGCACGCTGATGTATATTCTTACCTATACTTATGTACAGTCAGCGAGGCCCTGGCGACCGCTCTGTCAAAGTAAAATCTACCGACTTGGCACTCAGATCATTCTTGTAACCAAGGGCATATGGTTCAAGCGCGGAAGCGGCTCGTGATAAAAATAATTTTAAAAAAAGGTACAAGTTTAATCACTAAAATGATTTGTTGATAATAATATCTACCTATGTAAATTCACATTTTCGCAAGAGAACTTATTGTTACGTGGATAAAGTCGCAGGTAAGTACCTATAGATGCATAATGACAACTAAATTGGGTGCCCACTAATTACGTTACACACAGTGATAATCCTAAGTTCTATCACGTAATTTTGTTTGAGTTAATGATGTCGCGTGAATCGCACACGCATAGGTACGCGCAACCGGCGACGACGTCGCAACACACACGCCGCTGTCGGCACTCTTCTTCAATGAATTGTGCATGTATGCGTCACACCGCGTTATGAGTGTGTATTCGTACGCGAACTATCTCCTTACTGCTCATCACAGTGTCTATCCCTTACGCGCGTGCTGTCGGATGAGATAGCATGCATTTTAACTTCGCCCGCAAATAGTTCGTGCCGTCAACTTTGTTCCGTAAATTGTTAAAATGTGTAACATGATATTTTTCCTTTATAAATAATATTTTATAAATAATATTTTTCCTTTATAGATAATTTTACTTTACAAAAAAAAAAGTGTTTTGATATTGAAAATTTTCAAAATATACTATAATAACATGCGCGCAAAATCGATCGCCTCTCACCGACCGGTTATTCTGGAGCTCACTCCCAGATTCGGTCCTCCCGACCCCTCCCAACCTCCTCCCACCAGAGTGATCACTGACTGGCGCAAAGTAAGTGAAAAACTGAAAGTCACCACGTCACATCACCTGGATAAAATCCCGGATCACATAGAGTCAGCTGCCGACACGGCGGCCGCGATCGGCTCGCTCACGGAACATGTACAGAGTGTCCTGGACGAATGTTCAAGGGAGGCTCCGGCGACGGACGACCGTCGCTGGAAACTCCCGGACGATGTACGTGAACTGTTGACCGAGAAGAATGCGGCCGTCCGTGCCTACAGCTCTTTTCCCTGTGCTAGTAACAAGGCTTTTATGCGTTACTTACAGCGTAAAGTAAGCAATCGCATCAAAGAGTTTCGTGACAAGCAATGGGATCAGATGCTCAGTGATCTCCAGCCCAACCACCTCGCATTTTGGGAGCTTCAGAGGAAGTTACGCGCCTCCGAGGTTACCACCATGCCCCCCCTCATCTGCCCCGACAACACTCTCGCGTTTAACGACGACGAGAAGGCCGAATGCCTGGCTGACAGCCTAGAGGCCCAGTGTTCCCCAAGCTCGAACCCAGTCGACCCGGCCCACCTCGCCGAGGTGGACGCCGAGGTCGAACGTAGGACCTCCCTCCCTCCCGTCGAGGACCCCGACGACCCTCTCCCTCCCGTCACTCCCGACGAGGTGGAGAAGATCATCGGCCAACTCAGACCCAGGAAAGCCCCTGGGCGCGACGGCATTACCAACAGGGTAGTTCGACTCTTTCCCAAGACTCTGATCGTGTTGATGACCGCCATCTTCAATGGCGCTCTGTCCAACAACATGTTTCCGCAGCAGTGGAAAGAGGCTATCGTGATCGGCATTCCCAAGCCGGGTAAGCCCAAATCCTCCCCGTCCTCCTACCGCCCCATCAGTCTGCTCAGCTCGCTCGGCAAGATCTACGAGAGGCTTATCTATAAGCGTCTCAAGGATTACGTCGAGCGAAAGAGTCTCATCCCCAACGAGCAGTTTGGCTTTAGAGCCACTCACTCGTGCGTCCAACAGGTCTACCGCATCGTTGAGCATATCAACGGCCGCTATCAACGCGGCTTGATGACGGGAGCCCTGTTCTTCGACATAGCGAAAGCCTTCGACAAGGTCTGGCACAACGGTCTGATATACAAGCTATATCAACTCGGGGTGCCAGATCGTCTCGTGCTCATCTTACGAGACTATTTGTCGAACCGCACCTTTCGATTCCGTATCGAAGGTGCGCTTTCCACCCCCCGCCCCATCCGCGCCGGCGTACCGCAAGGCGGTGTGCTGTCGCCTCTCATTTTCACGCTGTTCACCAGCGATATTCCCCCCGATCCCCAGTCGCAATTAGCGCTCTTTGCCGACGACACGGCCGTTTACTACTCTGGCAAGAGTGGTAAATCCATTTCTCTTCACCTCCAAAGATCCGCCAACCGCCTAGGCGGCTGGTTTCGGAAGTGGAGGATTGAGGTTAACCCCGAGAAAAGTCAGGCGGTCCTGTTCCGCAGGCCGCGGGCTAAACTCCCCCCGATCCTTCCACCGATCAAGATGTTTGGCAAGCCGATCCCTTGGGAGGAGCGAGCCAAATATCTAGGAGTGATCTTGGACAAAAACCTCAGTTTTATGGAGCACATTAAGGCGGTGCGCTCGCGCACCGCCTTCGCTCTCGGTAGGCTCCACTCGATGCTGAACCACAACAGCAAATTATCCCTAAAATGCAAGTTGCGTATTTACACCACTTGCATTCGCCCCATCATGACCTATGCGTGTGCTACATTCGCCCACGTAAAGTCATACCGGATCCATAGGTTGCAGTCCCTCCAAAACCGTTTTCTCCGAAAGGCCACGGGTGCCCCGTGGTTCGTTCGGAATGAGCGACTCCATGTCGATCTCAAAATCCCGACCATCAAGCAGTTCATGAAACGCCTCACGAAGCGTTTTATCGAATCTGCTGAGAGGCACCAGAACCCTCTTATCGCATCGGCTACCCGATATGCTCCCTCCCAGATTAGTAAGGTCCGCCGTCCACGGCATACCTTACTAGAACCCGATGACCCAATCACCCTTGTACAAGAGAGCTGTAGGGAAACCAGTACTCTTAAACAAGCACACAAACCGCGACCCGCCGCCTTCCGGCCTCGCCGCCGAGGCCCCGCGCGACGTCCCAGTAATAATAGCAATGTTGTTGTTGCTCCCCGTCTTTTGCCTAACGAGCCAGCCCGCGTCGCCGAGCCATTAGCTTTAAACCCCCTAAATAATGTCATGACCCAGCCTGTCCCTTGCTGCCCTCCCGATAACGATGCCACTGAGCCGAGGCCCGAACCCCACAGGGGGTGCCCCCAGTGAGCAGAGTTGTAGGTTTAAGTATTTTTAGTTGCCTTGGCTGGGGGCTTTAGAGTCATTCTGAGGCCACCACAGGCTAGCCCGGTTAAGTAGTAACCACCCGTCTAGAGGTGAACTACGAGTGGTCATTATCAAAAAAAAAAAAAAAAAATCGATCGCCTCAGTGTCAACCCAGCTAGCGCAGCGGGAGGACGTATCGCTTCTTGTCACTGGAGCTCGCGAACTCTACGTATGAATTTTAGCAAGAATATACTTCGACTACTACAAGTTGGTCCGTTGAGTATTTATTTTGTTTTCAGTACTGATATTAAAAATATAGTTGTAAATACATTGTGTGTTAAGAAAAGAAGTTTGGATTTTGAACCTACTTCAAAAAAGGAGGTTCTGTATTTTAGCCGTTTGCGTTATGTATAGTATGCAAGTCCGTGTTTTTTTTTTATTATGTCCTAAAAACTGTAAATTATGTGTTTTAACCGACTTCAAATAAGAGGAGTCGACAGATTTTTAAATGACTACAAAAAAGGAGGTGGTTCTCAACTGGACCAATTCGTTTTTTTTTTTGTTTGAATGGGTAGACTTCTCAGGTGGTTCCATCATAAGCATGAGATGATGATTAACACGCAACTATATCTGAATAGCGTTAGAAAGTATATGAAAAACATTGTATCTGCCTATATTTGAGGGTTGCTCTCGATATTCTTGGGATCCCAACATCAGATTCTAACTTTGTGACAATGAGACCACCTCAGGAGTATCGAATAAAACAAAATTGAAAGTCGGTCCATAATTGGCGGAGAAATTGGTGAACATCTTTTTTTTGGAAGACAAAATTGGAGAAAAGGCCTGTGGTTTTTTATGACCTGGATTTGAATACGGTTAATGTAAACAAAAACAAATTTCAATATTTGTCGTCTCTAAGATTTATAAATAGACCTAGCTTTCGGGATCAGCTATTTCAGACATGACACATGTGTTGTAAAAAGACATTTTTTTATTAATTTATTCCAAAATGAATCAGTCCTTTCTATCTTCTCAGACTTAATTTTGTTACCTTTCCCTGACTTTGGTAGAGTGCAGCTGTCTCTGTGACTAATTAACCAGTTGTGGATTTGATTTATAGAATAGAACTAGCTTTCACCCGCTACTTTGTACGCGCATATCCCGTTTTTTCTCGTTCGCGTAGGGGTTTTGGGAAATCCTCTCAATGCTCCTCTGCACTTTTCTACAGCTTTGTACGACCAGTAGTTTTGGCTGTGCGATGTCTGTCAGTCACTCAATCACTCAGTAACGAAAAAATTGTATGTATATTGATAAAATAGAAATACTCTTGATCCAAACTGACAATAAGCGCTGTGTATCTAACGCCCAGCAAATGCTGAGATGGTAACCCTTTCGGTATAAGTACGCTTAGCGCAATTGTATAATTTTATTCTGTAATTTGTAGCAAGTTTTTTTGAAGTGAAAACTTCTTTAGCCGCGTTGAGCACTTTTTCTGTAATGGGTATAAAATCTTAAACTCGCGTCAGGACACGTGACCTGATCGAAAAAGCGTAAGACGGACTCGCGTCAGGGTCACGTGATGCTGATCGAAAAAGCGTAAGATCGAGGGGAAGGGAGAGGAACTAGTATCTCCCACTCTTTCTACCGTGCCTGAGTGTGCTGCTCCGCTTAGGCGGCACAGGGCGCTTGCGCGAATGTCCGTCTGTGTTTATGAACAGCGTGCCACGCGTATCCAAGGATACGAAATTACGGAATTACGAAATTATGGATGAAAGTTGATTTTTCTAAGAGATAAAAATTAATGTAATATATAAATAAATAACGATATAATATTATGAATAATAACATGTAAATTGTCATATTTGTGTACGATAGCGCAATAAATAAACATTGTATTCTACCTCATAAATGATAGTATTTTTGTACTTATAATTAAACACAACGTTAATACTAAAGTTTTCACTTCTGCCGGCACTCCCGGAGTGCTACCGGTGTTTTTTTTTTATTTGTGATGGGTTTGCTCTTGACTCTAGTCTAAGTTAAAGATGACAGAGACAAAGTCTACGATGGAGCGAGCTTACCCAGAAGGAGCCTGTGCACTCTAACTTTGAAGAGATTAGGGTTGTAAGTGATCGGAAACACGGACGCAGGCAGAGAGTTCCATTCCTTTGCTGTGCGCATTATAAAAGACGTTTGGAAACGCTTAGTGCGAATTGGTGGAATAGCAACAACGTAGGGATGGTAAGATGCAGTGCGTCTGGATGTCCGATGGCAGAAGGGGGCCGGTGGAATGAGGTCGTGGAGTTCTTGGGCACACTCACCGAAGTACAATCTGTAGAAGACCGACAAGCAGGCAACTTTACGGCGATGAGCCAAGCTATGTAGCTTGGCATCCACCAGTTTTACGTCACCGATGAGCCTTTTAGCTCTGCGTTCCACCGAGTCAAGCGCGGCAAGCTGATACTTAGCTGAGCCATCCCAAAGGTGGCTACAATACTCCATGCAGGATCGGACTTGTGCTTTGTATAGGGTTAAAAGCTGTCCAGGCCTGAAGTATCGCTTCACCCTATTAAGGATGCTTCTTCTTCCACTTATATAACTACACAAATTCAATTCCTTTGCTCTTCTTACAGTAAACGCTCTACCAATAATTGTCTTCTACGATGCCCTTCACACCGCTCTGGGTTTATCCACCCTTCTTTCTTTGTCCAGGCGATCTTCTTTTGGAATGCGCTCCCTCTGAACATCAGAACGGCAACCAGTCGGTTGTCCTTTAAGTTGAAGGCATGTAAGCACATTCGCAAGAAGTTAGTAGAATCATCACAGCGTTGATTCGTTGGTTTCGTTCTCTCTTAATACCTAACGTTGTGAATTTTATTAAAGCGTATGTATGTATTTATGTATTTATGATTGTACTTTTCTTTCTCTCTTTTTTTTCTTTCCTATAATATGCACCTCTCTGTACCACCCTAAAGTCGACTGGTAGAAAATGCCTAAGTCCGCCTTTACACAGAGTTTTAGGGTTCCGAACAAAAACGGAACCCTTATACGATCACTCGGGTGTCTGTCTGTCTATCTATCTGTCTGTCCGTCTGTCACAGCCAGTTTTCTCCGGATCCACTAGACCGATTCTGTTGAAATTTGGTACACGTATGGATTTCTGTGACTCAAACACGAACGCGTTACGTAAATCATTAAATTTTTAGTATGGAGGTCACTTTTAGGGGTCAAACTAGAAAATTTAAAAAAAAAGTTTTTTTTTACGATATCGTGTGACATATCAAATGAAAGGGCTTACTTTAGGATTTAAATTATACTTTTTTCATAATTTTAAAATAAATGGTTTTGAAGTAATTCAAGAAATTAAACGAAAAATTACCATTGCCCCACTTATCTCCTAAACTGCTGTGCTTAAAATTTTGGAAAAAATTAAAATAATAAATTTTTACCTATAAATTACAGAAAACCCTATAAAAAGTCTATAGTGTTAAAATAACATGTTAAAAAGAAATGAAATTCGTTCGGAACTCCTTGCACGCGAGTCCGACTTGCACTTGGCCAGTTTTTTTTACTTGTGCATAAAGTTTTAACAAATAAATATTAAGCGTGTATAAGCAAAACATGTTATTACATTTGTAAAGATGAGACATTGTCAATAAATACAGTTTACTATTTCTGGTTTCAGCCTTTTGCCATATTAACTTACCATTTAGAATGTAGATAAACTTACCAAATATACCTTACTAATAAATAACAAAAATCAAAACGCATTTTACCAAACGCTATTTAAATATTTTAATTGTCAACTAAAGGATCAAAATTTTTAACGTGATCTCTAAGCTTTACGCGCGGCCGTGTGTGCTTAAACGTGCACACAAACATGAAAATGCCTAATCTTGCGCGAGTCAGTTTTATGCACGGACTCTTAAACTTTTCGCCTATTAGGAAAGCGGTTACGCAATTAGTTGCAACCTGCACTGCGCAGCGTAGTAACGCATTACGTGTACTCCTTTTGTGTTTACGGACGAACCTTTTGACCTTGGCGCGCTTACCGGACCTTTTGAATATTGACCATTGCTCTGTTTACCTGACCCTTGATTGCCTGAACGTTATCCTGTGCGAGAATATTGGACTTCGACCTGTGCTGGAACATTTTTGTGCATAATGTCTTCCAGAAATCTTATACGTGAAGAACGTAATCAAATTATAATTTTGCATGGACTAGGATTAAATATTATAAAAATATATATTAAAATTATATTATAGAAATAATCTTTATGTTTATTCAATTTTAAATCGCGCCGTAATTGATATTGCTGTATTGAAAGTTGAGACACGGTTGACTAGAAATGATAAAATAAAACAATTTTGTTTTGTACAATTTGACAGCTGTCAGTTCAAACCCATTCTCCCTAGGGCTGGAAAGTAATACTTTCAACCCGCTCCTTAGGTAAATTCGGGCCTAATTTTTGCGTATGAGAAATAAAAATATTTTGTCACACCACCTGCACGAAAACCATTACTTACGTCAAGTTTCATTGTCATATATAATATCACATTTATATATCATCCAAACTCAATTTAAAGTAAGTCATTAGTGTACTCATCATTGGGTTATAATGGAATTCAGAACAATATTATTGCCCGGAGGTCAATAATGTAACCGACGGGAACCGTTCGCGGCCAGCCACCTCTCTTCATGACTTGCGAACAATTTTCTTGCAGAAGATATGAAAGTAGAGTATGCTCCTCTGGGATAAAGGTGTCTTTGCCTTAAGCTAGCTTGAATCTTGGTGCATAGTCTACTATATGGGTTTCAGAAGCAGGAATGTCGCTAGATTTGTGATACTGAGCTGAAACGAATACTACGAGTGCACCCGTCAAGTAGACTTACTAGTGGCGGCGCACGTGAAGTCGTGTTCTTTTCTGCAGAGGAGACTGGAGAGGTTTGCCAGCTTCGCCAGCTCCGGATCCCATTTCTGAAACATATCATCATCATCATCATCTGCTTAGCCTTTTTCCAACTATATAAGGGTCAAAAACTCACATATTATTATATTTATTTATCGGAGATGGTACGTCTCTCTAAGTAACGTTAGTCATGATATTGAAACTTCTGTGGGCGTACTTTGGGAAGTGTTGATTATTGCGCAATATGAACAGTTTACTTTTGAACAAAATTATAAATTCACACTCAATTATGTCCTGAATGACTGACTGACGGATCAACGCACAGCCTAAACTGCTGATCGTAGAGACCTGAAGCTTGGAGGGTGTGTTTTTCATATAACGTAAGCATCCGATAAGAAAGAGTTTTCCGAAATTTTACCCGCAAGGGGGTGAAAAAGGGGGGCAAAGTTTGTATGGGACAACGTGATTCCTTGGTCCAATTTACTTCAAATTTGGTATAAACATTTTTAACAGAATTGATTTATTTATTTATGTACACACAATAAACTTAAAAAAAAAAATCTATACAAACAAAAGATCATAAAGGTACTGCTTATTTCAATAGAAACTTCTTCCAGCAGACCTGCGACAGAAGAGTGGGATAAGAAACGTAGACAGTGTGTAGAGAGACAGAGAATGAAACTTAAAATAGACTATACTAAACTAAAGTTTATTATGTATTATCCAATAATAAATATAAACTACAATAAACATGCAAAGAAATATAAACAAATAGATTAGCCTAAATACATAATTATACTCGGCTTCGTCCTCGGGATTAGCAAATAATACTTGTAGTACCGCCTAGTGCTACACTACATTCATGCACTTTATTTTTTTTTTATTTATTTTTTTTTTTTATTTATTTAGGCAAACCAACTAAATACACACAAAGACATTCACAGCACATTTCGTTTACAAATACAATAGCATTGCATGCATCTAAATTAAAGGTAAGCACAACATTTTATTTAAATGTCACCTTACAATCGAAAATAACGTTTCATGACAATAAAATTTGATTTAAAAATTTGAACTAAATAAAATTTGAATAGAATTTGTAATGTCATGTCATGGTCATCATATATTAATTATCATTTATTGTTAAAAATTATCATTCATCAAATCAAATAAATTAAATTACATTGAAATAAATAAATTAAAATTGAAATAAATTAAATAAAATTGAAATAAATTAGGTACAATTAAAATAAAATTGAAAAAAAAAATGAAATTGAAATAAAAAAAAAAAACAATAAAACACACACTAAAAAAAAAGAAACGAAAATTATTGGGCAAAAATTACATATTATTGAGCACAGCTCTTTTAAACATAGTGATGCTGCCTGAAAATATGTCCAATTCACAATTGTGAAAGATGTTATTGAGTGAGAATATAGGAAAGGGGGGCATTACTACCATACTTAGTTTTGCGGCCACCAGGAGCAAAAGGCTTATAATTATGAAGTCTAGCTGATGACCTGGGCACATTTATATTAATAGATGAAAGAAGCTGTGGGCAATCTACGCCTTGATTTAATATCTTGAATAAGAAAGTTAGACCTGCAAAATCTCGACGCCAGTGTAAAGGTTTCATTTTAAAATAATTCAGTCTATCTTCATAGTTTTTTACTGTATTCCTTATACCTGCTTTATAAGAGAGTCTTTTTAAAAAAATTATTTGTACTCTTTCGATGCGTTGAATGTGGATATTATGTACTGGGTACCAGACGATGGAGCAGTATTCTATGTGACTACGAACCAATGCAGAAAACAAAACTTTCAGTGCTGTCAAATTACTGAATTGTCTTGTATTACGGTTCAAAAATGCTAGCATTCGGTTGCTTTTATTTATAATGATTTCGGTTTGTGTTTGAAATTTCATTTCAGAGTCTATAATGATGCCCAGATCCCTAACTTCATACACTTGACTTAAAATTTGGTTCCTCATTGTGTACGCAGAATTAAATTTGTGTTTTTTTCGAGAAAATTTAATGTGATAACATTTAGCAACATTAACTTGCATGCTGTTCTTCTCACACCACACACAGAGCCTATCCATATCCTTTTGTAGAAGAGTTTCATCGTTCTTTGTCATTACAACCCTATACAATTTTAAATCGTCGGCATACATTTCAAAATGAGAGTTTTGTATGACATATTTGATGTCATCAACAAACATTATAAACAATATTGGGCCTATATGTGTCCCCTGCGGTACACCAGATGTGGGTGTGAAGGTGTTGGATGAGTGTCCATTTACTACTACTCTTGCTTTTCGACCAGTTAAGTAAGACCGGAACCATTCTAGAAGGGACCCATGAAAACCGAAAGTGATTTTTAGTTTTTGTAGCAAAATACTATGGTCAACTTTGTCAAAAGCTTTGCTAAAATCGCTATAGATGGCGTCAATTTCGTTACCGTTGCTCATGTGAGCTAGAGTTCGTTCGACAAAGTTGACCAAGTTTGTGGCTGTCGATCTATTTCTAAAGAAGCCATGTTGATGCTCCGTAATAGAGCTTTTGATATGCCAATTCATGATGGGACACAAAAGAGATTCGAAAACCTTTGCTAAAGTAGGCAAAATACTAATAGGCCTGTAATTGCAGATATCAGTCTTGTCCCCCGATTTTGGAATTGGTACTACTAGAGCCTCCTTCCAGATCTCCGGAAAAACCCCGTCAGCTAACGATCGGTTGTAAATTATATATAATGGCTTAGATAAAACATTAGCACACTCCCTAATAAACAGTGGAGGTATACCGTCAGAGCCCGGCCCTTTAGCAACATCTAGGTTTTTAAGTTTTCTCTGTATGCTAGATTCAGATAGTGTTACTTGATGTAAGCTGTTACTGTTGCCGGATTTATAAATATGTGCAGGATCCGGATCACTGCCAGAAATAAGGCTATATACCGATGCAAAGTTCTCCGCAAATAAATTTGCTATGTCCATGCCGTCAGTCGCAGTACTATCATTGAGCCTCATGAATTTTGGTATAACGCTTTTATTATTGCGTTTGTTCTGTATGTATGACCAGAAATATTTTGGATTATTAACTACATTACTTTGTACATTTTGTAAATACTTCTGATACAACTCTTTCATTTTTCGGTTCGATCGGTCCTTAAGCAATATATACTCAAATTCATCTCGTTTATTTTTATATTTTTTCATCCTCTGTCGACATTTTTCTTTTTCTTTTAACATTTTTATTAACAATCTGACTCGTCTTGCCATGAAGTACCGTGTTACCCAGTTAATGGGTTGTGGAGGTCTGGTAGGCAGCCGCTCCATGTAAAATACTGGTATTCAGCTAAATCTGGCTTGACTGGAAGCCGACCCCAATGTAGTTGGGAAAAGGCTAGGCAGATGATGATTAAACTGTTATTGTACCAGACGGGATATGACTTTTTACCAGAATTTCGTCGTGGGACCAATTCAGCAATAATCTCCCGTAATACAGAATAAAATGTAGTAACTGCTGTGTCAACGTTATCCGATTTTAAAACAATGTCCCAATCTGTTTTCTCAAGACGATTTCTAATTTCACGATAGTCTGCTTTATGAAATTTATAAATCTTTGTAATTTTGTTTGTAAGTGTCTTAGGAAGTTTGAGATGAATGGTGATCTGTAAAGGTGGGTGATAATCATCGACTTTTGATATGTAATCACAGGACCGAGTTACCTCAATTGGATAAATTAAATTGGATATAACTAGGTCTAGAATTCTATTCTGTTTATTTCGGATTGAGTTATACTGGTATAGGTCGTTAGAGGATAAGAATTCTATAAAAGCTTTATTTATATTGTTGGTGCCGATATTTGGTACTGCATGTTGATGTGGTGATGATTTTGTCCATTCTATGTTACTTAAGTTGAAGTCACCTATTATAATTACGGACTCATTATCAATCACACTATCTACTCTATTCGTAAAGTAACTCATAAGATTAATGTTTACCGGCGGAGCCAAATAAGTGGCGCAGATGTGAATTCTGTTAGATGTTTTAAGAGCATGATTAGTAGATAAGTCTAGTGTCACCCACAAATCCTCACAACAAGACTCGAAAGAAGCATTCCTATAAGCATTTATAGATTTATGAACAGCGATTAGCACACCACCACCCTCCTTGCCCGCAGAAAAAGTTCCAGATCGTCTATCTCTTCTAAAAATTTGGTAACGGCTATCAAAAATTTCTGAATCGAACACATTTTCATTCAGCCAGGTCTCAGTGAGCACAATCACATGAAAATTGATAGTCAGCACATTCAAAAAAATTGTGTCTAATTTTCCGCGGATACTTCTAGAATTTTGGTAATAGATAATTAATTGATCGAATCTTAAAGCTGAATTATATTGACAATGACATTTATTATTAAAATGAGAGTGATTATTCTAATTTTTTAAGACTTTCTAAACTAGTTATTACACGTGTTGACGAACCTTCCTCTTTCCTGACTAGTATTTTTCCATTTCTGACCCAGACAAACTTGTAATTTTTCTCTTTGGCTGCGATCCTGGTAGCTGCATGTAAGGATTTGTTAGCTAAAGTGAAGTGTTCGTTTACATAAACAGCGGATTGCTTGTCTCCGTAACCCAGTAACTTGGTGTTCAATTTATTTTTGGGGTTCGATCTGTTGTACATGGAAATTGCCCCAAGCAAGTTATCGCGTTTAATTTTGCTCGGTAGCTTGCAGATAACTGCTCTCGGTTGATTTGACGACGCGTTCAGCTTTTGTACCCTAGCGCAAGACAATATCTCACTTTCTGCTAGCGGATAGGACACAACGTTGCTCAGTTGTACCAAAGTTTTGACCAGATTCTCCTGCTTATGTTCGGGTAAACAGTGTATTTCTATATTATTTTGTCTAGCATCTTGCTCTAATTGGGAAATTCTTACTTCCATTTCTGTCACCTTCTTAATCAAACAACTATTTTCACTGCGCAGACATTTAACCTCTTCATTGCAGGTTTTAAATCGAGCTGTCATGTCTTCGAAATCGGCGTTCATAAATTTTATTGACTTTTCAAAACTCAGGATTTCCTCTCTCATGGACGAAAATTCGTCATTCAGAATTTCCTTGATTGCGGCGCGTGTTTCTGTTCTTATAATCTCTATTATTTCAGAGCGCAGTAAAGATTTCGAATCCTCACCCTGATCAAAATTCTCTCGTCTCCTTTTGTAGCGACTTGTGACGTTCATAGTAGTTGAATCATAATTTGGTTCGGTTGATAAGTTGATGTTTGGCTCCGATTGATGGTGAATAAGAGGTATCTGTCGTTGCTGGCTTGAGGAATCAGATACAGCAGGCGAGACAGGAGGTGTCCTTTTTAACGGCATCCTTTTTAAGCGTATTTATTCGAAGAAAAATATAAAATAGTGGAAATTGTTGAAAAATGCTTTCGTATTGAACTCGGGTCTTCTTGTATGGCATAAACAGTACTTTTGAAAATACAAAAAGTATATCGCTTGGAGAGATTTGAACTTAGCTCCACTTTCACTGCAGTCGTTGTAGTCGCCGCTCGACCAAACGTACTTGTTGCAAAGTCGGAAATTTGTGATCGCTTCCTTGCAGTTTGTTTGAAACGGGTTGCCGATGTAGTTGTGGGTTGGGTTGGTACCGTTATGAACACAGTCCGAAGTTCACTATTACGTTCACTTTTGAACTTAATATGAGTTCGTTATTGTATTAAAACGTTGTTTTGAGACAGTTCCACTGCGTTTATCATTATATTTTTTTCACAGATTGTCACTCATATATTGCACTTTATATTTGTGAATACTTTATATCAAATAAGTTATTTTAAACCACTTTATCAAATTAAGATTGCAAGGAGAACTGACAGTATGTCTGTGCGCTGTTACACACGGACGACGAGTTTTGAGGGTAGATAAATAAAAAAGTCAGTTGTTCACTTGGTGGGAGACCTCTTTGTTCGCTTTTTAGTGCTCGCCACGATCGCACGTCGGTCTCCCCACAGTTTTATTAGTGAGTGTTTTAGCAGTTTTTAAAAAAGTGAGTTTTAAAATAAATCAAGTGACGTGCCAAAACGTAAAAGTGAAGACAGTTGTGAAAAATCGTTTAAGAAACTGAAGAAATTAGAGAAAATACTACGACGATGATATCGTAGCTGATCTTCCAGTACATAAAAGTCCGATTTTCAAGGTCAGTAAACATCTGCTGTTTAATAATTACCTTATCAGTTATTATGTACCTATTAGAAATGAATGTTGTATTGATCGTTGCAAACGATTTTCAACAAATCATTTTATCATTAAGATTTGTTTTTATTTTTCTGCTGGGTTTGCGTGTTTCTCAGTGGAGATGTTACTACCTGTTTAGTTAGTTTTGCGGGCAGTATTGTAGGACTGTTTCTTAACTAATGAGCAGACACTGACATGATACATTACTATGTACATACATAACTGTAATTTATTTACTACACATGTATAAACGTTGCACGTGTATGTGTTTATGTTTTAATGGTACCGATTCTGGTTTGCGTACTTCTCTACTACTACCCAGTAAATTAGTTTTGCGAACAGTACTCTGGGAGGATTCTCTCTAACGAAATCCGTAGTTTTGGGCTTAGTTGCGGGCAGGCATTTTCTACTCCGTATCACCTAATCACTGAGAACTAATGATAATACGATTTGACAATTACTGTGAAATCGTGTTGTCATTCATTTTCAGTTCGGGTTCGGGACTAATCGTAAGTCTGTAGGTGATACGGAGTAGAATACGCCCGCCCGCAACTAAGCCCGAAACTACGGATTTCGTTGGTAGGAGCCCACTGGTCTGTTTCTAAGCTAAAAAACTAAAATCGGTTGATTACAGAACAAGAACATAGCTCTCATAGCGAGGAATGTGAGATAGAAGGAAATAACATTGTCGAATTGCTCGATGGAGACCACCTCCCTGATATGGGAACTCTCAGCGACCGCGAAGCTGACCCGCACCCGGAATGCACCGCTAGCCCCGCTGCGGCCGCTGTGGACCCTGTCGCCACCGGTACAGACGCCATCGCTAGTGCGACACCGACTGACACTATTGAAGAATCCGCGGTTGCAATACCAGAGAGTATGATATTCGAAATATTAGGTGAAGACCCTCTTATTTCGAATAATTATGGAGCTGAAGTACACAAAGACTTAGCAGTTAGATTAGAGCATATTGCCATGCATGGACTGACAAAAGAGCACCGCAAGGAATCACAAGATAAATATCTGTTGCCGAGCAACTGCAAATTAATTAACGCTCCCGCTTTGAATGCCGAAATAAAAGCCGCTGTCTCTGATGTAGTCATCAGACGGGATAAAAACATCGAACTAAGGCAAAATCAGATGGCTACTGCTTTATCGTGCCTAAGTCAAACAATAAATAAACTTATTTCGAATAATAATGCAGATCCAGAGTTAACAAAGATGTTAATGGATTCGGAACGCATTTTATGCGATTCGCAGTACAATGACTCAGTAGTCAGAAGGAATTTCATTTTGTCTTCCTTGAATAAGGATGTGAAAGACCAACTTCTTAACACCAAACCGGATAATTTGTTGTTTAGTCAAAACCTGTCCGAAACGATAAAAACGACTAAGGCAATGAACAAATCAGGTGCTGATTTAAAGACGCCAGTACAGAAGCCACAGGCAAATAATAAGAAGTCAATGGCATCGACATCGGCACCCAGGAATTTAAACTAGAAGGGCCCCTTCCCTCCACGGAAACATTCGAATCATCCGAAGACGAAGGGGCTACCTCCGAGCAGTCGGCCGTCGAGCTCATCGAGATACTCGCAGCAGCAGCCAAAGCGCAGGCGCCGCTAGACACGGTAAATTATACAGACAGGTTGCCTTTATTTTATAAACAGTGGTCACTTATCACTAACAACCCTTTGGTATTATCTTGTATCAGAGGTTATGAAATTCCTTTTATTTGTCCAGTTAACTAATTGTCTCTTCCAATCGTTATAACATATTCCGATACAGAAAAATGTGCTTTTTATGAAGCAATAAATAACTTACTAGCTAATGGAGCCATTTCAAAATGCCAACCTGTAAAGGGGCAGTTCTTATCTAGTGTGTTCTTGGTACCAAAGCCAAATGGTAAATATCGCTTTATTTTGAATTTAAACAAATTCATTAAAACGAATCATTTCAAAATTGAGGACTTACGTACAGTACTAAAACTAATAACAAGAGATTGTTTTATGTCTAAAATTCATTTAAAAGATGCTTATTATTCCATACAAATTCATCATAATTCCAAAAAATATTTAAGGTTTCAATTTGAATATAATCTATACGAATTTAACGTATTACCATTTGGCTTAAGTACTGCACCTTATATTATTATATTCACAAAGGTTATGAAACCTATAGTCCGTTTACTACGCTGCGCCGGACTAATGTCGACTAATTACTTGGATGATTATTGGTTAATGGGACAGTCATATTATTATGAAGAATGTTTGTACAACACAACACAGACTGAAAAATTAAAAATAACTTTAATTTTTTAATTTTATTTATTTGGAACAACTAACAATTACATAATATAAAATACTTACATTAAATATAAAATTAACAATTATGTAATCAACAGCGTTATTCACAAAATACAGGAAGAATACTTATTACGCGCTTCAAGACAGCTTAAAATTTACAATAAATTATGTAATTTAAACAAATTAAGTGATGAAGATGAGAATAGTTACAGTAAGTTAAAGTCAAACAAATTTCAATAATTAAAATCAAATAAATTACAATCATAAAATCAAAAATTCACAATAACAAAATAAAAAAATAAAAAGAAAAATAACAAAATCAAATATCCTTAAAAACAACAATAAAATAGTAAAAACAACAATCGAACCAAATTAAAAACAATAAAACAGAAACAATAATAAAATGAAATAAAATAAACAACAATAACATCAAATACAAAAAAAAAAACATAAAATCGAATAAATTAAAATAATTATCATATTATGATGATCTGAAATCTGCTAAAAACGACGAGGTGTCCAATTCTTTGATTGCCTTGAGAACAGTATTCCGAAATCGTCCGGCAGTAGTACAAAATAAATCAATACCGAGAAAATACTTATTATAGTTCTGAGTTAGGCGTCGCAACGGTGCTCGTACTCCAGCATTTGTTCGACAAGCTCTTACTGCAAAAAGAGATTGCTTACGCACTGCTCGCATACGTGCTCTTCTGGGAACTAAATAACAAATCCTGTTGCATATGTCAGAGCAATCATAAGCATTATTGCAAAGGTCGTAAAGAAGCATTGTCTCCAGAAATGTTCGTCGATGAGCAAGGCTCAGAAGATTGTATTTCTTCAACAAATCAACGTAAGACGTAGAGGTATGAAAGCATTTGTAATTCATGGATCTCAAAAATTTCCTTGGTACCCTTTCTATGCATTCAGAATATTTATTGTAAAGGGGGTTCCACACCGCGACTGCATACTCCAATTGGGATCTAATCAAGGCTTTGTACAGAAGTAAGTAGGTCTGGGGGCGCACGAACTTAGTAGCTGATCGCATTACAAAACCGTACATACGCCAGGCCTTATTAACAATTGCGTTGATATGTATGTCCAGATGGAGCTTATCATCAATTACTATACCTAAGTCACGTACCATGCCAACTCTATCTAATATGATATCATTTAGGGAGTAACAATACCTGTAACCGTTTTTATTTTTGGTGATAGTAATACAACAACATTTAGGAACGCTAAGTTTAAGCTTATTACGCATGCAATATTCGGACAATCTATTTAGATCACTTTGCAAGGCAAGACAGTCATTGGTATTTTTAATCTGCCTAAATATTTTCAAATCGTCTGCGTATAAAAGAAATTTTGAATTTAGAAAACATGTTCCTATGTCATTTATATAACCTCTCTAGTTTTCCTAGTATATCAAGAGAAAAGCTCTAAGTGTTACGTATGTGTGCGTGTGCCTACGCACCAATTAGTATGTACGCGAATAAACGTCAGTGCGTTACTAGCAAGCATTGGTTTCACTCGTCTGTCCCCGTACTTAACATTGGCGACGAGTACCTACCTGCGAAAAATAAAATCAAAAATGTCCGGAACAGTTTTTGGTCTTTTAACAGTGTTCGATCACAATGTGCAGTCGTGGGAGACCTACAAGTGCCGCATTAAACAGTGGTATGTGGCAAACGACATCACCGGGACGAGCGATCCTACGGGAACAAAGAGACGAGCTATCTTGCTGAGCGCACTCGCGGATAGCACACACAAGTTGGCGGCGGATCTCGCGTTGCCAAAGCAGCTGCAGGACGTACCGTATGACGACATACTAAAGCTTTTGGACGAGCATTTCACTCCTAAGCGATGCGGATTCGGCGAACGGTATAAGTTTTACGCAGCAACGCAACAGGAGGGGGAGACGTATGCACAATGGGCTGCGAGGTTACGGGGTCTGACGGCTCACTGCGGGTTCTCTAACGTAGAAGAAGCTCTTCGGGACAAATTTGTCATGGGAATGCTGCCGGGATCTGACAGAGAGAAGCTATTCTCAAAAGATCTCGCGGACCTGACATTAACGAAGGCGATGGAGTTGGCGGAGAACGCGCGGAGTGCACGTGCGGCAGCGGGCGCCGGGGCGCAGGCTGCGCCTCACGACCAGCTGTTCAAGATTGCGCGGGCGATGGAGCCGGCGGTGGCGGCCGCGACACCATCACATCGAGAGGCTGCGTCTAGTGCGGGAGTTAAAGTGCAGTGTCAAGTGTGCGGCTATAATAATCACGAGACAACCCAGTGTCGATTCGCAAAGGCGAAATGTAGGAAATGCAATGCTACGGGGCATCTGCGTAGGATGTGCAAAAAGTTAAATTATGTCGAATCGAGAGCTGTGGACGAAAGCGACGATGACGGTGAGTGTTTTAATATTCGATCAGTAAAAGGGGAACCGATGATAGAAAAGGTGTTGGTCTCGGGAATTGAATTAAAATTCGAGATAGATAGTGGTTCGGCTGTTACAGCAATTTCCGAGGAAACTTATAAAGCATACTTTAGCAATGTACCATTGTCGAAGACTAATAAACGTTTGTGTTCGTATACGGGTGATAAAATTGTTTGTGAGGGTATCGCGCAGTTACGAGTAAATTATGCGAACACATCGCATGTACTGTGTGTTTATGTCGTGCGGGACGGTGGACCGCCGATTCTCGGTCGCGATTTTATTTCAAAATTTAGGTTAGAATTGCTGCCGATACAATATTGTGACCAATTAGATAAAAATGATTTGTTTGTTTCATTACAAAACCGTTATCCATCGGTCTTCTCGGATAAGCTAGGTTTATTTAATAAATTCAAAGTTAAATTACAGTTAAAGGGAGATGCGAAACCAGTTTTTGTTAGGGCTCGACCGATAGCATTTGCTTTGAAAAATAAAGTAGATAAAGAGATAGATCGTTTGGTAGGGTTAGGTGTATTGAAACCGGTTGATCACGCGCAGTATGCGTCACCGATCGTGCCCGTGTTAAAACAAAATGGATCTATACGTATATGTGCCGATTTTTCTACCGGAGTAAACAAACAGTTAGTAATAGATCAATATCCTTTGCCAACAGTAACTGAACTTTTTGCTAAATTGTATGGGGGACAGCAGTTTACTAAATTAGACCTGTCAAATGCTTACAACCAATTTATGCTGGATGACGAGTCACAAGAATTAACTTGTATAAATACACATAGGGGAATTTTCAAACAAACGCGCTTATGTTTTGGTATTGCAAGCGCGCCGGCAGTGTTCCAGCGCGCAATGGAGGGCGTGCTGGCTGGCGTGCCCGGCACACTCTGTATGCTCGACGATATTTTGATAACCGGGAAAACTAGATCAGAGCACCTGGATAGATTACATCAAGTGTTGCAAAAGTTACAAGACGCGGGACTTACACTACAAAAAGAAAAGTGTGTGTTTTTCAAAGACGAAGTCAATTACCTAGGTTACGTGATAAATAAAGATGGACTACATAAATCACCACAGAAAATAAAAGCCATGATAGAAGCACCAGTTCCCACTAATGTTAACCAATTACAATCGTTTTTGGGGTTGGTTAATTATTACAGAAACTTTGTTCCTAACGCGTCGTCGATTTTATGTCCGCTGTATGAGCTGTTAAAGAAGGGTAGCAGGTGGTGTTGGACACGGGAACACGACGTAGCGTTCACCGCCATTAAGACTTGTTTAGCGTCGGATCAAGTATTAGCACACTTTAACCCAGACGCGACTATAATTTTAACAGTAGATGCTTCGCCGGAAGGTCTGTCTGCTATACTGTCGCAAGCGGAACCCGATAGGACCGAGAGACCGATCTCTTTTGCTTCGAGGACGCTTAATGCTGCTGAGAAACGTTACTCGCAAATCCAAAAGGAAGCGACCGCGATTATATTTGGGGTTAGACGTTTCCATCAGTATTTATATGGTAGTTCGGTTCCGTTTATTCTACGGACCGATCATAAGCCACTTTTGTCGATTTTCGGACCACATCGGGGTATTCCAGAAGTCTCAGCTAACAGACTACAGAGATACGCACTGTTTTTGAGTGGTTATAATTATCAAATCGAATATGTGCGTAGCGCTAATAACAGTGCGGATTTCTTATCGCGCGCTTGCTTGCCTGAGGGGGCGAGTGCGGACAGGGGCGTGCGAGGCGCCGACACGGCGATGCCCGATCTCGATCGCGCGTCGTACATTAATTTCGTGATGGAAGGTAGTCTACCAGTAACCCTAAAAATGTTACGCGAGGCAACAACGTCAGATGTGACTTTGCGTAAGGTGGTGCAGTTTGTGATGAAGGGATGGCCTAGGAAAATGCCTAGTGATGATATAAAGCCGTATCATGCGTGTAGGACACAATTGTCTTATGAAAATGGTTGTGTTATGCGAGGTCACAAAGTTGTAATCCCAGAGAAATTACAAGCATTAATTCTAAGGGAATTACATCAATCACATTTAGGAATTGTAAAGACAAAGGCAGAGGCGCGCGCGCGGTTTTGGTTTCCGGGAATAGATGCTGCTTTAGAGCGTTTAATAGGATCGTGTGACGTGTGTATGCAACTACGACCATCACCGGCGCGGGCGCCGATCGCTCACTG
Organism: Lacanobia wlatinum; assembly: GCA_947578705.1. NCBI lineage: Eukaryota > Metazoa > Arthropoda > Insecta > Lepidoptera > Noctuidae > Lacanobia > Lacanobia wlatinum. Next base: position 2,093,924 of record OX388048.1, on the reverse strand, counting down.
GGAATTTCCTCCAACGCCATTTTACCGGGTACATATTGATTTTCTGGGGCCTATTAACGGTAACACCTTTTTAGTGGTAGTGGATGCATATACCAAGTGGGTTGAGGTTTATAATATGAAATGCAGTACTTCTACTTCAGCAACAATTGACAGGTTGTATGATTTCATGTCAAGATTTGGTATACCGCATACACTGGTCAGCGACAATGGTACATCGTTTACGTCACATGAGTTTGAGGCTTTTTGTAGGGTGAACGGAATTTCACACGTGACGTCACCAACATACCACGCAGCCAGTAACGGGCAGGCGGAAAGTTTTGTAAAGATAGTTAAGAAAGGTATTAAGACAAGCTTGCTTAGTGGTAATGGGCTGCGAAATATAAATAACAAACTTTTAAAATTTCTGTTTGACTACAGAAATTCCGTTCACACAACAACCGGGTCCTCTCCGGCTGAGCTGGTCTATGGTCGGAAGCTTAGAACGCGGCTTGATTTATTAAAACCCGAATCGCCATCGCTTTCGTCCACGGCTCTTGCTAATTTGGTAAAACATAAACAGTGTTTGCAAAATAAGCCGGGCGGACACAACATTCAAGTATTTGCTACGGGTAACAAAGTTTATTATAAAAATCATACAATTAATGGTAAATACACATGGTGCAAAGGAACAGTCATTAAAAAAATCGGCAAAGTGTTGTATTTAATTAAAGATGAAGTCACTTCGATGACTATAAGAAAACATGTAAATCAGTTAATAATGTATAAAGGCGACGATTGCTATGACTATAAAGACGTGGATGTCGACCAAGAGGAGCTGAGTGGTGGCCCAACGACTGGCACAACGACTTCAGAACAGACGCCACCCCCGGACACAGGGGAAGGCAATGAAGACACGTCATTGGCTGCAGACGGTTCAAGCCAGGCAACAGCAGCCACACCCCCAGGTACACCCCCAGATACACCCCCAGTTGTTGTATCACAGTCTACAACACCAGACAATTCCGGGGACGAGGAAGAGTACCAGGAGGCTTTAGCCGGCTCGCCCAGTGCTGAACATTCTGGCGAAGCACCACCGCAACAACAGACAGAGCAGTCTGAGCCAACACCACGGTCTAAACGCAATCGGCCTAAAGTCAACTACAAAGTGTATTATTAGCAAGTATGTTTAGCTATAGCATGTTTTTTAAGCTTAGTTGTTTTGAAATGTATTTCTAAGCTAAGGGGAGGAATGTTACGTATGTGTGCGTGTGCCTACGCACCAATTAGTATGTACGCGAATAAACGTCAGTGCGTTACTAGCAAGCATTGGTTTCACTCGTCTGTCCCCGTACTTAACACTAAGATACCAAGCAAAATATGCACGTTCTTAGGTTTTGTATTAGATTCGGAAAATTTTCAGATTAAATTACCAACTGAAAAAATTCATCGTATTAAAACCGAAATTCGAAATTTTTCTAATATAAACAGATGTAAAATTCGTGTATTTGCACGGCTTGTTGGATTGTTAGTTTCAGTTTTTCCTGCTGTGGAATACAGCTGGTTATATACTAAGCTTTTAGATAAAAACTAAGATAAATACATGAACTTACCACTAACATTGCAACCTGATCTGAGATGGTGGTATGCTGCATTGCATAAACCTTTCAGTAAGATCAGAGAAGATTCACATAATCTGGAAATTTTCTCAGATGCCTCAAATACGAAGTGACAACCCGCTAGCCCTCTCTTCTCCACAAGCAGCCCCGCTTGCGGGGAAGAGAGGGCTAGCGGGTTGTGGATTGCACAAGATCGAACACAGCACATCAACTATTTAGAAATTCAAGCCGCCTTTTTCAGTTTAAAAGTGTTTGCTATTGAACTAAATAATTGCCAAATTCTGCTTCGCGTTGACAACACGACGGCCATCTCTTATATTAACCGAATGGGCGGCGTTCAGTTCCCTCACCTCACGGACATAACAAAGCAGCTATGGCAATGGCGTGAATCTCGTAAATTATATGTTACGGCTTCTTATACAAGTTCCACGGATAACAAAACGGCGGATGCAGAATCCAAGCGCGTACACCCGGATATAGAATGGGAATTAGTTGATTGGGCATTTCAGAAAACAGTCCTAACATTTGGTAAACCTAAAGTAGACTTATTCGCAAGTCGAATAAATAATAAATGTGCTGATTATGTTTCATGGCATAGAGATCCAGATGCAATGACCATCAACGCATTTACAATTGTTTGGACTGATTATTTCTTTTATGCATTCCCCCCTTTTTCTGTTATTTTAAAAATGTTGCGAGAAATTATTTCAGACAAGGCTAAAGGGGTTGTTGTTGTACCCTTAAGGTCCACACAACCCTGGTATCCTCTGTTCAAAAACCTTTTGATATCCGACTTAATAGTTTTCAAAGCAAATAGAAACCCAATTATATCTTTCCATTCTAGCAACCGCAACATACACACCAAGCTTAACCTGGTGGCAGGGATCTTATGCGGACGGCGTGGATAGACGCCATACAAGCAAAGGGACATAGCCAATTCAAAAATACATGTGTCAGTTTTTGAAAAACAAATCATTCTATCGTATAGGCCTACTTATAAGCTGTAAAAAACTATGAAGCATTTTCTTATAGAAATCTTATATTGAGAGCTATGGCACCAAACGTGATTTTTTTGTATGGGAAACGGCATAAAAAATAGTATACCTTCTGATTCCCTTCGTGTTTCGACTTGATTTTTTTATATAGTAATAAAACATATATTTGCTACATTTTCTCTAAACAAACATGGTGCGCCACTCGCACCCCTTATGAGATACAAGCGTTGACCGATTTTTTCCTTATTATCTACAAATTGATTCATAAGTTCTAATTTCGAAGTATTTTATCTCCAAATCTCACTTCACTGGTGACTTACTGATAAATTGGTCAGGTCAAAAATCATCAGTGCACTGATAATAGATTACCAGAGTACGTTTTATTGCACCCAATCTCTGGAAACGATTGTGTTGTTGACCACCTAACCATCGATTCTTGTTGAATTCTGTAAATCGATTCTTATTACACCTAATGAGGCCATTACCTGAGACCTCCTTATAATTACTGATTATCTCACCTTTTGTGTATTAATGACCTTTTTGTTGTAATTCTTATCACTAGCTAATCTCTCTAAAAAGGTATGTTTCTTTAATGTCGAACATAACCATAATTTTCAAAGAATCAATCAATAGCTAATTGATAATTATACTTTTGTTATAATTATCCTTCTCATTAGTACCAATTTTTAAACCATATAAATAGGTGCATTACTTGAAGTGCATCAATTGTAATTTCATTCTCATTCGAGTGTTGTCATTATGTCTTTCCATAGATTTGTTACTTACCTCGACCTTTACGTTTCTCTACGTGATGGTGGTGATCTCCGGGACTATAATCTATTATATACATCTTTAAGAACAAACTGTAATGTTCAGTTAAGTGACACTGTTGATAAAGAAGTAAAAGACTGGTGCCGTAAATTCTGTTATCGGATCTTTGCTAAGTGGACAAAATCTTCAAGAAGCCAGGAAAAATTTATAAAGAAGAATTCTTCCTGGTTGCAGACAGACATTCAATGGCCGGAAAATTGGAAAGAGAATTGTGCTCTAACAGAAGAAGGTATGAATGAGTCGTCTGAAAAACCAGCTGCGACAACATCCGATTCTTTTACAAATATTATAATGGACCCGGTATGTCGGGTTTCCGACGCATCTTCGTCAACTTCGATAGACAGCCGCCAAATCTTTCGAAGACCTATCAAATAAACAAAAAAGAAGACGCACAGAAGCAACTTGCAGCATCAACAGTACGGAAGAAATCGTCTTCTCAGCTCAAACCAGCCTTAAATCGTCTGGAAAAAAAGATGTTGCTGAAATACTGCAATACCTTATGGTAAACCCAGACCAAGTTTCTAAAGTGAAACAATTTATTCAAATTCGAGAAATGAAAGAAATATCAACCCTAAAAGCATTAGCATTATTTATCACTTTGAGATTATCTAAGTTTCGCTATATAACACTAAGAGATTTCAGTGAAAAAGAAGGAATTTGTAAATATCCTAGTTATTATAAAATTCAAGAAGAGAAGAAAAAGTGTTATCCTGATGACAGAAGTGCTATAACTATAACAGAAACCTCGGTTAAAATAACATTACAAGCATTGTTGGATTTAACTGTAAAGAGAATTATTCAGTCTTTGGACCAAACTGTTGGCAAAAGTAAACTTCTGCTTATAAGCAAATGGGGTTTCGATGGAGCCTCAAACCAAAGCGTGTATCAACAAAAATCTGATGTTTCAAATTCAGATTTACAAAGTGTTTTCATGGCAAGTCTTGTACCATTGAAGCTCACAGCAGAAGATGGATGTGTTATTTGGCAAAACCAACTCTCCTCAACTTCTTACTGCCGACCAATTATGAGGAAGTTCATGAAAGAGACTGAGTTTAATGTCAAAAACGAAATGGCTGCTATAGAAAATGAAATTGAAAATTTAAGACCCTCAAATTACGAAAACGCAAACATTGAGCATAAATTGCTCTTGACGATGATAGATCGTAAGGTGGCATCTTACATCTCGGGTACTTCTGCAGCAGTTTGTGATTTGTGCAAGGCGCGTCCGAAGGAAATGAATAACATAGAATTAGTACAGAAAAAAACAGTGAATGAAGATATGTACAAATATGGATTAAGCAGCCTTCATGCATGGATTCGTGCGATGGAATGTTTGCTTCATATAACATATAGATTAGACATTAAATCCTGGCAAACAAGTGGAGACGATGCAAAACATTCAGTAGACGAAAGAAAAAAGAAAATTTAAGACAGATTCAGAAAAGAAACTGGTTTATTATTAGACGTTGTAAAACAAGGCAGTGGGACAACAAACAACGGGAACTCGGCTAGAAGATTCTTTCAAGATACAGAAAAGACTGCTGATATAACTGGACTTGACGTTGATTTAGTGTGTGGCGGAACATAATTATTTAGACCACGAATTAAAGACCAAGAAAGCCGCCACCGCCTATGAAATTGCGCCAGATCCTAAATATCACGCCATCCTTTGTTCGTCGAGGGAGCAACGACCTCATCGTTACACGCGCCGCGCGCACCCAGCCAGCGCGTGATATTTGTACCGGCCGACGCGTTGATGGCCTTGAGCTGCGCATGGACTCCGTGCACATGAGGCCGCCTGCGCGCGCTCCGATCTCCGAGCACCAGTCGTCTTCTGACTACCTAGCTTAACCGTCGCGCCGCGCTCATAATTTGCTCTTTATAATTTCTATCGTTTGCTACTGCTAGTCTGTGTATCTATATTTATTGCTTTCTTCCATAATATAATAACTTCATTATTCAGTTAAATAATAGTCTTCATTTCTACGCTTTCACCTTCATTCTTCCCGCTTCGCTTTGCTCGCTATTATAGTGCTTAATAGCCTAACTACACGGGTTAGATTCCCATGTAGTGTTAGTATAGTTTACACGCAACTATACTACATTGGTGACCCCGACGTGATCCTGCCTTCAAGACTGAAGACTCGAAGACTCCAGGCAGTCCAGAACAACGGTGGAACGAGAAGAACGACGTCTGGAAACCAGTTTGCGTGTTTGTTTTCGTGGCTGACGCAATAATTGTTGAGGTGGGGTCTCAATCATAAGCGGTGAGCGATTTTTAATTGTTTTTTTTTTTAAATGGCTGAAGAGGATGGTTTCGCCGATTGCAAGGACGCTTCCGTTACCTCTGGGGAGGTATCGAAGGTCGGAATGCCATTGCGTTGTCCACCATTTTGCCCGGAAGAACCGGCTTTATGGTTCGCACAGCTAGAGGGCCAATTTATTATGTCCAGAATTACGAGCGATAACACGAAATTCTATTACGTGTCTTCACAGCTGGAAATCAAGTACGCCTTGCAAGTCAAGGACATTATCACCAACCCGCCAGAGACCAATAAATTTGAAACCTTAAAAAATGAGCTCATAAAGCGGTTGTCAGCATCGCAGGAAAAGCGCATTAAACAACTCCTCTGCCACAAAGAGCTAGGCGATCGAAAGCCGTCTCATTTCTTGCGGCACCTTCAGAACCTAGCTGGTCCAGCGGGCGCATCTGAGTTCGTCAAAAGTATTTGGACTAACAGGTTGCCACCGAATATGTCTGTATGTATGTATGAACTGTCATAGCCTCACAAATAACTGATTGACAGGTCGAAAAATTAGCTGACATTGCAGACAAGGTGTTCGTGATAGCCCCGATGACACCGCAAGTTGCCAGCACCTCTGCTACCGCCGACCCCGCTTCTTCAGACCTGGCAAAGCAAGTTAGCGAGTTGACGAAGCAGGTAGCCGCGCTCACTTCCCGCATGAATGGCAGAGGGAGAGACCGCTCGCGCTCGAGATCCCACAATCACCACCGAAGGTATGACCGCTCCAAAAGTAGACCACAACAGCCCCCACCTAACCACCCACATTGCTTTTACCACTACACTTATGGAGACAAAGCGAAGAACTGCAGGTCACACTGCAGCTACACGACGGAAAACAGGAAGGGCGGTCACAAGTAGCGGCCAACGACTGCCCCACTTCTTCAGGCCGTTTATTCGTTACCGACCGGACTTCAAAAGCGCAGTTCCTTGTGGACACTGGTTCAGACTTGTGCATTTATCCCCGGTCTGCGGTCAAGACGCCCTGCATCCAGTCAAGGTATGACCTGGTAGCTGCTTATGGTACAGTAATACACACTTACGGGCCTACACAGCTGGTGTTAGATCTAGGTCTCAAGAGGAACTACAGCTGGATCTTCACTATAGCCGACGTTGGGAAACCCATCATTAGAGTGGATTTCCTCAGCCACTACAGTCTCCTGGTAGACTGCAGGAACCAACGCTTGATCGACAGTTTGACGTCTTTGTCGGTTCCTGCCGCACACTGCAGCACCATCGATATTGCATCCGTGAAGGCCGTTGTAGGGGATACCGGCTCCGGGGTTGCGGAAACTGTTTGAAAGAGACACCGCGGCCCTGGAACGCAAAGGGCATTGGGAGGAACACGGATGGGTTTTAGTCAGTAAGAGTCTGACACTCCCTCCTGCTTCACCCAGAGCGGGAGGAGTCATTTGATGATTTCCCTTCCTTAAAAAAAAAAAAAAAGAAAAAAGGAGATACCGGCTACCATCACATATTACGTGAGTACCCAGAAATCACACGACCTCCAGGCAAACAGCTACCAGGTAAACACAATACGCTGCACCACATTAGGACGACGCCAGGCCCACCGGTAGCATGCAAGCCTAGACGCCTTGACCAAGCTCGACTTCAGGTTGCCAAGAAGGAGTTCGAAGAGATGCTCGCAAGCGGGGTAGCGAGGCGTTCCGAGAGTGCTTGGTCAGCACCACTGCACTTGGTCAAGAAAAAGGACGACGGATGGAGACCTTGCGGCGACTACAGGGCACTCAATGCCAGAACAATACCTGACAGGTACCCCATTCGTCATATTCACGACTTCTCTCACCAACTATCAGGCTGCACTGTCTTCTCTACTATCGATCTCGTAAAGGCCTATAATCAAATAGCCATTAATCCAGAGGACGTACCGAAGACGGCGATAACTACACCTTTTGGCCTTTACGAGTTCCCTTTTATGACGTTTGGGTTGAGGAACGCAGCGCAAACCTTTCAAAGGTTCATCGATGAAGTTCTACTTGGCCTGGATTTCTGCTATGGGTACGTGGATGACATTTTAGTCTTCTCAGCGTCTCCATAAGAACACAAAGTCCATCTACGTCAGTTGTTCGAACGACTGAAACAGTACGGCATCGTAGTCAACACAACGAAGTGCAACATCGGACAGAAAGAGGTTGTTTTTCTAGGATAACGTGTATCAGCGGAAGGGACGAGGCCGGTCCAGTCCAAGGTCCAGGCCATGCAGGAGTACCCGGTGCCCAAGACCCTCAAGGAGTTAAGGCGATTCCTCGGCATTATCAACTTCTATCGCCGATTCGTCCCGAACGCAGCCAAACTACAGGCACCGCTGAACGCCGTCCTTGCCGGCCCCAAGGTAAAAGGTTCGCATCCAGTAGACATGACTCCAGAACTGCTGAAGGCTTTCGAAGACTGCAAATCTTCGCTGTCCAAAGCAACGCTCCTGGCTCATCCAGACGTATCTGCGGAGTTAACCATCGCGACGGATGCCTCTGAAACGGCAATCGGCGCCGTTCTCCAACAGAGGAAGGGTGGCAACTGGCAACCTTTAGCCTTCTACTCGCACAAGCTAAGTAGTGCCCAAAAGAAGTACAGCCCGTACGACCGTGAGTTACTTGCAATTTACGAGGCAATCAAGTACTTTCGGCACATGGTCGAAGCAAGAACTTTTGCCATCTACACAGACCATAAGCCGCTTACCTTTGCCTTCAAGATGAACAGGGATAGCTACTCACCCAGGCAATTCAGGTACCTGGATTTCATCGGGCAGTTCACCACAGATCTGAGGTATTTACCTGGCAGTGAGAACGTTGTCGCTGACGCATTATCGCGCGTGGGGGAGGTATCAGCAGCTGTCAATTTTGAGGACCTTGCATGACTTCAGGACACAGATCCAGAACTGCAAGACCTACTACAACATGGCTCCACGCTGAAACTTCAAAAGGTAGCATCATCATACAGCAACAACTTACCAGTCTATTGCGATACCTCCATGCCGACACCACGCCCTTACATCACGCCAGCCTTGCGAAGGAAGGCATTTGACTCACTGCACAAATTACATCATCCAGGGATCCAACACTTTGTTTGGCCAGGGATCCGCAAGGATTGTAGAGAGTGGGCGAGGCAATGCCTACAATGCCAGACGTGCAAAACAGCACGTCACACTAAAGCTCCACTTTCCACCTACCTAGCTCCTTCTTCCCGATTTTCCCACATCCACCTCGACATCGTAGGGCCCCTAACCCTTTCGTCTGATTACAGGTACTACCTCACAGTCATTGACCGATTTACGCGATGGCCCGAGGCGTACCCCATGAAGGACATCACGGCGGAGACCTGCGCAGCTGCCTTGGTGTCTGGCTGGATAGCCAGGTTCGGCTGTCCCACACGGGTGACCACAGACCGTAGTCGCCAGTTCGAGAGTCACCTCTTCAAAGCTCTCACTAACTTGGTGGGCGCGCAACACTACCGCACCACCGCCTATCACCCGGCAGCGAACGGCATCGTAGGACGTCTACATCGGCAGCTGAAGGCTGCCATCATGTGCCACACTTCCTCACAGTGGACAGAGGCACTCCCAGTGGTGCTTCTTGGCATGCGTAATGCTTGGATGGAAGATGTCCAAGCCACGCCTGCAGAGCTGGTTTACGGTGAAGCGCTGCACTTGCCCGCCCAGTTCCTGTCACCCAAAAAGACTTCACCACAACCGATGTCACGGAGTACGCTGCATGTCTGCGAGTCCACATGGCCAAGCTGGCTCCAAAGCCAACTTCGTGGCACACCAGCACCACTTCACCCTTCTACATTCCTCGAGACCTACACTCAGCAACACACGTCTTCGTCCGCCGAGATCATGTTAGAAGATCACTGGAGCCGCCTTACGCTGGACCATACAAGGTCATACAGAGACATGAAAAGCATTTCAAGATTGAGGCGAATGGGAAGACCAGCAACATTTCAGTGGATAGACTGAAACCCGCCTACATGACGCAAGAGGAGACGACAGCCTCAAAAACTACTACAGCTTCACCTTCAACTGGCGGCGGCGCAGAGAAGAGGACGAGAAGCGGGCGCAAGTCAGATTTCCCGATTTTTATCGACCGTAGTAACGGTCTGGCCAGGGGGAATATGTGGCGGAACATAATTATTTAGACCACGAATTAAAGACCAAGAAATCCGCCACCGCCTATGAAATTGCGCCAGATCCTAAATATCACACCATCCTTTGTTCGTCGAGGGAGCAACGACCTCATCGTTACACGCGCCGCGCGCACCCAGCCAGCGCGTGATATTTGTACCGGCCGACGCGTTGACGGCCTTGAGCTGCGCATGGACTCCGTGCACATGAGGCCGCCTGCGCGTGCTCCGATCTCCGAGCACCAGTCGTCTTCTGACTACCTAGCTTAACCGTCGCGCCGCGCTCATAATTTGCTCTGTATAATTTCTATCGTTTGCTACTGCTAGTCTGTGTATCTATCTTTATTGCTTTCTTCCATAATATAATAACTTCATTATTCAGTTAAATAATAGTCTTCATTTCTACGCCTTCACCTTCATTCTTCCCGCTTCGCTTTGCTCGCTATTATAGTGCTTAATAGCCTAACTACACGGGTTAGATTCCCATGTAGTGTTAGTATAGTTTACACGCAACTATACTACAAGTGCGAAGAATTGGTGTGGTCCTGCAGTGTATTTCTTTTGGTGAAAAATTGTAGTTAATAAATTTAACAAGTTACTGCAAAAATGTTTAGTAACCTTTATCCGTGGTACTATATGCCTGTAAGTATTCATAAGTTGCTCATTCATGGGGCTCATATAATTGAGCATTTATCTGTAGTTCCTATCGGTTTTTTGTCAGAAGAGGCATCTGAAGCAAGAAAGAAGGATTTTCGTAAATTTAGAGAGTCTCACTCGAGAAAAAACAGCAGTGTTTCTTGTAACGAAGATGTACTGCATAACCTTTTACTTACTTCAGATCCTGTTCTGACAACCATACGACCAAAACTGAATCAAAAAGAAAAGAAAAAAATGTTCAAAGAAGTTTATGAAATGTTAGATATAGAAGAAAACCAAATAGAATTTTGTGATGTTACAAATTTAGTTTCTGAAAGTGATTCCGAAGATTCTGAAATAGAATCTGAAGAAGATACTTTCTGTGACTAATACTTGAATTTTTTATTGATCTGATCAATTAATTTAATTTCGAAATTTATTATATACTTACCTACTTTTTGTTATTTTGTTGTATGATGTTGTTAATACTGTGTTTTAAAATTGTTTTATTGGTTTATATTTATTGCCTTTTGTTTATAGTTAGTTTATATCAAGTTGAGTTTAGATAATAGATATCTATGATATCTTTTGAGGATTTTAATTTACTTTATTAAACTGACATCTTTTAGCATAAGACCAGTAGGAAGGTTTCAGTTAATTTGTAATTATTTCTGTGCGACATTTCTTGTTGGTTAAGAATTAGAATAAAATATATTTATGTACTCGATCAAAAGAGCTTTTTTTGTTTCAATTACAGCTTAGCCATTAAAGGAACAAAGCCTCGTACGTTTATAATGAAAGCATAGCTAATTAGCTAAATCTCTGGAAACGATTGTGTTAATTAACGATGCGTGATAGATATTGGTCTCTATTACGCATCGTTAAATTGACACAATCGTTTCCAGAGATTTATGGCCTGACTTGTCTGATTTATGACCTGAATTTATCAGTACCTATCAATTTGTAGATAATTAGGAAAAAATCGGTCAACGCTTGAACATCATAAGGGGTGCGAGTGGCGCACCATATTTGTTTGGAGAAAATGTAGCAAATATATGTCTTACTAGCACTTCGCCCGCGACTTCGTCTGCGTAGACTTTAGAGGTGGTACGCAACTATTTTGTCCCATATTCTCAGTCTCGGAAATTCATCTTCATGATTCTTTATTCTGATAGTTTGTGAGTCTTTACTGTCAGTACTTTCAGCTCCGGAACTACTTCGACATGTGTCTGGTATTCTGGTACTTGTGAATCTTTAGCGCTCAATACTCCTGCCCAGAAGAAACTTCGATATGTTTCGGTTCTCCTGGTATTTTTAAATGCAAACCACTCACAATTCACGCTTTGGAAATACTTCGACATGTTTCTGGTATCCTGGTACTTGTGAATCTTTTACACTCATAATTACAGCCCGGAAAAAACCGCTATATGTTTCTGTTCCCCTGGTACTTTTGAATCCTAACCACTCAAGATTCCAGCGTCGGTTACATTATAACATGTTTCTGGTCTCCTAGTACTTGTGAATCTTAAGTGCTTACAATTCCTGCCGAAAATATAATTTGTCATGTTTCTGGTTTCCTGGTGAATCTCAAGCGCTCATAATTACAGCCCCGAAAACACTTCAACATTTTCAACAACAACTTCGACATTTTTCTGTTCTCGTGATACCTTTGAATCCTAGCCGCTCTCGATTCCAGCGCCGGAAATATTTCGACATGTTTCTGGGTCTCCCGGTACTTGTGAATCTATATCGCTCATAATTCCTGCCCGGAAAAAACTTCCACATTTTTCTGTTGTCTTGGTACTTTTGAATCCTTACCGCTAATAATTCTAGCACCGGAAATATTTCGACATGTCGTCGTCGGCCTCCTGATACTTATGAATTATAAGCATTCACAATCCTAGCCCCGAAAATACTTCAACATATTTCTGGTCTCCTGGTACTTTTGAATTCTAACCGGTCACAATTCTAGCGCCGGAAATATTTCGACATGTTTATGGTCTCCTGGTACTTGTAAATCTTTAGCGCTCATAATTTCAGCCAAAGAAATACTTCAACATTTTTCTGGTCTCTTGTCACATGTGAATCTATAGCGTCTAGCCCGCAAAAAACTCCAACATACATATTTCTGTTCGACGGTTAAAAAAAAACTATATATATAATATCCTATCGCAAAAATACTTTAACATCGTTCTGTTCTCCTGGTACTTGTGAATCTTTAGCGCTCCCAATTTCAGCCCCGGAAATACTACGACATGTTTCTGTTCTCCTGGTACTTTTGAATACGAAGTACTAAGGCAGCAGAAGCGCTGGGTTTCCACTTCCTCCTCAGTCTCCATTAAGCCATGCCTTTTACCGGGATAAAAAGTAGCCTATGTTTGATTCCAGGATGTGAACTATATGTGTGCCAAATTTCATCTAAATCCCTTCAGCCATTTTTGCCTGATTGAGGCACAAACATGCAAACATACAAACATACAAACATACAAACATACAAACATACAAACATACAAACATACAAACATACAAACATACAAACATACAAACATACAAACATACAAACATACAAACATACAAACATACAAACATACAAACATACAAACATACAAACATACAAACATACAAACATACAAACATACAAACATACAAACATACAAACATACAAACATACAAACATACAAACATACAAACATACAAACATACAAACATACAAACATACAAACATACAAACATACAAACATACAAACATACAAACATACAAACATACAAACATACAAACATACAAACATACAAACATACAAACATACAAACATACAAACATACAAACATACAAACATACAAACTTTCACATTTATAATATTAATAGGATTACCATATAAAAAAATCAAGTCGAAACACGAAGGGACTCAGTTGGTATACTATTTTTTATGCCGTTTCCCATACAAAAAAATCACGTTTGTTGCCATAGCTCTCAATATAAGATTCCGATAAGAAAATGCTTCATAGTTTTTAACAGTTTATAAGTAGGTCTATACGATGGAATGATTTGTTTTTCAAAAACTGACAAATGTATTTTTGAGTTGCCTATGTCCCTTTGCTTGTATGGCGTCGATCCACTGTGGCAGCGTGGTTAAGGCGAAGTGTACCACCTTCAGCGATCAGTGTTATGATGGCCTCCCTATCCGACAGTTCATTCAAACAGTATGATGTTTATCTAAAGCGCTGGTTCTACCATTGTAATGAAAACGGTTATGATTTGTACAATGCATCAATTCCACAAGTTACAGATTTTCTAAATCTATATCTATACTAATATATAAAGCTGAAGAGTTTGTTTGTTTGTTTGCTTGAACGCGCTAATCTCGGGAACTACTGGTCCGATTTGAAAAATTCTTTCAGTGTTGGATAGCCCATTTATCGAGGAAGGCTATAGGCTATATATCATCACGCTAAGACCAATAGGAGCGGAGCAGTAATGAAAATTGTGAGGCAAACGAAGTTGCGCGTGTCCGCTAGTAAGCTTTATAAAGAGGGATCCCAGTACGGAACTCTGAATTCCTGTAGATCTGTTTTAGCACTGCTAATTTGCATTAAACTTGAAGATGACAGGAATAAAAGGTTTTTAAAGGCATATTTCGCTTACGACCCCCTTTACCGAAATATTCTGTAACATGGGGATACTTCAATAGTAATTTATCATGTAAGCCAATTATATCATTAACACTTGATAAAATTTCAAAGAAGCTAGCAACCCTTTTCGCATTGTTAACAGCACACAGAGTACAAACTTTGTCTAAAATTAAAATGAGAAATATCGAGAGATTCCCTTCAAAAATAACCATCAAGGTTCAGATTTTTTAAAACAACACGCAAGGGTTGCATGCAACCAATTTTAGTTAATACCATTTTTTGAACAAAGACCTGAAATATGCCCAGGGAAAGTCTTAACAAACGTATTTAGAAAAGATGTTGACTCCCTCTTCATAAGTCTTAAAAAGCCCTATAGGGCTGTCGGTTCTCAAACTTTAAGTCGTTTTTTTTTTTTTACTATTTATAGGCGCGCGTTTGACCACTATCTCACCTGATGGTAAGCGATGATGTGGTCGAAGATGGAGCACGCTTGCCTAGAAGTAACCTATTCACTCTTGACTTAAAGACTCCCAAGTTGTAGCTATCAGGAAACACAGACTCCGGCAGGGAATTCCACTCCTTAGCTGTACGCACTATAAATGTGTTCCCAAAACGTTTAGTGCGTGTGGGTGGGATGTCCACCATGTACCGGTGGCGCATCGCCGTTCGTCTTGTGGTCCGATGATGGAACGGGCTTGGCGGAATTAAATTATGCAATTCCGTCGCACATTCCCCAAAATGCAACCGGTAGAAAACCGACAGGCTAGCGACTCGTCGGTGATGCTCAAGACTTTGGAGCTTCGTCGCGACGAGCCTACCATTGCCGATAATCCTCTTGGCTCGTTTCTCAATTGACTCAAGGGCATCAAGCTGGTATCTGGCAGATCCGTCCCAAAGATGAGAGCAGTACTCCATACACGATCGAACTTGCGCTTGATAGAGTCTGAACAGCTGTTCCGGCGTGAAGTACCATCTCACCTTTGCTAGGATCCCCAACTTCTTTGCAGCCACTTGAGCTTTTGCCTCTATAAAAGGGCCAAAATTGAGGATAGATGTTAATGTAACCCCAAGAAGCTCAAGTTGGTCGGTTATCGGCACAGTTGCACCTCGGAAAGATGGAGCTGGGTGGAATGGCTCCTTTTGGCGGAAAATAGACACGCTTTGGTCAAAGCAGCATTGAACTTGACCAGATTGGCATCGCCCCATTCAGAGACAGCCTGTAAGGACACGTTCAAGCGCTCAACCATAGCCTCCCGGAGAGACCGGATCCGTGACCCACCAGCTCGTGCGTCGGACATGTATCTCTCAGCAACAGTGCTGTCGTCTGCATACCCAAAGATACCGGGTTTTAGCAGATCATTAATATGCAGCAAGAACAGTGTTGCCGAAAGCACCGACCCCTGAGGAACCCCGGCATAAATATCCAGCAGTCGAGACGAGCAGCCATCAATGACCACTCGGATAGACCGATCCCTCAGGAAATCCGCGATCCAATCACACAATCCGGCGGGCAGACCGAAGGAAGGAAGCTTACTAATAAGGCTATCGTGCCAGACCCTTTCAAAGGCCTTCGAGATGTCAAGAGAGACGGCTAGTGCCTCCCCGTGCTTCTCTATGGCCTAACTCCAGATGTGAATAGCATACGCAAGAAGATCCCCAGTAGACCGATTTCGGCGGAACCCGTATTGTTGGTCACTAAGGACATCATTCGCTTCTAGGTATGCCAGGAGCTTATGATTCAGCACGCGTTCCATACGTTACGTACGTTACCGAGATAGGTCTATAATTTGACGGGTCAGCTCGACTACCTTTCTTGGGCACGGGCTGCACGTTAGCTTGCTTCCAAGCCTTCGGCACTTTTCCAGTCTCAAACGAAAGGCAAAATAGGCGTGTCAAGATCGGAGACAACTCAGGCGCACAAGTCTTCAGAACAATTGCCGGTATCCCGTCGGGGCCACTAGCCTTGTTCACGTCTAGGTTACGCAGTACCCTACGGACGTCCATCTGATGAATGCGAATGTTCGACATACTCGACTCGCATCCAGCAGGAGTAGCAGGGGGCATCGCGCCACCAGGATCCAGACGTGAAGATCCGCAAACAAAGAAGCAAACAAGTTCGCTTTCTCCTCAGCTGAGTGGGCCAGCGTCCCGTCGGGTCTCATCATAAATAAGACAGAAGCAAAGACAAAAACCTCGCCAAAGACCTCGCCTGCATGATGAAAATCACCCCGTTCCGGCGCCACCAATGGATGCTTCTGAAGAAATTGACCAGCTTAGCACTGAAGAAGACGATCTTACGGATCCTGATTTTAGTCCTCACAGCCAGGTACTGTAACCCCATCTAATTACTCAACCAGAATTAAATGATCTAGTACGAGACCTAGGTTTATCAAAATCACATTCTGAACTTCTTGGTTCGCGTCTCCAGCAATGGAATCTCTTGGCAAAGGGAACAAAAATTACTGTTTTTCGGAACCGACACGATGATCTTGTAGCTTTTTTAGTATGGACGATAAGAATCATCTTGTTTACTGCAACGATATTGATGTGCTGTTCGAAGCTTTCGGAATGGAGCATGAACCAAATGCTTGGAGATTATTCATAGACTCGTCTAAAACCAGTTTAAAAGCTGTATTATTGCACAACGGTAACACGTATCCTTCTGTTCCAGTCGGTTATGCTGTATCTTTAAAAGAAACCTATGAAAATATTAAATATCTATTACAAATGATAAAATATGAAAGATATTCTTGGAAAATATGTGCAGACTTTAAAGTGATTGCAATCATTTTAGGCATGCAACAGGGTTACATAAAGTATTGTTGTTTCTTGTGTCTTTGGGACAGTCGCGACAGGGAAAACCATTACTTAAAAAAGTGTGGCCGTTACGAAAAGCTTTTACACCAGGAACTGAAAATGTTTTTTATCCACCTTTAGTGCAAAAAGAAAATATTACTATACCACCTCTGCATATAAAATTAGGATTGATGAAAAACTTCGTAAAAGCACTGAATCGCTAAGGTCAAGCTTTTCAATATTTAAAAAAAAAGTTTGCAAAAATGACAGATGCCAAGTTAAAAGAAGGAATTTTCATAGGACCTCAATTAAAAGAATTAATGAATGGCAAGACTTTTGAAAGCACATTGAATAGCAAGGAAAAACAAGCCTGGACATCCGTGATAAAAGTTTTTCAATATTTTTTGGGTAAAAAAATCTGATGACTATGAAAACCTGGTTAAGAATATGATCCATTGTACGCTCTCGGTTGCAAAATGTCCCTTAAAATACATATTCTCGACTCACATTTGGATTTTTGTCCTGAAAATATGGGAGATGTTAGCGAAGAACATGGTGAACGTTTTCACCAGGATATTTCAGGCATGGAACAGCGATACCAGGGCAAATGGAGTCCTGCCATGTTAGCAGACTACTGCTGGACGTTGAAGAGAGAAGCTGTAGATATTATTTATAAACGGAAAAGCAATATATTAACTCATTTTAAAATTGTATAATATGTGATTTATGAATATAATATTATCTTAATTTCTAATTTTATTTTTTTCATAATTTTAAAATAAATGATTTAGAAGTTATTTAAGAAATTAGACGAAAAATGACCACACCCCCCTTATCTCCGAAACTACTGAGCCTAAAATTTTGAAAAAAATAGCGATAATAGATCTTTACCTAAAAATTACAGGAAAACCTATTAGAAGTCTGTAGTGTTAAAAAAATTAAATTCGTTCGGAACCCTTTGCATGCGAGTCCGACTCGCACTTGGCCAGTTTTTTTGTTATTCGATCTATTGAAACTCGGTATTTTAAGAATAGTAATTAATAATAATATTTTTTTTTATTTACTCAAAAACAGTAGGTAGGTACAGTACATTCTTACAAATATTAGGCTTACAGTTTAATTATAAATAAGAGAATGAGCATCCGCAGCTGAACTAGGCGTGAGCCTGTATCTCAGCTAACAGCGCCGTTTCCCCTCAGAAACAATACTCTAGGTAACCTAAATAAGCAAGAAACAAGAGTTTAGGACCATTACAAATCAAAGAGAAATAAGAAATTAAGGTAAACTAAACTTAAATTACTAACAATTTTTGTGTGTGTGTGAGGATGAAAGGGTGAGTGTGTGTGTGTGGGGGTGTCAGTGTGTGTAAGTGTAAGTGTATACATATGTCTATATGATAAATGCACAGGAGTAGAGTGAATATACATATATATAGATATACAAACAAAAATATTAACTGATTATTTGAATAAATTTTTCAGTGTCTTCGTATGATAGTTTCATTAAAAATTCATATGCCTTCTTTTTACAATGGAATTTGTTAAGAGAAAAAATATTTATGGATTTATTAAATTTATTATACACATGTGGTGCTAGAAAGACGAAGAATCTCTTCATGAAAGAGGTTTTAGGTTTATGTATGCGGACCACAACGTCATGTTTTCTGCGTTTCTTTGTGAGATCAGTATCATATATAAGTTCACCATGTTGTTTTAGTACAATGTTGAGTAAGAACAATTGTCTCACTGTAAGGACTTCACACGAGTTGTACAAAATGTTTGTGGGAAAGCGAATTGGACGGAAAGTGTAAACTTTTAGTATTGCACGCTGAGCTATCTCAAGGCCTTTTAGAGCAGTATTGGTAGCTCCTCCCCATACAATTATGCCGTAATTAATAATAGATTGACAAAGAGAGAAATAAACTTGTTTTAATAATTTGAGATCAGCAACATGTCGCAAAGTTTTAAAGATATAAATTAGTTTTCTCACTCGTCCCGACAAAGCTTTAATATGTGCCTTATAGTATAAATTATGGTCTATGATTAATCCCAAATATTTCACATTATTGACACGTTCAAGAGGTACACAATTACAGTTATCTATTCCAGGACAATTGTGAGGAATAAGGCAATGTTTTGTAGTAAGCAGTTTAGGTGGATTTCGTATGGTGAAAGTCAAGTATTTAGTTTTATCGCTGTTCAGTGTAAGTAAATTATTTTGTAGCCATTCCTTTACGAGATCAAGTCCACATTGTGCAACGTTAAATACCTCATCCCAATTGTCGGCGTTGAATATAAGAGCAGTGTCATCTGCGTAAGAGATTATTTCGCCTTGGGGTATAGATAGGTTCGTGAGGTCGTTTATATAAACGAGAAAGAGGGTAGGTCCCAAAATGCTGCCCTGGGGAACTCCGTATGTAACAGGAAGATAAGAACTAGTGCAATTTCCTATTCTTACACACTGGTATCTTTCCGACAGATAGCTCTCAAAAAGTTTAAGTTGATTGCCTCTTATGCCGAAATTCTCGAGTTTTCGCAAAAGGATGGGGACCGAGATCGTGTCAAATGCTTTGGCCAGATCCAAAAAGATGGCAAGGCATTTCTTTCCAGAATCTAAATTGGTAGCTATACAGTTGTTTAATTCAAAAATGGCATCATCTGTGCTTCTATGCCTCCGAAAGCCAAACTGTGTACAAGAGAGTAGGCCCTCGCCCTCCAAGTAGCTAACAAGTCTCTTGTTTAGTAATTTTTCAAAAACCTTTGACAAGGAGGGTAGGATCGATATCGGCCTATAGTTATTAACACGATCACGGTCACCTCCCTTATGAATAGGGTGAACCTCAGACAGTTTGAGATTTTTCGGGAATACACCATATTCTAAGCACCTGCTGAAAATAAACGAGAGAGGAGGAACTAAAAGCTCAATATTACTTTTTATTAGGTTTGATGAGATCAATATCTAAACTGCGCCACAGGTTGTGACAATGTCACAACCTGTGGCGCAGTTTGATTTTAATGTAAGGATTGTACGGGTCACTTCTTCTTCTGTCGTTTCTTCACATACAAATGATCGCGAATGGGAGTCGCAAGACAACATTGAGGACCAATTATTAGATGTTGACGGAGAAGGGTTAAGAGGATACTTTTCTGCCAATGATTGACCTACTTTTACAAAGTGCTCATTAACAATATCAAGTGCGGTGTTATTGGAGTCACTCAGTTTTAACAATTCCTCAGGATAGTCAATGTTTTTGACGCAACTCGTAATTGATTTTATAGTCTTCCAGAGTTTCTTGGGATTATTCTTTGCAGTATCTAATTGATTTTTCTCATATGCTCTTTTTACTTTCTTTAAGATTTTGGTACAGAAATTGCGGTATCTAATATATGATGTTTTTAAAATGATATTATCCGGAGCCGTCCTATGCTTTTTGTGAAAAAAGTCCCTTTTCATACATCTGAGAAGGCCAGGCGTAATCCATGGTTTGAGTATTTTTTGCGCTTCGACACAGTGAAAGTTTTTGTGTTGTTATTTATGGCTGATTGGATATTAGTGATTAGGTAATTTGTGGAAAAATTGGGGTCTTTTGATTCGTATATGGGGGTCATGTCTATATTGTTAATGTCTTTGTTCAAGTTTTCTGTGTCTATTCTAGTTATAGTAGATTTAGTCGTTTGCCTAGGATGTTTAGAGATGCGCTGTGGACTTAATTGGGTCAAGACAGGGAAATGATCTGTTAAGGTTGATTGTGGCACAATAGTCATAGCAGTAAACTGGGTCTTAAGGAACACGTGGTCCAGGCATGAGGAGCTGATTGCACGGGTAATTTCAGTGCAGTTTCACGGGTAATTATAAAATACGTACACTTTTTTTGTGAATTTATTATTATTTCAATAAATTTTATTGTTATTTTATTATTATTATTCCATTTATTTAAACAAAAAAAAACATTTAAAAATACAAAAAATAGTAGCCCACTGGTATCGGGAACAGGGTCCAAGCTACCGGCAGTCAGGGCTCCAGAGAGTCCTCCTGACAATGCGAGCCGTGTCCAGAAGTACCGCTTTCTGAATCAAGCCTTTGATCCAGCTGCCCAACGAGAGCCTCCTGAGGTGTTGGTCGAGGCTCGTGGCTATTAAGCCATTGGCTGATATGACTATCGGTACAATGATTGCGGAATCCACATCCCACATGTCGACAACCTCGCGAGCCAAGTCAATATACTTGATTTGTTTATCTTTCTCGGCTTTCACAAGGTTCTCGTCATGCGGGATGGTTATGTCTACAATCATTGCAAGCCTCACTATTCGGTCCACCACCACTATATCAGGCTTATTGGCAACAATAGTCCTGTCAGTGATGATGGACCGATCCCAGTACAATGTGATATTGCCATTATCGAGAACTGGGTCGGGCGCATACCTGTAGTACGGCACCTCCGACTCCAAAAGAGAGTATTTCAGAGCAAGTTGCTGATGGACAATCCTGGCTACAAGGTTGTGCCAATGCAAGTATTCTCCACTAGCTAGACGAGAACAACCAGAGATAATGTGGCGAATTGATTCTCCCGGACGGTGACATGCCCGACATATGTCGACCGTGCCATCCTTCACAATAAATCTCCGGTAGTTCTTTGTCATGATAACTTCGTCCATAATTGCACAGACAAAACCTTCGGTTTCTCCAAACAGATCACCAAAACGCAGCCAGGCTACGGACGCTAGTTGGTCTACGTCCGACCCATGTAGGGCCCGGAAAAAGCGTCCGTGAAGCTCCTTACTCTGCCATACCGCCCTGCGATCGTTAGTGTCAAGCACCGCAGGTTTGCGCCAGTTCTCATTTGCCAAGGAGAGCGGGGTGAGTCCCTTGTCCACCACCACTACATCTCGATGCATACCCACGTCAACAGCTAGGAAATATTCCCTGAGACTGCATATCTCGCGATTGTGGAGAGTCTTAGCATTTAAAAAGCCTCGACCTCCACACTTTATAGAGGGTAGACCTCAAAAACTAAAGTGTACAGCTCCGCGTATTTTAATTAATAAAAATAGTTTAATGAAGATTTACGTGATAAAATATTACTCAGTTTTCGGCTATAAGTATAATAAGTGCGGCACATGTAGGTTTAAAATCCTGACAAGGAAACCTCGAGGAAAACCAAATAGTAAACAAGAGTGAAGTGTAACTACGAAAGTGCAAAATTAGACAAAACTATACTAGTTCGAGTGCATTGTGATAATATCAGTAACAAGATCAGCCCTACACGTATTGGACAAAACAACCAACAACGGGTGAATATTTATCTTTGTTTACTTTTTCAAGCACTGATGACATGCATATTTCGAACGTCAAACGGCCAACGATTTGACAACTAAAAACGACATAAGTGACTGTAAATTAGGACATCTATGATAAATTGACATCATCTGACTGTAAATAGCGACATCTATGATAAATTAACATAATCTGACTGTCAAATAGTGACATCTGTGATAGTTGACAACATTGTATAATGAGAGTATAAATAACGACATCTATGAAGACATGATTATTCACAACGTAGTAATCTGAGTACCATATTTCACATACTCAAACAACTGATACGGTAGCCGAACTGCTGGGAGCTCGCCTGACGTATCGTTGGGTGCGAGTTCAAATCCTAGATAAAGTTGCACTTTTTGTAAATAGTGAAATAACATTGCTATTGGAACTAAATAAAGAATAGAAATAAACTACTCAGTATTATCAATACATAAAAAGGCTAAGAAACGTTAAAATGAATTTCTTAGAAAATATTAACTTTCGCCGTACTAGAACAACCTCGGACTCAAACTTAAATAACAGTGACATTACGACACATAGTCTTAATAATACAGTCACTCGTGTACCTGAGATGTCAGACGATGAAAATGATGAATTAAAAAAGGTTCGTGACCAAGTAATAAAACTCACGATAGAACTTCAAAGTGCTCATTCAGAAATTGAAACACTGTCATTAGAAAACAATGAACTCAAGAAATTAAATGAGAATTTGGCAAACAAAATGAATTCCTTAAGAAAGTAACAAACAGTCCAGCTAAGCTTAGGCCTTCCAGTGCCAAAAAACAGAAAAACAAACGATTAATTAGCAATAACCCAATCCAATTCGAAACACCGGATAACAAAAAAAGTCCCGAGACTTCAGAAGTAAACAAAAATTGTCCTACTATTAAAAATAAACAATTTGCAAGTCCGAATCAAACAAAGAAAAGAAGTAAAATATGTATTTTGAGTACAGATAACAAAAATAATATTCTGAGCATTGCAGAAGATTCGTTTAATCGATCGGAAATTTATCACCATATAACACCTCATGGAAATGTAAGCTTATTGTTAAAGGGATTAAAAGACAAAGTATCCGACTTTACGTTAGAGGACTACTGCATAATCATATTAGGTGAAGAAGACTTCAGAACGACAAACAGTTATTTTGACATTATTATGCACATCAGAAAAGTACTACAGGTTATCAATCATACTAACTTTGTTTTGTGCGCCCCAACATAAATACGAGAATTACACTAATTTATACAATTCAAGAGTGGAGACATTTAATAACTTACTTTTCTTGGACATATTGATGCACGAATATGCTTATTTACTAGACAGCAATAAAAATCTCACCTACGGCTACACTGAGTATGACAGACGAACTGGCGCGATAAATAATACTGGAATTCAAATTAATTTTTAAGGAAATAATTAGTTTAATTGATGACATAAAATATAATAATCAGATGATAGCGACTGACATAAACTATAGTATGGATAATCTGTCACAGAGTGAGCTTTTTCGTCACTAAGCATCTTCACGTAATGCACCAGAACATAGCAGGTTTATTGAACAAAGCGGATGCGCTCACAGTTTGTCTGACTGAACTTATAGAAAAAAACATACAAGTGGATGTAATATGCATCACAGAACATTTTATGATGAAAGGCTACGAAAACCAGTTGAGCATACCAAACTACTGCTTAGCCGCTCACTATAGTAGGAAAGAAGTTAAGAGAGGTGGGTCATGTATCTTAATTAGAAAGGGACACGAAAGGAAAGAGTTATTCAAGATCTCAAAATTGTCAATAACAGGGACATTTGAATGCTGTGCTATTGAGCTCACCAACTACAAGACTGTTTTTGTATGTGTGTACCGAATCCCTAATATGAACAATCTGAATAGTTTCTTTAATCAATTCGAATTAGTTTTACATGAATTATCAAAGAGTGCCTATAACAATATTGTCATAGTCGGCGATTTTAATATAGACATATTAAAAAGGAATTATCAGTCAATGGAGTTTGAGTGCCTTCTACTTAGTTTCAACCTAAAACTAGCAATAAATCAACCTACTCGAACGGAAAGTCAAACATGCATCGATAATTTTGCGCATAATTATAACAAACGGTGTGAATCACAAGTATTGGAGTTTGCCCTTTCAGACCATACAGCACAGATTTTAAAATGCCCGGTAAATAAAGTATGTTCGATTGACAAATACGGTGCTTTTAGACGCAATTATAACAAGGAAAATATATCTAAATTTAAATATTGTATGAGCAAAATGTATTTCTCCGAAATATATGAAACGGATGACCCAAACATTGCGTACACCAAATTTCATGAAATATTTACATTTTTCTACAACCTCTGTTTTCCTAAGACTAGGGTTACAATAAATATAATAACAAAGCCAAGGTGGATATCGAAAGGTATTAAAACCTGTAGTAAAAAAAAGACTACTTCTATGGACCTACAGATTAAAATCAAATGAAGTAAATAGAACTCGCTTTAAAGAATACTCTAAGCTTTTTAGAAAAAATATGACTCTGACACAACGTTCACAAAACAACTATAAAATCAAAACATCACACAACAAATGCAAAACCGTCTGGCAAATAATAAATAAAGGTAAATTTAATGTACCAAAAAATTATATTTCGAAAATTAAAATCAATAATGACCAAATTACGGATGCGAAACAAATTGCTAATCAATTTAATGACTACTTTCTAGATAAAATACAACCCATCCAGTCCAATTATAAAACTACACAACCAATATTAAACAACAAGAACTCGATGTTTATGGCACCCTGTACACCACAACGAGCACGGACAATAATTATGGCCTTAAAAAATACGAATAGCGTGGGGTACGATGGAATTTCAACTAAAGTAATTAAAGCTGTAGCATCTGAAATATGCGACCATTTGTCTCATATTATAAATGTATCTATTGTAGCTGGCACGTTTCCTGAAGCTCTAAAGATAGCAATTGTTAAGCCTCTATTTAAAAAAGAAGATAGAGGCCCATTTCTCTTATTCCTATTTTCTCTAAAATATTTGAAAAGTTCATACATACGGAATTAAACGGTTACATGGAAAAAAATAAAATATTATGTAATGAGCAAAAGGGATTTCGTGAAAAAAAAGACGATAAACATGGCAATTTACGACTTTTTATACAGTGTCTTGGTAAAAATGGATCAAAAAACACCTGTATGTGCGATCTTCTGTGATATGAGTCAAGCATTTGACTACGTAAATCATGAAATTTTAATAAAAAAACTTGAAGCATACGGTATTAGAGGTAATGTTCTTAATCTAATTAAATCCTATTTAGACAACAGAATACAAAAGACAGAAATCACTAGAATTAATATAACCACTAAAAAAGAAGAGATTTACTTATCAGATGAACGTCAAACTACTTTTGGTGTTCCACAAGGTAGTGTATTGGGACCGCCACTTTTTACACTATACATTAATGACTTGCCAAAATCAATTCCACACCCTATGACTCTATTTGCAGATGACAGCACGGTGACAATTCCTAGTAAAAGTAATGACATGATCCAATATAAACCTGACATACACAATACCTTGACATGTATAATAGAATGGTTAAATAATAATAATTTAAAGATTAATTTAGATAAAACTAAAATAATACATTTTAGCCAACGATTTACGATAGAAAATATGGACATAACTATAGATAATAAAATTGTTGAAATCGTAAATACTACCAAATTCCTTGGACTAATAATTGATAAAAGACTTAACTGGAAATCACACATTGAAAACCTTTGCAAAAAAATTTGTAGTTCTGCATTTGCACTGCACTCTTTAGCTGCAGTGGTGAATGTAGACACCCTGATTGCGGCCTACCATGGCTTAGTTGCGTCTCACCTAAGATTCGGCATATTATTTTGGGGAAATTCTACCGACGTCAACACGGCATTTAAGGCCCAAAAGAGATGCATTAGATCTATGTTTGGGCTCAAAACAATTCATACATGTAAGCCATATTTCATAAAGTACAAGCTATTAACTCTTCCTTGTCTATATATACTCGAAACAGCAATGTTTGTTAAAACAAACCCCAATTTGTTTCAACGTCTACAGGACGTGGTACCGCGTAATAGACGGGATATGACCGTTCTTCGAGTCTATCCAGCAAAATGGCTCTCATGCGCAAAAGTATCGTCTGCATGGCGCCTACGATATTTAATATATTGCCTAAAAGTTGGAAAAAGCTAAATGGCGAGGCACTCAAGCGTCACTTGAAAATGTTTCTTTTGCAAAAAGCATATTATAGTGTCTCCGAATTTCTAGCCGAAAAGGATTTTTTGTTTAATTGAATAATTTTATCTGTCTCCTGACATAAATACTATTTTTACTTTTTATGAAATTTTGACATTATCACAGTTTTGACATTTTGAAATAATAATAATTTTGACATTACAACATAATATTTTTGACATTGTAACATAATAATATTTGACATTGTAACATAATAATATTTTTTGACATTATAACATAATAATACATTTTAACATAATTTATAAAGTTCTTAAATTATAAACTTTGTAAGTGCCTATTCTAGGTAAATTTTCGTTTTTTTTCTAATTGTTAACGCTTTTATGTTTTATAGAAATATTTGTACGCCGCTATTCAAGGCTAAACATGATTAGACTCACTCAAATGATGTAATATCTTGCATGCTCTTGTATGTATAAATAAAAAAAAAACTTTCGCGGGATATACAGTCTCATCACCGACGACCGTGGATGATGCATTCGATATGTAGTAAGCAGTGTGCGGACCCGCCTATCCAGAGCGTCAAGTTCCGTTTGAGTCCATTTGAGTACGCCGAAAGAGTACATCAATACCGGCATGACCCAACCGTTGAAGGCGCGCACCTTGTTTCCGCCTGATAGAAGGCTATTGAATACCTTCTTCAGGCGGCCAAAGAAGCGCTCCTTCAATGATTGCTTCATGTCAGTAACATTGATACCTAACACTTCCGACATACCCAAATACTTGTAAGTTTCAGTTGAAGAGAGAGATCTCAGGTTTATGGAATCTGAGAGTTGAGTTCCCACGGATCCCATAATCTCTCCTCGCTTTACATGCATGACCGCACATTTGTCCACACCAAACTCCATCCTGATGGCGTCACTGAAAGTTTCAGTTACCTTCAGTAGCTCCATCAGTAGCAGATTAGTGGGGGCAAAGAGTTTCAGATCATCCATGTAAAGGAGGTGAGATATAACCTGACCACCTCTCTTCAACCGATAGCCTAGCCCTGAATTCTCTAGCAGTGTACTAAGAGGATTCAAGGCTAGGCAAAACCAAAGCGGACTCAAACTATCGCGCTGAAATATTCCTCGCTCGATCCTTACCGGTTCGCTATTCCTCTGGATATTTCGACATCCTGGATAGCGAAGGACTGTCCTCCATTGCCCCATACACGACATCAGGAAAGTGCGTAGCGTTGCATCAATTTTATACAATTCTAGCACCTTCATGAGCCATGTATGAAGCACTGAGTCGTAGGCCTTCTTATAGTCTATCCAGCATGTCGACAGATCCTTTCGCGAACGACGAACCTGTTGGCTAATGGCCATATCAATTAAGAGTAGCTCCTTAGTACCGCGGGACCCATTCCTACATCCATTTTGAGTGGCAGACATGATGTTGTTGTTGTTAATATGACTATTAATCTTTGCCCTCAAAATGGATGTAAGAACTTTATAGACCGTCGGTAAACACGTGATCGGTCTATAATTTTTAGGGTCCGCAGTACTGCCTGATTTATGGAGCAGGTGGGTTATTCCTGTAGTTAAGAACCCAGACTCTAAGGCAGACTGGAATTGAGACGCCAAGCAAGTGTGCGATCTTGTGAACCATTTAATCCAGAAATTGTGCAGCCCGTCCGGCCCTGGAGATTTCCAGTTAGGCAACGGACGGACTGCACAAGCTACATCTGGGGGCATCACATACGCGCTCGACCTCCCGAGTCCAATCGCCCTCAGTATGACTGACAGGGACCGACCAGATGCTGCGCCAGAATGAACACATGGCATCATCATCCGGCAGGCGCATATCAGTCACACCTTGGTCCGGTCGCTCCCAATCCCTATATACCCACCTTTCATTACTTCGGAATGTACGATTCTGGGTGTATCGCTCCACTCGCCGCCTATACCTACGAATACGGCTTGCCCATGAATACACCTTCTGCTTCAGGAAATCGATGCGCTCTGTGACACGAGATATATAGTCTCGGGGATTGACATCAGTCCCCGAAATCGCCCGTCTCACAAAGCGCATCACTCTAGGGCGACTGTTGCCCTCCGTGAAGCAGGTCAGTTTGCCGATTAGCGCTCTGGCCTCACCGATACGACGCTCGATCCTGCACTGCCAAGCTGGTACGGCTGGTTTTGGTCGTGTAACTCTGTCATTGGTTATTTTGACATGAGCTACACGACATGCCGCTACAGCCGCGCAGTACATTATCGAGTGTGCATCAGTGAGGTCTTCGCAGTCATCAAAATGATGTGACAACTGCGAATCCAGAGCAGCCACCAGCGTCCTGTTCTTGTTATGCATGGGCAAACGAGGTAAACGTGGTCTAAGTTCAGGCGGCATGTAGCGATATTCCTGAATAGCACACTCCAAAGCACTCCTCAATTCGTCATTGCACTGGGTACTTACGTTTGTAACCCTGTCATTACTCTCCTCGTCAGCGTGGCTAGGAATCTGGGTTGACTGTTATGGTGCCACAGTTTGCAACGAAGTAGCAATGACATGGCTACACATTTCAGTTCGGAGGCGATCAAGTACACTATCATCCAACATACGGTTACGCTGGATGACGCGCACCTGATCCGACAGTCGTTGGGCCGACACGTTGACAGCTGTTCAAGTACCTGAAACAGAGAGAGCATCCGACCACGGTACGCAGTCAGGTTAGTTCCCCCCTCTGTAGCCCCATAGTATGAGCGCATGATATTTTCATTGATGGATTGTGTCCATCGCATGCGCTGCACACTTTCACCGGGAGCTGGGACCCTATCAGAGGCCGGTGGGCCTCGAGATCCTAAGCCGTCCGGCGGCCGGCGTCCTCTTCGCCGACGAGCAGGTGGTGGCGTCGTGGGCGGCGAGAAGTACTCGTCACTCGAGCTCGACGCAACTGCCACGGCCGGTATCACAGCACTCACGGTTGGGCTGGGTTCCGGCGGCGGCGACTGTCGGGAGGACACGGCGCGGCATACGCTGGCAGAGTGTGCCGCTTGGGAGGAGTCGCGTCGTGCCCTCATTTCTGTGGTAGGCAGTGACCTCTCGCTGCCAGCCGTAGTCCGTGCTATGGTTGACGGCGAGGAGTCCTGGGACGCGGTGGTCTCCTTCTGCGAAACAGTTATCGCGCAGAAGGAGGCTGCGGAAAGGGAGAGGGAGATCTCGACCTCCCTCCCGGCCCGCAGCAGACGCACCGGGCGTCGGAGGAGGGCATGCGCTGCCCTCTTCCGGCCCCCCTAACTGGGTCCAGGGGCGGCGGACTTGGGGATGTCCGTCGCCCCCCATTCATCTGGACCCGAGGTGGCGGCGCGTGGTGTTCCCGTGCGCCCCTCTCTGACGTCGCGGGGGGAGTCAAACACCTCACTCCCCCCGCTGACCCGAGGTGGCCCGCAGAGGCGGGCCGGCACCAGCCGGGGATTACGGAAGTCGTAAGCCCCCGCGATCTCCGGCGTCGGTGAGAGATGGAACACCGGGGTGGTTTTAGTCAGTAAGAGTCTGACAGACCCCTCCGCCCGCCCCAGGGCGGAGGACATCCATGAGGATTTCCCCCCGTTAAAAAAAAAAAAAAAAGAAAAAAAAGGGTTCCGGCGGCGGCGAGGCGGAGCTGGGCGACGAGGCCGAAGGTGGTGGGCGTGCTCGTCGAGCTGCGGCTCTTGTCAACATTCTTGTTGGTCTTCCAATTTCATCCGATCGTGTTATTTGTGTTCCATTTTCATTTCACTATGTTGTGTATGGTCTTAATTTATTATTGGAGCTTTTTTCTTGTTTTCAATTGCATTTTACTATTGTATTTAAATGGATATTGATTTGAAAAATTCGGAGAAATTTTTTCTTGTCATTTAATTTGACAACTGAGCCATAGATTATTATTATTATTAAGCTAAACGTCTACCACATACCGGCCAATAATTTTCTCTAATGGACCTAAATGCCCTGCGTGCGTAAGTTTTTTTGTGCATAAATTCGAACAACAATTTTGTGACAATATGAGTGGACTGTATCAATATAGGATGTTTTTTGTTGTAACAAAATTGTGAATTTTCGAGTCGACCTCCGACACGCATTAATTTATGATCGTCTAAAAAAACTTTGAACTTAATCAATGGACTCTTTTTTGGTAAATCTTTTTTATTTAATAAAAGTGTGTATTCAGGAAATGAGTCCTTTTGTGGGAGCCGTATAATACAATTTAATTACTATTTTAATTCGCCAGTGCTGAGATTTTTAGGTGATCCTTTTTTAGTAAAAATAGTTATAAGTCTCAAGACATATGCCATCGACCGTTTAAGAGTACTGAAATTTGAAAATCTATTAAATTCTATAACTGGCCGTGGACTTGCGGTTGTTACAAGTAAAGAAACTTCGGACCGAGTTTCAGGAAGTTTTTCCTTTGTTACTGATGGATCACTAGGCCATTTCGAGATGTCGTATCTCAAGAATTCAGGGCCTGACCACCACAAATCTAAAGATTGCAAAAGACTTACATCTGTTCCGCGTGATATATGGTCAACTGGGTTTAAATTTGTAGGGACGTGCCTCCAGGAGCATGCAGCTGTCTTGTACAATATTTCTGCGATACGGTTGCGCACAAACGGCTGTAGTTTATTTGGTAATATCTTCAGCCAGCCTAATACAACTGTCGAGTCAGTCGTAAAGACGAACACCAACCAACACCGCGCAAAGCTCAAGCCTTGGTATCGTAGTTGGTTTAATTGGAGCTACTCGGCTTTTGGCTGTAAGTAAACGTACTAGGACATTAGCATCATGACTTGTACTTCGAACATATAGACATGCACTTAATGCAGTTTGTGATGCATCACTAAATATATGCAGGTCTATATCTTTATATGACTCACAAAGTACATTTCGTGGAATATTTATATAACATTGGTAAGTCACGTATAACATTGGACCAAATTTTTAATTTATCCGATGGCAACTGATCGTCCCATCCTAATTTACGTACCCAAAGTTTTTGTATGATGGTTTTATGCCAGCTCAGACCTAAAGTTTGGCAGGGTTCTGTTGAACCAATGTTTAAGCTTAATGAACAATGATCTGTATGATCAGACACCACTTGAGAATCATTTGATTTCCATTAACGTAACGGCATTCCAGCTGAAGCCAGCTCTTCAATTGTATCCCCTCCCGAAAGCAAATCATAGACATAAAAATCATGTTTTATAATTTCAGCAATTTTACTGTCGGTGCAATTAAGCCCTACCTGTCTAAGATACCTAGTGGCAAGATACGGTGCGCTAGCGGTACCGTACGTAACCGTATTTAACTGGTAGGCTACCATAGGCTTTGAAGGATTATCCTGCTATAGGATCTGCTGTAGATGCCTGTCATCTGGGTGTACTATTATCTGGCGTTACATCTTCTCTACATCTGCGGAGAGGACATATTTATATTTCCTAAATCGAAGAAGAATTGACACCAATTATTGTTCATCTTGTACAGTAGGTCCTGTCATTTGTAAATTGTTAAATGATACTCCTGAGGTGGTGGAACTACTAGCGTTGAACACCACTCTAAATTTTGTAGTTAAACTACTTTCACGTACAATGACGCAACCTTCTGTGGATCGGGTACACATTTAGACATATTATATATATTTTTTAATTATATTTAATTATATTTTATTCATAATTTTAAAATAAATGGTTTTGAAGTTATTAAAAAAATAAGAAAAAAATGACCACCCCTAAAAAAAATGGAGATAATAGACCTTTACCTATAGATTACAGACAAACCTATAAGAAGTTTATAGGTCTTAAAATTACATGTAAAAAAAATGAAATTCGTTCGGAACCCTTTGCACACGAGTCCGACTCGCACTTGGCCAGTTTTTACTCAAAAGTCAAAAGTCATTTATTCAAAGTAGGCTGAGTGCGACTTTTTGAACGTCATCGTTTACAAATAGACAGTCCCTAAAACGCCCGCCCGTCACTACTTCCTAGTGTTTTAGCTGTGGAGAAGAAGTGGCCCACAACTTTCCCAGCAACACATCATTCTGTTGAGTTAGAAGAACTCGTATTTATAGTATGCAAAGCTTTATTACAAAGAAAATAATAGAACATGGGTAACACGTACAACCTAAAATCTAAATCATTTGCCACTTGTAAGCTAGCACACTCCATTACGCCATCATAATCAGACAATTCAAGCATAGGTATGCCTCCAGACATAAAGGGCGTGCCCGTCTACACGTGCAGGGGTAGAATCTAACAATATATCTGTGAATCAACGCCACAAGTGATAACTCTTTAAAACGTTAGGGTTAGTTATAATAATAATAATAAATTTATTTGACAAAAAGTACACAAATTACAGGTGACACTTATTTAGGGCGCAATATGACTAGGTACAAAAAAAAACATGTTCAATGACCCCCATGCTAGGAAAACCTGTGTTATGGGAGTCATCCATCCATCCATTACATGAAGAATAAGGTTGAACTAGTAGGTAATGTGCACTTCAATTAATAAAAAGAAAAATAAACTAGGTTAGTACAATTTGCAGATAGGGAAGGGGGGAATAAGAAAGGAAAAACTTCATTGAAATTAATGAAAAGGTAATCTTTTGTGTGTCGGGTGTGATGTGTATAACGTATAATGGTGTGTGTGCGTGTGTGATTTCCTACGATTTAAGTAGTTCTTCTGTTTGATCATAGTTTAGGGTGAGCAGAAATTCTTTTACCTTGCATTTGCATTGCTTCGAACTCAAATTATGTATATCCAGTTTGTTATGGAGTTTATTGTACATTAAAGCACTTAAGTAGCGGTTATGTCGACGTGCGAAGGTAGTATTAGTACAAATTCTGGGACAAACTGGTTTGGGTCTTCTTCTGACAGTAGGGCTTCTATTTCTATTGGGCGGAGTCATTTTGTAAGTTCTTGAGATTGTTCGAAGCAATGACAATTGTCGGACCGTTAGCACCTTAAAATCGGAAAACAATTGTTGAGTGGGATACTTAAACGGTTTATTAAGGAGGACCTTTATAACCGCTCGTTGGGCTCTTTCAGCTTGAATTAGGATTGTCTTGGCTGCACCGCCCCACGCAACTATACAGTAGCTTGGTATAGATTCACATAGGGCAGTGTAAACCATCTTTAGGATGTCCTTATTTGCGGAAGTTCTTAATTTTTTTTAAATATAAATCATTTTTCTGGTGCGTGTGGACAGGGATTCGATGTGGGTTTTCCAGTTGAGATAGGAATCGAAGTAAAGGCCGAGATTCTTAACAGACGAGACTCTCGTCAACGTCCGACACGAGCAGGGATTGTTTCCGACACTGGTATCACATTCGTGGGCTTTAATTTGTAGTGAAGACTGTGATGGAAGGGCAGAGGGTTTAGAACTAAAGGTGATGAAGTTGGATTTCGTGATATTCAGAGTTAGACTATTAGTAGCCAGCCAAATCATAACCTGACTCAAGGATCTTTCGGCGGCCTCCCTAGTCGTTACCCAATCGGATCCACTGGACAGCAAAACAGTGTCGTCGGCGTACGCTATGATATGAGTAGAGGGAAGTGTAAGTAAGCACAGATCATTTACATAGATTTGGAAGAGGAGAGGACTGAGCAAACTACCTTGGGGCACGCCGAAGTCTAGTGTTTGTTCACCACTGATGAACACACACACTATGTTTTAACTCAACATATTCTTTCATGAAATCACAGTAACGTGCTTTAAAGGATGGTTGACCCTTAAACCTGCGCTCTAATGAAAGCAGACAGTGCTTGGCTCTATGAACTGAGTCACCTAAGTTATGATATGATTGTTTTAAAGGTATTCTTACACAGAAACGGCCGTCTTCGAGACGCGTTGTATTTTGAATAAAATGCTCTTCATACATTTTCTCCTCTTGAGAATATACTGGTGACTGATGGCTAACTTCCTCAAGCTGCCAAAAACGCATTAAAAGGTTTTGAATGTCATCAGTACTTGAGCTATCCTCTAAAACATTATTTTAGGTTAATTCATATTTGACAAATTACAAAGCAGAGGACGCGAACACGGTACTTGACCACTATGTAGCATAGGGCCTGAAGCTATCCAACCAAATCATTCACATTCGTCGTGACTTGTGCCGATAACGTTACGTTATTGTTAGCCAACGGTTCAGCAGCTTCACCGGTGTCAGCACGGTCACTAATGGCAGTAGATGGTTTAACCTAGCTTTGATATCTGTAACATGAACAAGTGTGTTGTGCTTGCGCTTACACACTTTGCAACCACTTGATTTACAATGATTGGCATAATGGCCTGTGCGAAAACAATTACAACAATATCTTATATTGTGGTAGTAACTCTAACCTCTGTTCATTACTAAGTCCTAAAATTGTGAACAGTTACTGAGGTTATGTTCACCTCGACATTTTGGGCACAATTTCAATTAATTAGAACCAGAATTAGGCCGGCTAGTTGATGTGCTAGTCACAGACACCATATTTTTATAACTAGGGAGTACCCACACTTTTTCAGCTCTATTCAGCTTATGCCTATAGAAAACAACGATTTTGTACGGAAATGCGTCCGCATCCATTCAGTTTTCCGGGTCTTTTCAACTTCCGCGGCAAAGAAGTATAAAATGAGGACAAATGTGTTTTTATCATGCGAGTGCTATGTATGGAGTTCAGCGCTGTTCCGCCGCATTCAGCGTCGTACGCAGCCTTACGCGGCAGAATAGCGCGGTACTCGGATAGTTCTCGACTCCTTGTGTGACTGACACTGGCATGGCCACCATCAGAGATTATAATTTTGGTAATAAAAAAAATGTAATTAGTCACCAAATACTAGAATTAGTCGATCACTGGTTCAAAAGTATTAAGAGTTTATAGGTAGCCAATCTGGGATGCGTCTACTCCAGCTTGGTCTATTTGAATCTCAAAAGCTAGGGCTCCTAGCGAAGATCTGTTTTCTCTCTCAATAGTCGCTAATTAGTCGCAAGTTTACACCAAGTCACAGGTTTAATGGGGTCTTAGTTTCGAAGATACAATGAGTTTTATCGATCTAAAGTCCGTAGAATTGTCAGAGAGAGAGATAAACTCTCAATCCTTCGATCTAGTTCTTGGACTGTACCTGTACTGAGTCGATCCACTGTCGTCTGCGTTTTAATTTTGTACGTTTTGTTTATCTATTTCTTCTGCAAGAAGCCAAACGATAAAAATACCGCACACAGAAATGTCCATTTTCAGAGCACAATACTAAATGAGTAAAGAGCGTGACTACCGCCAGGCCACCTTCAAAGTCGATTTTCTCGAAAACTACGAAGGTACCAATTTTTTTGTTCGAGTACTAATAATTAGTACCAATTGAGTACTAATTATTTACCAAATATGGAAGCGATTGGCGGCGGTGGTCCTGCGATAGTCACGGACATCTTACCGTCTTCGCCACGTATTCAGCGCCTTTCTCATTCTTACGACGCTGTACGCGGCTGATAGAAGCAGAGCTGTATAAGTGTGACCAGAATCGTTCAGCGAAACGCGAATGGAGCTGAATAAATGTGTCGCAAAATAATTGAAATAATAAGGGACTACTTCCCTTATTATTTCAATTATTTTGCGACATTTCAATTGTCTCCAATAAGTCTGAACGATTTCGCAAAAAACCAAGAAGCATGTCTAATGTAATTGACTTTTTTTTATCTAAACCACCTTTAAATTTTCCCGTTCGTGAAAAGTTTTAGAATCCAACTTGTTTGTAACTATGTAAATTAAGAGCGTGTCCCAATGATTTGTTGGTTCTCCTAATGATTCCAATGAAAGCAAGTTCTTGTTTACAGAATTAAATAACGTTTTAAAGAAACAGATGACTCCTTCTTAATTGTTTGGAGACTAAATAATGCCGTTACATGATTTTGTATTAAAATCCGCTTATTGTCGAAACGTTCTCACAATATTTTCCATGCGATAGAATAATTGCTGGTAGAAAACTCAATAGATTGAATCACCACAGCAGCTGAACCCTCGAGAGAAGCCCTAAGGTAGTGAAATTTGTTGACGTCATCTATTTCATCACTAAATTGTATCAAACTAGAAAACGTGTCGTGGAACTCCAACCATTTTTCATAGGAACCACAGAACTTTGGCAGTTGTATGGTAGGTAGTTTAACAAGCTTACGATTACGCGTTCGTGATTAACAGTTATCATTTTCCAAAGGATCATCAGCCTTAGTTGTTTTTAAATTACATGTAAGTAACTCTTGAGCCTTTGAAAAGATCTTGTAATATATAGATTCAAACTCATTTCGCTCCTGCAGTTGACTATTGACGTCATCAACTAAACACTCCAATTTTAATTGAACCTCGTCAAATTGTACAGTAAGCTTCAGATAAAAGGAACCCCCTTTGGAAATGGCATCAAAGCGTTTAAGTTTTTTGTAGCGTAACGTATATGGCGTGTCTATAGTGGTAAAGACTGCGGCTGGTCACTACTTCACTAGTTCAATTCCGCAGTCGAAGTGTTTTTTTTTTCTTTTTTTAGTTTCTTTAATTTTCGTTGATTAGGAGATTTTCGTTAGTTATTATTATTTAAAAAATCAAATGTTAAAGTAGATATGAGGTTTTTAAAAAAAAACTAGGCATGTTGCATAATCAATATTAATTTATTTCTATACTTACATTTCTAGAACTTCATAGAATCCGCTTCCTGGTTGAGTATACAGTTTTCTGTGTTGAATTGGGGTTATTTACTTGAAATATTACCTAAACACAAAGTAAGTAGTATGGGTGTGGTTTAGAACATTGAATAAATTTCAACATTTCTACGATACTGATTAATTTTAAAGTTGTGAAAACATATTTTTTTATACTCTAAGATCTTATCGGATAAAACCTGTTTTATAAAAAACCTAGTGGACGTCACGCGGTTTCACCCGCGTAGTTCCCGTGCCTGTGGGAGCACGGGGATAAAATATAGCCTATGTTACTCCCTGATAATGTAGCTATCCATTGCTGAACTTTTCAAATCGGTCCAGAAGTTTCGGAGCCTATTCATTTCAAACAAACAAACAAATCTTTCCTCTTTATAATATTAGTGTAGACTAGATGACCCGCGCAACTTCGTGTGCGTCACAATTTTCATTACTGCTCCGCTCCTGATGGTCTTAGCGTGATGATATATAGCCTATAGTCTTCCTCGATGAATGGGCTATCTTATACTGAAAGATTTTTTTCAAATCGGACAGTAGTTCCTGAGATTAGCGCGTTCAAGCAAACAAACAAACAAACAAACTCTTTAGCTTTATATATTAGTACTGAAAGATTTTTTCAAATCAGACCAGTAGTTCCTGAGATTAGCGCGTTCAAGCAAACAAACAAACAAACTCTTTAGCTTTATATATTAGTATAGATGAAATGTTGCCATTTGTGTCTGTGAATTACAGAGGAAGAACCAACATGCTAAACTATAACAGTATAGCAATATACATCTTTCTCTTTTATCACATTTTCTGACAACCCTTTAACAAAACATTAAAAAATATGTGAGGTCAGATGGTGCATCGTTAACACATTACAAGACTACTTGTAAACAAGAGTAACTGGTTTGATAATAATAAGGGTTGTTTAATTTTGATTTACTACGAGATAATGATCCCACAAATATTGGGAATTAAGTATGCAAACTTATATAAACTTATCTAATCCAATTGCATTGAACGTTGTTTGACGTTCCAATGCAATTCTATGAGATAAGTTACACAATCTGCCGAGTAAATTGCTTATTAAGAGGATGGCTGTCACTTTCTATCACTTCTTGAAGTCGAGTTTTCATGCCCGAAACCATATTGAAACATGCAGCACTATTTCGCATTAGTTCCCAAGTTTTGTTAACATCTTTATCCAATTTTTTTTTTACTTTATTTCTCTGGAGTCCCAGTTTAAAACCATCTGACCCCACAAGTTATCTATAGGATTTAAGTCCGGGCTTTTAGACGGCCACTCAAACACCGTTATGTCTTCTTGGGCCTTCAGCCAGTCTTGCACGATTCGGGACCGATGCACCGAAGAATTATCCTGAATCAGGTAAATTCGGCCCTCTGGATATGCGACCCGCACTGACGGCAGCATTACATCCATCAACACTTCAAGGTATCGCTCACTGTTCATGCGACCGCCTATTTCCACAAGCTCGCCTGGGCCCATTGAAGACATCCATCCCCGGTAACCTAAAACAGTCAACCTTTTAAAATCTTTTGCATTAAGTTATCCAAGTAAATGCTAAAAATTATAATTGGAAATAAACATAATTTCAATAAGAATGTTATTTACTTAGTGTTAATCGCCCGCTTGTTCTCAGGTCTAATACGTTTTTAGGGTTAAACCTCTGCCCACTTCTTCTCCATAAATTTTTCGTCCATCCTTATCTGACTTAAAGCATTTTTCGTCGGTAAATATAACAATTTCATTTTCCCAGTCGAAATTTAAATAAAGAGTAGCAAAATTTACTCTGTTGGTGCGGTGATCGTCAGTAAGCTTGATTTTTCTGGCCGGTTTATAATGATGGATGTTCGCAACGTGTAGATGTTGACGAACAGTGCTAAGCGACACTCCAAAAGTTTCAGCACTTGAACTCGTAGTTTTGAAAGGTGCCACTGAGTGAACTTCCACGATATTACGGTGTCGCTCTGATTCATTAGTATATGCAATTGGGCGACGGCCCTGGCGATCACATTTTACATCACCCGTCGATACCTTTGTATCCATCTACGAACTGTGTTTCTCTGTAATAAATATGATAATATTCAAAATACATAAAAAACAACTTGAAAGTAATAATGCAACAATAAATATTTGTGTATATCATAAATCTTACCGTTATGCCCATATCTCGTGCTATTTTCTTTATGCTTTGTTCCTGTTCTCAGAGAACAACAATTTTAGCCTTCAAAAAAGTTGTTAATCGAACCATAATATCGGATAATAAAAACAACTGTTTAAAAACTTAATGTATCTTCGTCGTATTATACATAATATTACGACAAAGATATGGCACACAAGCGAATTAGCACGGAAACGACACGATTTGTGAAAAGTAATTATAGATACCTTCACTCACAGTTTAGTAACTAAGGCGAAGAAGTATTCTCAATTGAACCTTAACTTGTAGTTCATAAAACAGTTAAGATTCTAAAGTAAAAATACGGTAGGCAACAGTCGGAACCAAGCACATTATATTCAACCAACAAGAAATTTATGCTAATTTCAACTTTATCATTTAGCCCATTTAGCGTATTGCATTTTGTATAACAAGACGGTAAGGTCCTAGTATTATCACATGTGGTGGAAGTTAAAATTTAAACCTTAAAATCTAGAAGATTAGACCGTTATCAACCTTGTTCTACATAAAGGAGTAATGCTATTCGAATTATCGCTGAGTTTGCTAACTGAGCCAATAGTCTATCTGGTAGGCACGGTCTATATAATCGGCTGGCGTCTGGTGATGCGGGTTCGTATCCTCAACCGCACGTAAAGTGTCTTTTAGTAAGTTATTCTTGGTATACGGTTCAGCCAGAAGCCGAAAAAACACCATATTATAATTATTAAAAACATGGAAATAATATTTGAGTGGGATCGGTGGATGCTCGGGCAGAGATAGGTGCGGGCGGCGGGGGAGGGGCCAGAGTCACGTGATGTGCTTGCCGTCGCTCGGCCGATAATCTTTAAGTCTTGGGGGGTTTCCTTTTCTCTGACGCTGTACGAATAAATTTTCTATCTTACCCAAACGTAGTTGCAATTCGCACACCTGTGATGGATTCAATGAATCTTCCAAATCATTAACATAATTATAGAAAGCTGTCAAACGTCACTTATAACTTGCCCTTCTTTTAATTAACTCCTTGTCAGTCATTTTGTGACACCGGTATTACACTGAAATATACAAAGGTTACAATTAAATAACGTATAAATACCTAACAATAACAATATGTCTTGCAGCTGAAATACAACAAGTTAAAGTACAATAAATTATTGTGATAGTAATCTAACTAACAGATGTTTTATACCACCTTACACTAATAACAATTTAGCTGAAAAACCACAATAATGGTTTTAATGGTATATTGATATAATAGAAGAAAAGAAGAAGAAAAAGCGTTTATTTGCGCCAAGCATGACGCATACCAAAAAAACACACAATACCCACAATCAATCACTTTATAAACAATACGCCTAGTTTCTGCTGAGTTTAAACAATGTAATTAGTTAACTGCTAATAAATTAATTATCTGGTTATAACAATCAAAGAAAAATAAAGTAGGTAGTACTGACCTCCTTAACAATCTTCGGAAACTTACGCGAAATATTACCTTAAAACAAACCTAATTTAGAGTACTGGGTATATTATCAATAATATTATCCACTGAATACTGTATTTATCCACATCCAGCTATCCAATATCTCCAAATATAGCAATATTTCCAAGTCGAAGTTCGCTTTGACCTTTGGACTCTGTGTACCGGGCTACTTCAATAATCTTCAATATTACAATTCCAGTATAAATCCGTTATTTTCTTATTTCCACTGATTATTATTGAATCTTCATTGATATCCGGTTCGTTAGGACCATGTTGGGAATAATTGGAATAAAAGGCTTCCGATGATTTGAGAGCTGTATTCCGTGCAAAGACAAGATGCAGAAGCAAAAAACAAAAAGTTGTTCAACAGGTAGGTACTTATTAAATAAATTCTTAACAGCTAAATGTTGCAGTAAGACGTGTTTGCGTATATTGCTAATCGAATTGAGTAGGCGTTACAGTAAAAACGTTAGTGTTCTAAACACAATATCATTTTTAGTAACACCGTTGGGGCTCTGCCAGTTCAACTTCCTGTGCTCACGCTTTCTGAAGAAGGAGTTCATCATACAGAGGCCGTCTTTCTCCATAAAACTGGCCAGTGAGTGCCCCCGGTGGTTCTGACATCCAAATCCAAATTGCCCCACTCTGGCACCTCGTCACCGTCTCGTTTGCCCATTTTCGAGTTGAAGTCCCCCATGACCACGGTGAAGTGAGTTTTATGACCATGTATGCTCTGGATTTGTCCTCATACATGGTCTACATTTCGTCGTCGGGGTGCGTTGAGGTGGGGCGTAAAACTGTACGACCTTCAACCAATATCTTGACGATATTCGGTGTGTGAGGTACGTCACCCTGGTCGACACACTCTCGATGCTCACCACATTGCACACAAGGGTGTCCAATGTGGTGAGCATCGAAAGTGTGACTCGTGAATGATAAACCCGACACCACCCTGGGACTTCTGGTCACTCTCCCGGAAATAGAGCAGATTACCGGATTTGAGAATTATCGTGTACTCCACCTCTCTTGTGTGTGTGTGAGCAGTGGTGGCCGAGTGGTAATGGCTTCGACTTACGAGTTGTAGGTCGCGGGTTCAAACCCAGCCAGGCACATTACTTTGTGTAATTTATTTCATCACCACTGCTCTCAAAACGGGGAAGGAAAACATCGTGAGGAAACCGGCATGTCCTAGAACCAAAAATTCGAAGACAACTCGAAAACAGTCTCGTCGTAGGCGCTGTGGCATACGGTCACTTTCGGTACCTACCCACATCTATTGCGTTCGACCAGTATTCCAGCGTATCTCAAACATTTTGCGAACAGTGTATAAATAAGAATTAGTCATGAACTCATACAAATGCGGCGCCTGTGAGGAACCACTATCCGATGGAGCTCATTGCACAATATGTAATCAAGAATTACACTTCCACTGTGCTGGAATAACCGGATTAGAGGCCGGATACCGGAAGCTGGCACTACTCAACTCCCAGTGTCACCAAGGCCAGAATCGGAGTCGACTATCCTTATTGAGATAAGAGCACTCGCTGAGAAACTAGCTCCTCTAGAATTTTTAAAAGAAGAAATAACTGCCCTTCGTATGGAGTTTGTTGGTTTATTTATTATTTTATTTAACAATTTATGTACACACATTACATAGAAAGATAAAAAGAAGGAAACAGAAAAATAGTTACAAAGGTAATGCTTATTTCAAAAGAAATCTCTTCCAGCATACCTGCGAAAGGAGAGTTGTATAAAAAATATGTAGACACCGTGTGTAAAAGGTATAAGTACTTACAAAAAACAATAAACTTTAATATAACATACAATACATAAATAGTCCTAAAATAAATATACACTAATACATACATAATATATATATTAGTACATACATATACAAATATACATTTCTGGGGACCGAGTCACCCGCGTCCGTAGGAGAATACCCATTGCAGTCCCTACACGTGGTCCCCGGGTGGTGCTAATCAGGTGACACTAACTGGTGGTAGGTTTCGGCCGATGGCTTGCGACCACCCACTGGGCAAAGACGTACCGCCAAGTGGCCTAGCCGCGTTCCGGTACGATGCTCAGTGTAGCCAATCCAGAGGAGTTGGGTCGAAATAGTTGGTTGTTCCAATGCAGGCAGACCGATCAGGCTCGCGTTGATATGGGCGTATCGGGAGACTAGTCGCGGAGGGTAGCGGGATCCGAGGCACGGCGCGCCGCTGGCCGACCGCAGGTAGTTGGGGGCCCAAGTAGTGTACTAGCCATACATGAAAGGCTGCCCCGCCAACTGTCGAAAAATCCCGGAATGCACCATCGTGCTGGTTGGCGACCAGACGAGAGGGCCTGATGGACATTCCCGGGGGGGCTTGGGCGTCCCCGCAGTCTCCAG
Source organism: Lacanobia wlatinum (assembly GCA_947578705.1). Lineage (NCBI taxonomy): Eukaryota > Metazoa > Arthropoda > Insecta > Lepidoptera > Noctuidae > Lacanobia > Lacanobia wlatinum. Next base: position 2,050,682 of record OX388048.1, on the reverse strand, counting down.
ACTAGTCCCCCATTGATGTCGTCCTGTCAGAGCGTGCCTGAGGGTTAGCAGCATGGAACCTCATTTCACTTCCTTCTCCTCTACCTTACTCACTCAATATGACCCGGAACAAAAAGAGAAAAGCTGTACAGCGGCAGCACTCCCTCTCGCACAAAGTGCACCTCTCAAACATACGAGGTCTGCACTCAAATCTCGCCGCAGTCCATCACCACCTAGAGACTGAGAAACCAGCACTCTTGTTTCTGTCGGAGACGCAGATCGGATGTCCGTCAGACGTGTCTTACCTTTTATACCCAGGGTTTCCCCTGGAGCACCATTTCAGTCGCTCAGTCGCAACCGTCAAGTGCGAACGCGAACTTATATTCGATTGCGGTGCTGTATTGTGTCGTGACAAATATGTCGAACGTGTTAAAATGTAACGAGTGTAACATCGTCATTGACGAAATGTTGTCCTATATACAGAATAAAATATCTGTGATTGACGAAGAAACACTGGTACGCATATGCAAAACATCTTTCACCAGTGAAGAAATTAGAAAATCGAAATCACTGCTATTTGATTCGATCCCAACGGATAAAAGGAAAATTATTCGGAAGAATAAGGGAAAGGAGGAAAGGGATCTAGCTGATATCGTGAATGTTTTCAAGTCAATTGATCCAGATACAATCCCTGTTTTTGTGGCCCGTCAACTAGAAAAATTGCCTCCTATAACCTTTGATCATTTGGATTGTACCAAGTTATTAAATGATCTGCTGATAGTACAGACCGAGATTAAAGAGATAAAGTCATTGTATTCTACGGTCAATCAGTTAAAAGAGTTGAAAATGGAGATTCTTCAACTAAGAAACGATTCCTTGCCCCATACTCCTGCGTGTAATGTAAACATGAGACGAGGTGCTTGGGTATTGGATAGTGGACCGATGGGGCTCTCAAATCATCACAATGTAACGCTGAACGAATCTGATCCTCCTGGCGTGGAGATTTCAGAGCACAAAAATTACGAAAATGAGCTGCAATATAGAAAAGTAATTCGGGTAGACGAAGAAAAAGCATGCGCAACTGGTTGTGAGTCACATACACTGGAACCGTCATCGGCAACAAGAGGGGGAGGCGATAACTTGCGGCGCGCCATACGTCACACGTCGAGCCCATGCAAGACCGGTTCGGAGCGCACAGCTGATGTGTTATCATTCTAACTTAACGGAACCGCTCGCAAATAATGTACCGAACGCTATAAGCGGCAATAGTCATTCTAATGGGATTGTAAATGATATTACAACGCCAACGGCTGATTGTGTTAACTTGCAGTCGAGGGATAGTGAATGGTAAGTAGTATCCAAATCAGGGAGACGTAAGAATACGTATAAATATCGTTATTTAGGCAAGTCAGGCACCGCGAGAGATAGTGAGTGCAATTTTAAAGCAGCGGAAAGAAAAATTCCTATGTTCATTACGAATGTCAACAAAGAAACAACGGCTGATGACATCACTTCATATATTCGCACTAAAACACATGAGACTGTGTTTTTGCAGAAGATACATTTTAAAAAGGATAAAGGTCACTGTGCCTATAAATTTTTCGTGTCTGAAGCAAAGTTATCTGTTTATATGGATGAAAAACTATGGCCTGAGGGTATTGTATTCAGGCGTTTTGTGAACTTCAAGCATCAAGAAGCGAACGGAATAACTTCTGTGAACGGCACAAATAAACCTTAATAATGAATGACTGTTCTTATAGTTTTGCCAGTTTTTATTGTAGAAATGTTAAACGTTCCGTGGATGCTGTACGGGAACTATGCAATTCTTGCGATTTAATCGCGTTGCAAGAAACATGGCTTTTACCGGACGATATACCTTATTTATGTAACATTGACCGAGATTTTGGATACACGGGTACGTCGGCAGTGGACACATCGGCGGGAATACTACGTGGGAGGCCTCACGGTGGCGTAGCATTGTTGTGGAAGTATGAGGTATTCCCACAAGTGTCAGTGTTACAGTGTAATAATGCGCGGGTGTGTGCGATCAAAATTATAACTAGTGACCGTCCTATAATTGTCATGAGTGTGTACATGCCTACGAATGTGAGTGCTAACCTACCTGAATTTACGGACTGCCTTGGTACGGTGAGTGCAATCATAAATGAATATGGTGTGGAATCTGTTTTTATCTTAGGAGATTTTAACGCTGACCCATCTGAACTGTTTTTTAATGAACTGTCAGATTTTTGTGATGAACAAACATTATCATGCATAGATGTAGATATGTTGGGCGCACAATCTGGTACTTACACGTTTTTAAGTGATGTGTATGGAACGTGTAGTTGGTTGGATCACTGCGTTGTGACCCAGGCGGCTAGACGCGCTGTTTGTAATGTGTATGTAAAATATGACACTACTTGGTCTGATCACTTTCCCCTTATTGTTCAATGTAATTTAAACGTATTAATACCTAAGTCATATAGTGATGTAAATACTAACAAGGATATTATATGGGGCGGGAGGGATGAGGCGCAAGTAGTAGTCTACGTTAAAGAATGTCATTGGAGACTGAGCTGTATTGACTTTCCGGTGGAATTTTCTCAATGTGCAGATAGTTATTGTGGAGACCATGGTCACAGGCATATTCTTGACAAGTTGTACTCTGACATTATAGCCGCCCTTCGTGATGCAGCAGTGGTCAGTGGTATGGTCACTCGTGCCGGGAGTGATAGAAGGGGTTCAAGCATTGCAGGATGGAATGAACACGTCCGCGGGGCTCATCTCGAGGCCAGGTCTAGGTTTCTGGAGTGGGTTATGTGTGGGAGGCCTAGAACTGGGTGTGTGTATGATGACATGAATAAAAGTCGAAAAGTATTCAAGTCCAGGCTTAAATGGTGTCAGGATCATCGAGATCAGGTGAAAATGGATGCTATTGCTAGAAAACATAAGTCCGGAGACTTCCGGAGTTTCTGGCAATGCACCAACAGTATAAATCCGAGACCTGGTCGCCCGGTGAGCGTCGGCGGGGTGAGTGACTCTAAAGGTATTGCTGACATATTTGGAGGCCATTTTCGTGTACAGTCTCCACTTGGGCAACGAGGTGGGGTGCCCACTGCTGAGTTTCTGAGTGGTCTTGTGGGGACAAGATTTAATGCTAAAGATGTAGCTACAGTTATAAAGGCTATGACTAAAGGTAAATCCCCCGGCCACGATGGGCTCAGCATTGAGCACCTACAGCACGCAGGCCCGCATATATCGAGAGTGCTGGCATTGTTTTATTCTCTTTGTGTGAGCCATTCATACCTACCTGCCGATCTTATGAAAACCGTTGTAGTGCCTGTGGTTAAGAACAAGACCGGGGATGTTGCCGATGTAAATAACTACAGGCCTATATCACTTGCAACAATTGTAGCAAAAGTGTTTGACGGCCTGCTTAATATTCAGCTAGATAAATATTTGTCGCTACATGACAATCAGTTTGGGTTTCGGCCCAAACTGTCCACAGAAGCTGCGATTCTGAGTCTTAAGCATGTCGTCAGATATTATACGGATCGCAAAACTCCTGTGTACGCGTGTTTCCTGGATCTTTCCAGGGCCTTTGATCTGGTGTCATATAACATTCTGTGGGAGAAACTGGAGAGTATCGGGTTACCCCCAGAACTCCCGAACATATTCAAATATTGGTACAGACACCAGATCAATAGCGTCAGATGGGCGGGTGTAATGTCTGAACCTTATAGGTTGGAGTGCGGGGTGAGGCAGGGGGGGTTGACCTCTCCTGCGCTCTTCAACCTTTATGTGAACGCCCTGATCGTTGGGCTCAGCAGTAAGCATGTTGGCTGCCATGTGGATGGAGTATGCGTCAATAATTTGAGCTACGCTGACGACATGTTATGTTATGTTCGCGGAGGTGCGCACCGACTGCTTCCATGCGACGATGCACAAGCGGTGCGCGTCTTTAGTGCACAGAGTGCGGAGCAGCGCCAACACCGTCCTGACAATGATCGCTAACAGACTGGATTGCCCCTACATCTGGCAATGCTGTAGCAGGCATATTGTTACCGTGTGAATGTTCGTGTTCGTTTTTGTTTGGTAATCAATCCTGTCTGTACCTGTGTTTTATGTATATGTGTTTTATGTTTTCTGTGTTGTATGTTTTGTGTGTTTTATGTATCTTTTGTGTTGTATGTTTGTACCTACTTTTATGAGTCTTGTTACTCGAAATAAACAAATTTAATTTAGTTTAATTTAATTTAAATTTCAAACCACGCGCAGGCGTATGTATGTACGCCCGTGACGACATCTGCTATCGGCGTCTCCGCAATCTTGAGGACTCCAGGTTCTCAACGCTGTGGGTTTTAGTGGACACAGGCCTGGACAAAATTGTCTACGCCTGTATCTACCGTTCGCACAGCGGTGATTTGGAGGCGACTGGGCTTACACAGCACCTCAGTGAGGCGGCGGATGCGGCTCAGCAGCGGTACCCTTCTGCCCAATTGGTGTTACTGGGGGACTTCAACGCCCACCATCAGGAGTGGCTCTTCCCATACCAGTGCACAGACCATGCTGGGCGAGAGATGCGAAAGCTAGCGCTAGCGTTAAATCTTACCCAGCTGGTCCAGGGGGCAACAAGGGTTCCGGATGTTGATTCGCACACTGCCAATTGGTTGGACCTTCTGCTGACAATAGATCCAGACCGCTACTCGGTGTCGATTTCTTCACAACTGGGTAGTTCCGACCACTGTCTGGTGAAGTCTGTGTCCGTCTACTCCCCGCCCGATCCCAGCCCAAGAGGCACCCGGCGGGTATGGCGATACAAGTCAGCAGATTGGGATGGCATGCGATCTTTCTTCGCATGTTATCCTTGGCAGCCTACTTGCTCTCCTTCAACTGATGCTTCGTCGTGCGCGGACGCCGTGACGGATGTGTTGCGGAGGGGAATGGAGTACTACATTCCGTTCTCTGTCGTAACAATGTCTGGCAAAGCTCGTCCATGGTTTGGTGCCGAGTGCAATCGCGCTGATGCGCTTAAACACGCGGCATACCTAGCATGGGTCGACGCTCGTACGCGCAAAGCAAATGACGTGAGTCAGAAGAAGAGAGCCTTCAACAGGGCTGCCAAGTCCTGCAAGAAGGTGTTGCGGAGGGCTCGGTTTGACCACATTAGCCGAATAGGGAACAAACTTGCTTCATACCCAGCAGGTAGTAAGGCTTTTTGGTCCCTGGCTAAGTCGGTCGAATCGAACTTCTGCCGCCCCTTACTACCACCACTGCTGAGACCCGACGGGATGCTGGCCCACTCAGCTGAGGAGAAAGCGAACTTGTTTGCTTCTTCGTTTGCGAAATCTTCACGTCTGGATCCTGGAGGCGCGAGGCCCCCTGCTTCTCCTGGTGGATGCGAGTCGAGTATGTCGAACATTCGAATTCATCAGAGGGACGTTTTCGGGTACTGCGTAACCTAGACGTGAACAAGGCTAGTGGCCCCGACGGGATACCGGCAATTGTTTTGAGGACATGTGCGCCTGAGTTGTCTCCAATCTTGACACGCCTATTTCGCCTTTCGTTTGAGACTGGAAAAGTGCCGAAGGCTTGGAAGCAAGCTAACGTGCAGCCCGTGCCCAAGAAAGGTAGTCGAGCTGACCCGTCGAATTATAGACCTATCTCAGTAACGTCCATACTCTGTAAGAGTATGGAACGCGTGCTGAATCATAAACTCCTGGCATACCTAGAAGCGAGTGATCTCCTTAGTGACCGACAATACGGGTTCCGCCGAAATCGGTCAACTGGGGATCTTCTTGCGTATGCCATTCACATCTGGAGTGAGGCCATAGAGAAGCACGGGAAGGCACTAGCGGTCTCCCTTGACATCTCGAAGGCCTTCGACAGGGTCTGACACGAAAGCCTTACTAGTAAGCTTCCTTCCTTCGGTCTGCCTGCCGGATTGTGTGATTGGATCGCGGATTTCCTGAGGGATCGGTCTATCCTAGTGGTCATAAATGGCTACTCGTCTGGACTGCTGGATATGAATGCCGGGGTTCTTCAGGGGTCGGTGCTCTCGGCAGCACTGTTCTTGCTGCATATTAATGATCTGCTTAAACCCGGAACCTTTGGGTATGCAGATGACAGCACTGTTGCTAAGAGATACATGTCCAACGCACGAGCTGGTGGGTCGCAGATCCGGTCTCTTCGGGAGGCTATGGTTGAACGCTTGAACGTGTCCTTACAGGCTGTCTCAGAATGGGGCGATGCCAATCTGGTCAAGTTCAATGCTGCTAAGACCCAAGCGTGTCTGTTTTCCGCTAAAAGGAGCCAATTCCACCGAGCTCCATCTTTCCGAGGTGCAACTGTGCCGATAACCGACCAACTTGAGCTTCTTGGGGTTACGTTGACATCTACCCTGAATTTTGGCCCTTTCATAGAGGCAAAAGCTCAAGTGGCAAAGAAGTTGGGGATCCTAGCAAAAGTGAGACGGTACTTCACGCCGGAACAGCTGCTCAAACTCTACCAAGCGCAAGTTGGATCATGTATGGAGTACTGCTCTCATCTTTGGGACGGATCTGCTAGATACCAGCTTGATGCCCTGGAGTCAATTGAAAAACGAGCCAAGAGGATCATCGGCTATGATAGGTTCGTCGCTACGAAGCTCCAAAATCTTGAGCATCGACGACGAGTTCTTAGCCTGTCGGTTTTCTATCGGTTGTGTATATGCAACTATGACGGTAAAGAAAGGTAGTGTTCTTTCACTCTTCTTTTAAAAACTGAAAGAGATTTGCAGTCTCTAATGTCAGGGGCAGTGAATTCCACAGCCTAACCGCATGGGCAGTAAAGGAATTGGAGTAAAACTCAGTAGCGTGGGGACGGGAATTAAGGAGATTTCTAAGATGCAACCTGCACGGCGCATCAGAAGGACGGGAATAGGAGAAGCGTTCTCGCAGGTAGGAAGGCGTTTTAGGGTTGTGAAGGATATTATATAGCAAACAAAATATCCGAGAGTTCCTGCGAAGTCGAATAGGGAGCCACTTGAGTACCTTGCGAAATCCAGAAACATGATCGTACTTTTTAAGGTTGAAAACAAAACGAATACAAATATTTTGCAAACGCTCAAGTTTATTTAAAAGTCCATGATAACCCCCAGGTTCTTAGCCGACTTTGCGTATTCAATCTGGACTCCGTTCAACCAGAGCGGAGACAGTGTAGCAATGTCCAGCCTATTCCGCATATACCTGCCACCGATAACCAAGGCTTGAGACTTCTTAGGGTTGGTTTGCAGACCAAAGGACCGTGACCACTCCCCAATCAACATCAAGTCACGATTCACGGCGGACACAGCGGCTTCCGCGTCTTGCCTCAGAAAATGATGGTAAAGCTGCAGGTCGTCGGCATAGAAATGGAAGCTAGAGGAGATAACTTTAGTGACAGAATTAATGAAAATTGAAAAGAGAAGAGGAGAGAGAACGCCACCTTGAGGCACACCTGCAGTAAGGGAGCACCAATCCGAAAAAGATTCATCAAGACGCACCCGCTGCGAGCGGCCTCGAAGATAGGAGTCGAACCATCTATTAAGGGAAGAAGAGAAATTGAAAGATTTAAGGATCCCAAGAAGGATATCGAAGTCAACAGAGTTAAAGGCACTGCTGAAATCCAGAAGTACAAGTAATGTCAAAGATTTGTGGTCCATAGCCCATCGAATGTCACCAGTAACCTTTAAAAGAGCTGTGACAGTACTGTGACCAGGCCGAAAGCCAGATTGGAAGGGACTAAGAAGATCATTGCTAGAAAGAAACAGAGAAAGTTGCCGCTGGGCAATTTGCTCAAAAACTTTAGAGAGATAAAGAAGGATGGAAATTGGTCTGAAATCGGTCATAGAGACCGGGTTAGGGATTTTAGGTAACGGGATAATATGGGCTTGCTTCCAAGCATCGGTAAATGTGCAAGAAAACAAGGAGAAGTTAAAAATGTGGGTCAAAACTAGAAGTATAGCAAGAAGAATAGGAGAGATCATTCTTGAGCATAGATTATCATTGCCAACAGCGGAAGAGGAGATAGCGCAAATAGACTTTTTGACATCATCTTCACTCACAGGACTGAAATCGAAAGAGGAACACTGGGGCATTGGCAAACAGGAAAGTTTATTGAGAGTTGCTGATTTGACGTGTGGATCCAAAGTCAAATTTAAAATTTCAAATTTAATCATTATTATGTGAGTACAAACAGTAAATACATTTTTGCTTAAATCTATGTCAAGGTCACTAGTGTTCTGTACCTGAACTAGGACATCCTGTGTTTCAGGCGCAAAGGAGGTAAATATTACGAATTAATCACGGTAATTATACAAAAAACAAAATAGTTGTCTTTTAGGTATGTAAAACAGGTCTAAATAGTGTAAAAAAATCATACTTCCTAAAACCTTAGTTTACTAACTTATCTTACTAAATTAAAATTAATAGGACACAAACAATCTTATTTCAATACCGCTAGCAACTTCTCTGTATCTTCATAAGACATACTTTGAAGGGTTTCTTTGAGAGTTTTCTTACAATTTCTAAAATTTAGGGAATAGATGTTTGCTTTTGCATTTAGTCTATTATAGAGTAGTGGTCCAAGGAAAACATAAAATTTGGCTGTGAAAGCATGTTTTGTACTTTTTTGTGGGGCAAACAATGTATTTTCGTCTCTTTTTAGTATATTCAGTGTTGTAGCAAAGAGCTGCGTGTTGTTTTAGTACAATGCTCATTATGAATAATTGCCGAACTCTTAGTACTTCACAAGATTTATAGAGCAGGTTAGTGGGAAAGAGGAAAGGGCGGCAAGCAGACACCTTTAGAATCGCTCTTTGAGCTCTTTCGATGGGCAGTAATAAAGTTTTACCTGCTCCACCCCACGAGGTAATGCAGTACGTCAAAATTGACTGACATAGAGCAAAGTAAACTTGCCTATTAGTGTTTTATCTGCAAAATATCTTAGCTTTTTGAATACGAATATCAGCTTACGAATTCTGTTATTTATTGCTTCCATATTATGATGTTTGAAGGTTAGGGTTTCATCAATTATAACACCCAAGTATTTTATTTTGTTGGTCTTATTAATACTGGGACACACAAACGGGCAATCTGCAGGGACTGTACAACAATGGGCATACAACGTTGAAGATATATCAGAAGTTTGTTTGCGCAACGAAAACTTTATGTAATGTGTCTTAAGTGCATTTAGAGTTAGTGAATTGTGCTGAAGCCATTTATTTACCACACTGAAGCCGTCTTGCGCGATTGTAGACGGCATGTTCCGATTCAGCTGAAAAAAGAAGAGCAGTGTCATCCGCGTAAGATATTATTGTGCGATGCTTTAGTTTCAGATTACAAAGGTCATTTATGTATATCTACACTAATATTATAAAGAGGAAAGATTTGTTTGTTTGTTTGTATGTTTGTTTGAATTGAATAGGCTCCGAAACTACTGGACCGATTTGAAAAATTATTTCAGCATTGGATAGCTACATTATCAGGGAGTAACATAGGCTATATATTATCCCCGTATTCCCACGGGAACGAGAACTACGCGGGTGACACCGCGTGACGTCCACTAGTCAGAAATAAAGTGGGCCCCAAAATACTTCCTTGGGGAACACCAAAAGTCGTGGTTTTTTGGTCTGCGCTGAGAACACTGCCAATCTTCACGCACTGGGTACGGTCTTCTAAGTAGCTTTTGAACAGTTTTAGCTGAATACCTGTTATGCCCACTGTTTCAAGCTTGCGCAAAAGAATAGGAATGGAAACTGTGTCAAAAGCCTTGGCGAGGTCCAGGAAAATTCTAACTGTATGGTTACCCTTGTCAAGTTCTTGAGCTAGATAGTCAGTCAGATGATGAACGGCATCGGCAGTTGATAGTTTAGGTCTAAATCCAAATTGCCATTCTGATAAAGCAGATTTCTCCTCTAGATATTTGAACAACCTTTTGTTTATAATTTTTATCCAATATTTTAGAGAAGTAAGGCAGTAGAGAAATAGGTCTGTAATTTGTTACTTGATCTTTACTGCCTGATTTATATACAGGGACAACAACTGCTTTTTTAAGGCACTACGGAAAAATACCCTGAGTTAAGTACATGCGAAAAATATAAACCAGTGGTGTGGTGGAGATGTCATTCTAACGTCAAACATCACTCTGTATAATTAAGTTAAATAATAATCTATTTTTCCGGTTTAAGTAAGAAAATAGTACATAAATACACTCGGAATAACTTGTTACATCAGTGAAAGTGTTATCCAAGCTGAAAACTGTAGATATATAAGAACAAAACAAAAAAAGAGGAAGTGCACAATCACTAACAATCTATCAACATCAACATCATAAACAGGTTAGCGATACACAATCTACAATATTAAGCTGATATTAAACTGCTAAACTCGAAATAATGAACAGAAAATCAATTCTTTTACAAAAATAAACAGCTTAAAATAGTTACAAACAGCTCATTAAATGTAAACAGACAAAGACCATGACTCATTAACAGATCATTTAAATAATTCGACCAATCACGAACTTTGCCTTTGACTTGACAAGAGATGCTTCGTTCAGAAACTTGACGTGACTGTGTTTGAATACAAGCGATTTCAGACTACGTTACATTTCACGCAGAATTTTTCAAGAAAATTATAAATACTTATTAAATATTTAGATTGTTACTAACGCACTCGCAGGAAGTAATATTCGTGCAGAGTTAATAGCAGATCTCAACGGAGGGTGCTACGGTGACTGAATATTTATAAAAAATGGATCTAGAAAGTAACTACATTACCTTTCGAAAAATCTGTCGAACAAGTTCGTTAAATGATCTATCCAGCATGACAAGTAGCAGTAATAAAAATATATTCGACACTACAATGATGAGTATACCAGATAGCTTGCATGACAATAGTGGGGAAATAAATGATTTGAGTGAACAAGTTAAATTACTCACTACACAACTTCAGAGCGCTCATCTAGAAATAGAGAACCTAAATAGCGAAAATTTTCGGCTAAAATCGGATCTTCAAAAATCGATGAAAACTATCAATACATATAAACAATTGTGCTTAACACCAGAGAAAAAAAACAGGACACCGAAATCAGCTCAAGAAACCAAAATACTCGTTCATAACAAAACTGAGACGAAATCTCCAAACGAAAATCTAGGCAATGATCCAGCTAAACCATTTGTTGATTACAATCCCCAAATCACGACGATCTTGCTTGACAAAGGGACTCAAACCTCTTCCCACGCCCATACGCAGACAGCAAACAATTTTAATAAACTACACTCATCTATATCCGTCAGTAGTAACAAACCTCAACATAGTAAAACAGAGCTGGCAAATATCATTGCAAGAAGTAACCAAAAGAACAAATTATGCATTCTAAGTAGTGGCACCAAACCCGCAGGGCATTTGTCCTTGATTAAAGACATTTTCTCAGATTTCTTCGATTTTTGCCATTATTTTATACCGAACGGAAATATAAAGGAACTCTTAGACAACATAGAAAATAAATTGAAAGACTTTACCGCTAATGACTACTGTCTCATTTTCATGGGAGAAAATGACATAAAATCTGAGACAAATTACATAAAAATGATAAATATGATAAGAGAATCGTTACAGAAGGTGGCCCACACAAATAACGTTATCTGTTTACCTAAATTTATAACAGGAGCACCTATTTACAATTTTAAAGTGGACATGTTTAATAATATGCTTTATCTTGACCTACACAAAAATGACTACGCCTACCTATTTGACAGTAACAGAGAGCTAACACTAGACATGTTTTCGAACATAACAGGAAAAATAAAAAAACAGGGAATGAAATGTATATACGACGGCATTATGAATAATATTGTGATAGATTTGTGCTCACTTGGTCAGTTTGACATAATACCAAATAATAGTGGAATACATACGGAACCTTACATTATTACAAAATCTCCTGAAATCAACGTAAAAGAAACTGAAAACCAGTTTTTTCTCTGAGAAATATATGTATATCTTACATCAGAATATTGCAGGTTTAATTAACAAATCTGATGCATTATGTGTTAACTTAGAAGAACTCGCTGACATTAACAAAATTGTGGACGTCATATGTATTACTGAACACTTTATGTTGGCAGGATTTGAGTCAAATTTATATATACCAGATTACAGTTTGGCTTCGTCATACTGTAGAATAAATAGTAAAAGAGGAGGATCATGTATCTTACTTAAAAAAGGTCATAAATTCAGGGAAATTCCAGAAATTCGCAAATTTTGTGTTGAATGTATACTCGAAGGTTGTGCAGTTGAACTTCTTGACTATAAAATTATTATTGTTTGTATATATAGGGTACCTAAACAAAATAACTTGTATTTGTTCTTTCAAAAACTGGAAAAACTTCTGACATGTATAGCCAAATTGAACTGTAAAAATATTATAATAGCTGGTGATTTTAATATAGATGTTCTTAACCGCAATAATGTAGCATTACAGTTTGAATGTTTACTGCTAAATTATAATTTAAAACTGACCTTACATGAACCGACTAGATTTGCCAGTCAAACTTGTATTGATAATTTTGCACATAACTTAAAAAAGGGTTGTAAATCTGAAATTTTGGAATTGGGTCTGTCGGACCATAGCGCACAATTGATTAAAGTTCCGGTTAAAAAAAAACCGACATTGCATTATTGGCATACATTAAAACGTGATTACAGCATAGAAAACATTGATAAATTTAAATTGTGTATTAAGAGCTTATCTTTCTCAGATATTTACCTCACTGATGACCCAAACACGGCTTATCAACACTTTATAGCTGATTTTAGACTCTTTTACAACCTTTGTTTTCCACAATCCAAATTTTTCATACAAGCTAATCATAAACCAAAGTGGGTATCACGGGGTATAAAAATTTGCAGTCAAAAGAAAAAGGATTTGTTATGGAAATTCAGATTTAACTCAACAAAAGATAATAAATTAAAGTACATGAATTATTGTCAGTTATTTAAAAAAATTATAAAACTAACAAAACGAGCGCAAAATAACTATAAAATAATAACGTCACGTAATAAAACCAAAACAGCGTGGCGGATTATAAACAAAACGAGACTTAACACCCCAAAAGAATCTATTGATAACATAAAAAGTGATGATAACAACGTCCTCAATAATCCCACAGAAATAGCGAACTCATTTAATAATTATTTTATTGAAAAAGTCAAACCCCTTCCAGATTCCGGGAAAAAAGTGACGTCGTTAATTAATCATCGATTAAACTCAATGTTTCTTGCACCATGTTCACCCTACCAGATTAATAAAATTATAAAAAACCTTAAAAATACCAACAGTGTAGGATACGACGGTGTCTCTACTAAAATAGTTAAGGCAGTAAATGAGGATATATGCCATCACCTGAGTCATATTATGAATCTGTCGATTTCAAAAGGAGTATTTCCTCAAGATCTTAAATTATCAGTTATAAAACCTTTATTCAAAAAAGGAAGTAAGCAGTTAATGGCGAATTATAGACCTATTGCACTATTATCAGTATTTTCCAAAATTTTTGAAAAATTTCTTTATGGTGAACTTAATTCATATCTTGAAAAAAATAAAATTTTGTGCAATGAACAAAAGGGCTTTCGACAAAATAAAACGACAAATATGGCCATTTATGAATTCATTCAAAATGTTATCTGCCACGTTGACAAAACAATTCCAGTTTGTGCTATTTATTGCGATATGTCACAGGCATTTGATTATGTAGATCATAATATACTAATCAGTAAACTTGACGCATATGGCATCAGAGGCAATATTTTAGATTTAATTCGATCCTATTTAACGAATCGACAACAGATAACAGAAATAACAAGAGTGAATCGTAAAATAAAAAAAGAAGAAACTTTTAGATCCGTAAAGAAATACGTCACGTACGGTGTTCCTCAAGGCAGTGTGCTAGGGCCACCATTGTTTATTATTTATATTAACGACTTGCCAAAGGTAACGACTCAACCTATGACATTATTTGCTGATGACAGTACAGTTTCAATTGCATGTAAGGACATTGGCAATTATAAATCTGACATAAATAATTCACTGACATCTATTATTTCTTGGCTTTATAATAATAATTTGAAAATAAATTTATCAAAAACAAATATAATGCACTTTGGACAAAGATTGCATAATCCATTAAATGTAAATTTGAGTCATGATAATTACACCATAAATGAAGTAACTAATGCCCGTTTTCTAGGCGTAATTATAGACAGTAAACTTAATTGGAAAGAACACGTTGACGAACTATGTAAAAAAATCAGTAGTCAAGCATATGCTTTGTACCAACTCGCGCCAACTATAAGCACCGATGTGTTACTCTCGGCTTATTATGGACTTGTGGAATCTGTCCTCAGATATGGCATTATCTTTTGGGGAAACTCAACAAATAAAGATATGGTATTTAAAATGCAAAAACGATGCATACGTTCCATGTTCGGCATCCTCAGTACCGAGAGCTGTAAGCCACTCTTTACAAAATATAAAATCCTCACACTTCCTTCACTTTATATTTTGGACATTTCCCTGTTTGTCAGAAAAAACCCCCATTTGTTTCCTCGGTTATCGGACATTATAATGCGTAATCGCCGGGATAATAGTAAAATTCGTGTTCAGCCAGCTAAGACAGCGCTGCTGCGTAAAAGCGTTGTATGCATGGCGCCAAGAATTTATAATAATATCCCTAACCATATTAAGAAATTAAATACAGACCAATTTAAGAAAACTTTAAAAAAAATACTGACAGAAAAAGCTTATTATAGTATCAATGACTTTCTAAATGACAAATCGCTGTAATGACTTTTGTTTATTTATCTTGACTATTTACCTAATTTCAAATTTAATTTTAATGTTAATTGTTGATGTATTTATTGTTATTAATCTAATCTGTATTTTATGTATTTTTTAATTTGTATCATGTGATTTGTACACCAGCCATGGTCAAACATGTTGAGCCAAAGAATTTATGTAACACCTGTAATAAGCATGTATTATGATTGTCCATGTATATTATCTACACATGTTTTAGCAAATAAATTGAATCTGAATCTGAATCTGGTACTAAAATATTCCTGAACTGTTTAATAATTTTATTTGATATGTTATCCCAACCAACTGCACAGTCGTCTTTCAAAGTCATGATTATACTTTCTACCTCAGTCTCGTCAGTATCTAGCAGTGCGAAGGATGTTAAAGTCGACCTGCCCGTAAAAGAATTACTCGTAAGATAAGGCGTTTGACCCCGATTTTTCTCTGCCAAACACTTTCCAACATTAATTAAGAAATTATTTGCCATGTTAGCAGAACAGAGCTGTGACGAGTGCGCTTGTAATAAACCTGAAGATGACTCATTTTGTTTTGACGAATATGTTATATTTTTAATATATTTCCAGATCTTTTAACTACTTGTTCCAGCCTTTTCTAATGCAGTTTTATCGTAGTTGCTTTTAATTTTTTTGAGTAGATCATTACAAAAATTGCGATATCTTTTGTATGACAGTTGCAACATAGCATTATCTGGGTGAGATTTAGCTTTCATGTGCAGTTTATCTCTATGCTTCATACAGCGGTTAAGACCTGTCGTGATCCAGGGCTTTATGTTGCAATTTTTGTTGTTCAAATTCGATATAACCGCACTTTTGTGAATTGCATGTCGCACATTTTCTATTACATACAACATGCAAAACTGCGGGTCAGCGGAAATATAGACTGGATCAAAGTTGATGACGCGCAAAACTTCTTCAAGTTTATTTATATTCAATTTCGAAATTGTGCGAGTGTTTTGCTTAGATATGTTACAATCGAGAGTTAGTAGGGCGGCATTGTGATCGGTTATTGTCGAGTTAACAACAAGGGCAAGTGAGGGGTAATTTGATTTTAACATGACATGATCCAAGCAGGAGCCACTATGATGTGTAGGAAAGCTATGTGCGGGGAGAAGGCCTTGAAAAGCGCATAGGTTTAGGTAGTCCTGAGCAGATGCATCAGTACTACCTGGAAGAATGTTGATATTAATATCTCCAATTACAATCGTGTTTTTGATGGGTGACAGATTCTGCAAGATGCTGTCTTGCAGAATCTGTCAGCCATTAAAAATCTGTCAGCGATTCAGTAAAATAACTAATATTTTTGATGGGGGAGGGAGGTCGATATAATGCTAATATCACAAAGTTTGACCCAATCTTCATTACCAAACCGTTGCAGTCGTGCATATTAGGTTCCTCAACAGAGACCTTCAAATGATTCCTTACATAAACGATCACCCCATCATTTTGATTGTAATTCCTAATACTTTTATACATATTATATCCCGGCATTAGTGGTATGTCATATTGTTTAGCAAGCCAGCATTCGGTTAAAACAATAACGTCACAATTTATGTTTAACCGTTGTAAAAAAGTGCAAAAACTATCGAAATTCTTAAAAATACTGCGAATATTTTGTGTTAGTACAGTTAATGGAGTTTTGTAGTCGGAAAGATATTGTTTGCAATTTTCAACTTCACAAACTTTTGACTCGGATACAGAGAAATTATCTAACTCATTAATTATATTGCTAATCATAACTGTGGAACTAAAATATAAATATAGAAAGAATAAAAACTTATGTGCCCTATCGGATCACACTGCGCAATTGCTGCAGTGTCCCGTTCCTATTAACTGTGTTTTGAAATATTGGTTTAAATCACAACGGGACTTTAGCCAAGATAATATAATGAAATTCAGAACCTGCCTTGAGAGACTTAGTTTTTCTGAAATCTATGGGACTGACGATCCAAATGATGCATTTAACTCATTCATCGAACAATTTAAATTATTTTATGGCTTATGCTTCCCCCGTAGACGTATTAAAATACTAACAAGCAAGAAACCAAAATGGATATCAAGAGGACTTAAATTATGTAGTCTCAAGAAACGGCAATTATTATGGATGTCTAGACTTAACCCACCAAAGTAAATCAAACAAAATACTTAAATTATTCAAAGTTATTTAAAAGAATCATTAAACTGACCAAACGATCTCAAAATGATTACAGTATTAAAACTTCTGACAATAAAAGCAAAATGACATGGAACATAATAAAAAACCCTAAATTAAATCTACCTAATGACTCTATAAATACAATTCAAATTGACAATGAAATAATTAACAAACCTCAATTAATTGCTGACCAATTCAACGAATATTTCGTAGAAAAAATTATGCCAATACCAGGGTCAGGTAAAAGATCGCGTGCCTATATATTAAATAAACAAAAATCTGTGTTCATGGCTCCATGTCAACCGATACAAATGTTTAACATTATAAAAAGTCTTAAAAATACTAATAGCGTAGGGTATGACGATATTTCAACTAAGATTATAAAATATGTTGCCGATTTAATTTCTGAACACTTGAGTCATATTCTTAATCTGTGTATCAGCCAGGGTGTTTTTCCTGACCGTCTTAAGATATCTATAGTTAAACCGATATTTAAAAAAGGTAATAAGCAGCTAATGCAAAACTATAGACCCATTGCGCTTTTGCCAATTTTTTCCAAAATTTTTGAGAAATATATCTATAATGAACTTTATGCATACTTAGAAAAACAAATGATACTCTGTAATGAGCAAAAAGGTTTTCGGAAAAATATGACAATTAATATGGCTATTTATGATTTTCTAAATAAAATTATGACTAATATTGATAAAAAAACACCTGTTTGTGCCGTGTACTGTGACATGACGCAAGCTTTTGACTATGTTGACCACAATATTCTAAGAGAAAAACTTGACTCATATGGCATTAGAGGTAACATTTTAGACTTATTACTTACTTACCTTTCAAAAAGAAAACAATTTACTGCTATAACAGAGCTAAATTTTAAAACTAAAGAAGAAGTTACATACCTGTCCAAAGAACGCACAGTGCATTTTGGAGTACCACAGGGCAGTGTATTGGGTCCCTTACTGTTCTTAATATATATTAACGATCTGCCAAAAGCCTTAGACTTCCCAATAACACTATTTGCTGATGACAGTACTGTAACCATACCTTGCAATAAACCTGAATTTTATGAATTTGATGTCAATAACGCTGTCAATTCATTAATCTCTTGGCTTAATGATAATAATTTAAGAATTAATCTTGGGAAAACACAAATAATACACTTTGGTCATAAAAAATCATGCTCGAAAATGGTGGTTCAATACCAAAGTAACAAAATTCATGACGTAGGTACCGCAAAATTTCTAGGCCTGATTATTGATAGTCAACTCAACTGGAAGGATCATATTGAAGCACTATGTAAGAAAATTAGTAGTGCATCCTATGCCTTGTATAAACTTGCGCCAACAGTAAATACAGATGCACTACTCACAGCATATCATGGTCTTGTGGCGTCTATATTAAGATACGGTATTATCTTCAGGGGTAATTCTACAGACAGGGAAGCCGCTTTTAAAGCGCAAAAGCGATCCATCAGAGCCATGTTTGGGCTACAAGTAACAGACAGTTGTGCACCATATTTCAAAAAATACAAAATTCTGACACTACCGGCCCTGTATATTTATGAAACTGCCTTATTTGTTAAGTTAAATCCACATTTGTTTCCTCACCTATCAGACACTGTTAAACGTAACAGGCGATATGATATGTTACGCGGACGGAGAGCTAAAACAGCCCTAATGAGGAAAGCATATTCTGTATAGCCCCGCAAGTTTACAACAAGATTCCAAACTCAATTAGAGAGTCAAATTTAAACGGGTTTAAAACGAAACTCAAAGAATTATTATGTAATAAATGTTATTATAAGTTAAACGACTATTTGAATGATAAAATTTGACATCCTAATTAAATTGTAATTTTTAATTTGACATCTACTCTTTGATACTCTCGACATTAAATGATAATTTGACATCCTAGATTAATTGTGTATGTGTATTATTTTTAATTGACATTTATCGGAAATATTGTAATTTTTAGTCGTAATTTTATTTTCAGTTGAATGACTATTTGAATGATAATTTGACATCCTAATTCAATTGTAATAATTTATATACTTTGACATCTATTCTTACTCTCTGACATTTGTGTGTGTTTTATGATTTTACTTTTAACCAAGACATCTGAAATTTTGTTATTTTAATTCAATTGCAATCAATCTATGTTAATCCTTTATCTGTATGTACTTAATATTGAAATTTGCACGCCACAATTGGCAGAATATGATACCACTAAATAATTTTAAGACCATTGTACCATATTCAAACAAATAAATGATTATTATTATTATTTCGTCTATTTATTTTTATATACATATATTTTACATTTTTAAATATATCTTAAAAAAAAAACATTAAAAAATACATTTAAAAATATAAAAAATAGTACTCCGCCGGTGTCGGGAGCAGGGTCCAAGCTACCGGTGGTTAGGGCTCCAGAGAAAGGAACCTCCTCACAATACGAGCCGTATCGAGGAGTACTGCCTTCTGTATCAGGCCCTTTATCCAACCGCGTAACGCCAGCTTCGACAGATGGTCGTCGAAGCTTTTGGCCATCAGGCCATTGGCCGTAACGACTATCGGCACAATGACAGCTGAGTCCACATTCCACATGTCGACAACCTCGTGAGCTAAGTCGAGATACTTGATTTGCTTCTCTTTCTCAGCCTTCACGAGGTTCTCGTCATGCGGGATGGTAACATCAATTATCATTGTGCGGCGCGCTAATCGGTCTATCACCACTATATCAGGCTTATTAGCAACAATAGTCCTATCAGTAATGATAGACCGATCCCAGTACAACGTGACATGGTCATTTTCGAGAACTGGGTCGGGCACATACTTGTAATACGGTACCTCAGAATCCACAAGTTTGTATTTCAAAGCAAGTTGCTGATGGATAATCCTGGCCACTTGGTTGTGCCTGTGCAAGTACTCGCCGTTAGCCAGACGAGAACAACCAGAGATAATATGTCTGATGGACTCACCCGGACGGTGGCATGCCCGACACACGTCCACCGTCCCGTCCTTCATAATATGCCTCCGGTAGTTATTCGTCAAGATAACTTCGTCCATAATCGCACAGACAAAACCTTCAGTTTCCCCGAAGAGATCACTGAAACGTAGCCAGGCCACAGACGCTAAAAAATCTACATCGGACCCATGAAGAGCCCGATAGAAGCGCCCGTGAAGCTCCTTGCCTTTCCATACCTCCTTGCGGTCATCTGTGGTAAGTATCACAGGTTTGCGCCAGTTCTCTTTAGCCATGGACAACGGGGTGAGTCCCTTGTCCACTGTGACCACATCTCGGTGCATACCCACATCAGCTTTGAGAAAATATTCTCTGAGACTGCATATCTCGCGGTTGTGGAGAGTCTTGGCGTTTAAAAAGCCTCGACCTCCACACTTCCGCGGGATGTACAGTCTCATCACCGACGATCGTGGGTGATGCATCCGATTTGCGGTCAGCAGTGTGCGGACTCTCCTATCCAGGGCGTCGAGTTCGGTTTGAGTCCATTTGAGTATGCCGAAAGAGTACATTAATACCGGCATGACCCAACCATTGAAGGCGCGCACCTTATTTCCGCCCGACAAAAGGCTATTCAAAACCTTTTTCAGGCGGCCAAAGAATCGCTCCTTCAATGATTGCTTCATGTTAGCAACATTAATGCCCAACGCTTCCGACATACCCAAATACTTGTAGGTTTCGGTCGAGCTGAGGGATCTAACCTGTATAGAATCCGAAAGTTGAATTCCCTCAGATTCCATAATCTCTCCTTTCTTTACATGCATGACTGCACATTTGTCCACACCAAATTCCATCCTGATGGCACTACTGAAGGTTTCAGTTACCTTCAGTAGCTCCATCAGTCGCGAATTGTTGGGGGCAAAGAGTTTCAGATCATCCATGTAAAGAAGGTGAGATATGGCCTGACCACCTCTTCTCAACCGATAGCCTAGACTTGAATCCTCCAGCAATGTGCTTAGAGGATTCAGAGCTAAGCAAAACCAAAGCGGACTCAAACTGTCTCCCTGAAATATTCCCCGTTTAATCCATACAGGCTCATCGTTCCCCTGAATCGGTCGACATCCTGGATAGCGAAGGATTGTTTTCCATTGCCTCATACATGACTCAAGGAAGGTGCGTAGAGTTGCATCTATTTTGTACAACTCCAACACCTTCATGAGCCAAGTATGTGGCACAGAGTCATAGGCCTTCTTGTAGTCTATCCAACATGTCGACAGATCCTTGCGGGATCGACGAACCTGTTGGCTTATGGCCATGTCTATGAGGAGAAGCTCCTTAGTGCCGCGGGACCCCTTCCTACATCCATTCTGAGAGGCAGACATAATTGAGTTAGTTTCAATGTGCTCATTCATCTTCACTCTCAGGATGGATGTAAGAAGTTTATAGACCGTCGACAAACAAGTAATTGGTCTATAGTTCTTGGGTTCCGCGGGACTACCGGTCTTATGGAGCAGGTGGGTAACGCCAGTTGTTAGAAACTGTGGTAGCGACCCAGACTCTAAGGAAGACTGGAATTGAGATGCCAGAAGTGCGTGTGAGCTGCTATACCACTTAAGCCAGAAGTTATGCAGCCCGTCCGGTCCCGGAGACTTCCAGTTCGGTAATGGACGGACTGCTCTGGCTACATCTTGTGGAGTGATGGTAATTTCATCCATTTGTGGTATAGCTTCACACACGCGCTCGACATCGCGCATCCAGCCACCCTCGGCATGACAGACGGGCACCGACCAGATGTTTCGCCAAAATGTACTCGTGGCAACATCATCTGGGCGGCACACGTCTGTCACACTATGTTCAGGTCGCTCCCAAGCTCTGTATACCCACCTCTCATCGCTCTGGAACATGCGGTTTTGCGAGTATCGGTCAACCCGCCGCTTATACCGCCAAATACGGCTTGCCCATGCACAAACTTTCTGCTTCAGGAAGTCGATGCGCTCTGTGACACGGGACGTGTAATCTCGAGGGCTGATATCAGTCCCCGAAAACGCCCGTTTCACAAAGCGCATCACGCGTGGTCGTGTGTTGCCCTCCCTGAAGCAGTATAGTTTGCCGATGAGTGCCCTAGCCTCATCGATACGCCCCTCGATCCTGCACTGCCAGGCTGGCGCAGCAGGCTTTGGTCGTATAGCTTCGTCACAACTAGGGAACTTGACGTTCGCTATACGACATGCCGCAACAGCCCCGCAAAACAGGATTGAGTGCGTATCAACGAGGCTCTCGCTGCTTTCGAAGATGTTCTGCAGCAGCGAATCCAAGGCACACACTAGCGCCCTATTCTTTTTGTGCATAGGCAACCTTGGTAATCGGGGCCAAAGTTCGATCGGGGTTAACCTATACTCGCGAAGCGCATCCTCCAGTGCGCTCCTCAATTTATCATTGCACTGGCTACTTACCGTGACAACCCTATCATCTACCTCATCACTAACATTAACGGGCCGCGGTGTGATTGCGCCACAAGTTGGCGCCTGTACCGCGGTCTGAGTCGGGGTCGAGATGATAAGGTTGCCGAGTACCTCTGAGCGCAGCCTATCAAGTGCGGCATCGTCCAACCTGTGATTACGTTGGATGACCCGCAACTGATCCGACAATCGTTGAGCCGAGACGTTCACGGTTGGTTCCAGGTCCAGAAACAGAGACAGCATCCTGACACGGTACGCAGTGAGGTTAGTTCCCCCCTCTGTAGACCCGTAGTATGCGCGCATGACGTTTATTATTATTATTATTATAAATAACTTCTTGACGGCGCTCTTAGGCGCCTGCATAATCAATAGAATTTATATACCGTTTTTCGGCCATAATTTTCGCCGGGCAGTCGGCAGCGCCTGTGTTGTGCTTGTCTGGCTTTTTGTAGTGAAAGCAAGTAGCGCATTTTGGCTCATCTCCCTTTTTTGGACATTCTTTGAAAGAGTGTCCTTGATCGCCACAGTGACCACAGGTATAGGACGTCTGCCGACAAAACTTGGCAGCATGACCATACTGCTGGCACTTATAACAACGTGTGACCAATGTAAAGTCTCTCACAGGGCATGATGACCAATTCACAAATACTCGGTCTTTTGATATCAGGGCTTTGCGTATGACTGCAGGTACTTCAATTACGTAGTTGCACTTTCTTACCTGACTTATGGCTTAACCTAGTTGAGGCCAAAAACCTTTCAAGGCTGCAGTCCTGTAGTTTTTCGGCAAGATTTTGGTGATACAAGCAAGTAAATACCTCATTTTCTGCCATGGATGACGGCACTCCTATGATAACAACCCTAGGCTTCTTTTTATGTAGCTCGTCGACTATTAGGCCTGACTTTGTTAGCTGCTCCGATTGCCTCAGTTTCTCGATGTCGTCTTTCGTCTCAGTGCTGATAATGACACCGCCATTTTTGGTCTTGCGCAGGCCTCTAACGTGAAGCTTTATCTGTTCGGGGCAGATAACTTTTTGGACGAGAGACTTTGTCTCATCACTGGTCCTCAATTTATCTTGCGGATAAATGGCCACAGAACTTACATTTGATGGCTGGATAAAGTTGTTGGCACCTTTCTTCACCATGTCGGAAAAGGAAGTTCCCAGTGCAGGTTTAATTGACTTTCCGACTTTCATCTTCAGCTCCTTTAGTTGCTGCGAAAGGTCAAGTTGGCTTTCGAGTGATTTAACAGCATTATGGGATTACAAGGCCCTAGATTTGAGAGACTGATACTGTACGGCCATCTGCGATGTTCCATGTCCAACCTTCCGGCATAAGGCATTGATGCGCATTTTCTGGTCCGAGTTTAGCTTGCCTTCTGCTGCAATAACACACACCTCCTGAAGGCTCTGGTCAATGGTCGTCATCCAGTTCTGAATTTCTGGCGTCGACATACTTTCGAAGTCATCGTGCCGTTGGCTCGGCGCTTGAGGGGCAGGAGTGGATACAGCAGCGCGCGCGGGTATAGGCGGCGGGGAGCGAGCACACCTACTTCTCGGGCTGAAGGGACTATCCTCCTCCATTGTGTAACAGGTTATTTACTTGTTAAACACTGATCATCATCTTCATAAAATTCACCTTACGTAAACCAAGAGTATGAGTCTGTTTGCTTTACTTCCGGCTATTTATAAAAACTAGGTCACGATTTCGCAAGTGATTATTTATTTATATTAA
Source organism: Lacanobia wlatinum (assembly GCA_947578705.1). Taxonomy (NCBI): domain Eukaryota; kingdom Metazoa; phylum Arthropoda; class Insecta; order Lepidoptera; family Noctuidae; genus Lacanobia; species Lacanobia wlatinum. Next base: position 2,026,494 of record OX388048.1, on the reverse strand, counting down.
TATTGTTCGATACGTCCGTTCACTACGATCGCTCACAAGTCGAGTAACAGGAGGATGAGAGAAATGTTGGTTTAGAGCACACACGTCGGTGTCTTTGCTAGAAGCAACAGAGGACTTGCCAATACCGACAGTTTTCAGGAACTTCCAGACTTCAGAGGAGTTCCGGTTGTCGAGAGAATTAAGAAAGTAGCGTCTTTTTGCATCTCTACACATACGACTACAGCGACTACGCAGTTCACTGTAAGAACTCAAGTTGTGCTCGGAAGGACAACGCTTTAGCCTCCTTTTGGCTCGATCTCTAATGGCCATCGCATCTTTAATGGCTGGAGTGAGCCAGGGAGCCGGAACATACCTAACTTTAACCCGACGCATGGGTGCCCCCATTGTTGATCATAAAGATTTAGTATTTTTCGGTTAAAAATTTCAACCATATCGTTAATAGAGGAACTCTCGAAAACTTCTGTCCAAACAATACTACCAGCATCAAGCAGCAATGCCTCCAGGTCCATGCCCTTGTAGTTCCGTAGGAAAATATATTGTGGCTTGCGCTTAGGAGGGCGTATCTTGTATGACATAAAGATTAAGTCGTGATAGGAAAACAAGCAGTAAGCTGACCGAGGACAGATACATTATTAGGTTTAGAAACAATCATAAGATCCAAAAGAGAAGGGGTGCAATTACGGAAATGATGAGTAGCGGAGAGAGGCAGAATACTGAGGTTAAAAGAAGATAAGAGAGCTTGAAGTTTGTCAGTACGACAGTAATTTTTAAGTAAGCATGTGTTAAAATCACCCATCAAGACTACGTGGTCATAAGTAGGACAGAAATCGCTTAAGAGCGAATCAAAAGAATCAAAGTAATCGACACTGAGGTTGGGACTATACATCACTCCAAGAAGCATTTTAACGTGGTGTAAAGATATTTCTAGAAATAGATGCTCTGCTGACCCAGAGTAGGAAGAGGGTGATACACTGATTATCTTATAAGGTATCCCAGCACGCAAATACATGGCAACACCACCACCGCCCTTCCCTGTTCTATCATTACGAATAAGAACAAAGCCAGGGAGAGCATAATGTACAGATAAGAGAGAAGGTTTCAGAAAGGACTCGGAGATCAGTAAAGCATCTAAATGGGCACTGTTAATGGACGCCAGAAGATCAGAGTAATGGCAAGGAACACTCTGGGCATTGATGTGGGCTATATTAAGGTTATTGGGGTAGTGAGTCAGCAAGGAGGAAATCTGATCACCAAGAGTCAAAGGAGACGAAGAAACACTTGCCGCACTATGAAAGCTAATATTATAAATGTGAATGTTTGTATGTTTGTATGTTTGTGCCTCAATCAGGCAAAAATGGCTGAAGGGATTTGGATGAAATTTGGCACACATATAGTTCTCATCCTGGAATCAAACATAGGCTACTTTTTATCCCGGTAAAAGGCACAGCCTAATGGAGCCTGAGGAGGGAATGGAAACCCAGCGCTTCTGCTGCCTTAGTACTTCAGATTCACAAGTACCAGGAGAACAGAAACATGTCGTAGTATTTCGGTGGCTGAAATTGGGAGCGCTAAAGATTCACAAGCAGCAAGAGAAAAGAACGATGTTAAAGTATGTAGACATCAGAGAAGAATAATATGCTAGAATATTTTTCGATTTTTTTGAACCGAACAGAAATATGTATGTTGAAGTTTTTTTTCGGGCCGGAATTGTAAACGCGATAGATTCACATGTGACAGGAGACCAGAAACATGTTGAAGCAGTATTTCTTTGGCTGAAATTATGAGCGCTAAAAATTCACAATTACCAGGAGACCATAAACATGTCAAAATATTTCCGGCGCTGGAATTGTGACCGGTTTGAATTCAAAAGTACCAGGAGACCAGAAACATGTCCAAGTATTTTTGAGGCTAGGATTGTGAATGCTAAAGATTCATTACGTACCAGGAGACCATAAACATGTCCAAGTATTTCCAGGGTCGGAATTGTGAGCGGCTAGGATTCAAAAGCACCAGACGATCAGAACAATGTAGAAGTATTTTCGGGGCTTTAATAATGAGCGATACAGATTCACAAGTAAAAGGAGAACAGAACGATGTTATAGCATTTTTGTGCTAGAATATTTTTTTTTAACAGTCTAGCAGAAATATGTATGTATGTCGGATGTTTTTTCCGGGCTGTAATTGCAAATGCTATAGATTCACAAGTAACAGGATACTAGAAACATATCAGTATTTTTTTGAGCGAAATTGTGAGCGCTAAAGATTCACAAGTACCAGGAGTCCAGAAACATATCGAAATATTTCCGGTGCTGAAATCGTGAGCGGCTACAATTCAAAGGTATCAGGAGAACAGGAAAATGTCGAAGTATTTTCCGGGCTGAAATTATGAGCACTGAAGATTCATTATGTACCAGGAGACCAAAAACATGTCGAAGTATTTTCGTGGCTAGGATTGTGAATGCTAAAGATTCACAAGTACCAGGAGACCAGAAACATGTCGAAATATTTCCGGAGCAAGAATTATGAGCGGTAAGTATTCAAAAGTACCAGAACAACAGAAAAATGTGGAAGTTTTTTCGGGGCAGGAATTATGAGCACTAAAGATACTTTATGGAACGGAGACCAGAAACATGTCGAAGTATTTCCAGGGTGGGAAATGTGAGCGGTTAGGATTCAAAAGTACCAGGAGATTAGAAATATATGTCGAAGTTTTTTCGGGGCTGTAATTATGAGCGCTACAGATTCACAAGTAGATACCAGGAGACCAGAAACATGTCAAATTATTTTTTCAGCAGGAATTGTAAGCGTTAAAGATTCACAACAACCAGGGGGGGGACCAGAAACATGTTTTAATGTTTGGGGCGCTGGAATTTTGAGTGATTAGGTTTCAAAAGTACCAGGAGAACAGAAACATATAGCGGTTATTTCCGGGCTGTAATTATGAGCGTTAAAAATTCACAAGTACCGGGATATCATAAACATGTTGAAGGATTTCCGAAGCTGGAATTGTGAGTGGTTAGTATTAAAAACTAGCACTTCGCCCGCGACTTCGCGCTCATAACTCCAGCCCAGAAAAAACTTCGATATGTTTCGGTTCTCCTGGTATTTTTAAATGCAATCCACTCACAATTCCAGCTTCGGAAATACTTCGACATGTATCTGTTTTCCTTCTTCAATTTTGAATCCTAACCACTCAAAATTCCAGCGCAAGAAACTTTAAATCATTTTTCTGGTCTCCTAGTACTTGTGAATCTATAGCGCTTACAATTCCTGCCAAAAATATAATTTGAAATGTTTTGGTCTCCTGGTACTTTTGTAAGTATCTATAGTGCTCATTATTCCAGCCCCGAAAATGCTTCTACATATTTCTGATCTCCTGGTGCTTTTGATTCCTAACTGTTCACAATTCCAACCCTGGAGATACTTCGTCATGTTTCTGGTCTCCTGGTACATAACGAATCTTTGGCGCTCATAATTCCTGCCCGGGAAAAACATCCACATTTTTCTGTTGTTTTGGTAATTTTGAATTCTTACCGCTCATATATCTAGCGCGGAAATATTTTGACATGTTTCAGGCTTCCTGGTAATTGTGAAACTTTAGCATACACAATCCTAGCCACGAAAATACATCGACATGTTTTTGGTCTCCTGGTACCTATGAAACCTAGCCGCTCACGTTTCCAGCGCCGGAAATATTTCAACATGTTTTTGGTCTTCTGGTACTTGTGAATCTTTAGCGCTCACAATTTCAGCCAAAAATACTTTCACATGTTTCTAGTCTCCTGTTGTTTGTGAATCTATGGCATTTACATTTCCAGCCCGGGAAAAACATCGACATACATATTTCTGTTTGACTGTTAAAAATTTAAATAAAAAATATTCAAGCCCAAAAATACCATTGTTCTGTTCTCCTAGTAGTTGTGAATCTGTAACGCTCATTATTCCAGCCCCGAAAATACTTCTACACGTATCTGATCACCTGGTGCTTTAGAATCCTAAATGCGCACAATTCCAACCCTAGAAATACTTCGTCATGTTTGTGGTCTCCTGGTACATAATGAATCTTTAACGCCCATAATTCCTGCCCGGGAAAAAATTTCACATTAATCTGTTTTTATGGTAATTTTGAATCCTTACCGCTCATATATCTAGCGCGGAAATATTTTGACATGTTGCTGGCTTCCTGGTACTTATGAATCTTTAGGATTCACATACCTAGCTCCGAAAATACTTCGACATGTTTCTGGTGTCCTGGTAATTTTGAATTCTAACCGGTTATAATTCCAGGGCTGGAAATAATTTGACATGTTTATGGTCTTGGTACTTCTGAATCTTTAGCGATCATAATTTCAGCCAAAGATATAGTTCTTCAACATGTTTCTGGTCTCCTGTCACATGTGAATCTATAGCGTTTACAATTCTAGCCCAGAAAAATCTTCAAAATACATATTTCTGTTCGACGGTTACAAAAATATATATTCTAGGCAAAAAATACTATAACATTGTTCTGTTCTCCTGGTACTTGGGAATCTTTAACGCTCCCAATTTCAGCCCCGGAAATATTACGACATGTTTCTGTTCTCCTGGTACTTGTGAATCTAAAGTACTAAGGCAGCAGAAGCGCTGTGTTTCCACTTCCTCCCCTGTCTCCATTAAGTTTTGCCTTTTACCGGGATAAAAAGTAGCCTATAATTGATTCCAGGATGTGGACTATATGTGTGCCAAATTTCATTCAAATCCGTTCAGCCATTTTAGCCTGATTGAGGCACAAACATACAAACATACAAACTTTCACATCCTACTAATATTATAAACTAGCACTTCGCCCGCGACTTCGTCTGCGTAGACTTTAGAGGTGTCGTGCAAATTCTTTGTTCCATATTCTTATTCTCGGAAATTCATCGTTTTTCATAGTTTGTGAGTTTTTACTGTCCGTACTTTCAGCTCCGGAACTACTTCGACATGTTTCTAGTTTTAAAGATAGAAAAGAAAGACAAGTGTTTATTTGGAACTCGTACAAGACATATATCGCGTATATAAACTTAAGCGCTCATAACTCCAGCCCAGAAAAAACTTCGGTATGTTTCGGTTCTCCTGGTATTTTTAAATGCTATCCAATCACAATTCCAGCTTCGGAAATACTTCGACATGTTTCTGTTTTCCTTCTTCAATTTTGAATCCTAACCACTCAAAATTCCAGCGCAAAAAACTTTAAATAATTTTTCTGGTCTCCTGGTACTTGTGAATCTATAGCGCTTAAAATTCCTGCCGAAAATATAATTTGAAATGTTTTGGTCTCCTGGTACTTTTGTAAGTATCTGTAGCGCTCATTATTCTAGCCCCGAAAATGCTTCTACATATTTCTGATCTTCTGGTGCTTTTGTATCGTAACTGCTCACAATTCCAACCCTGGAAATACTTCGTCATGTTTCTGGTCTCCTGGTACCTAATGAATCATTAGCGCTCATAATTCCTGCCCGGGATAAACTTCCACATTTTTCTGTTGTTTTGGTAATTTTGAATCCTTACCGCTCATATATCTAGCGCGGAAATATTTTGACATATTGCTGGCCTCCTGGTACTTATGAATCTTTCGGATTCAGATACCTAGCTCCGAAAATACTTCGACATGTTTCTGGTGTCCTGGTAATTTTGAATTCTAACCGGTTATAATTCCAGTGCTGGAAATAATTTGACATGTTTATGGTCTCCTGGTACTTCTGAATCTTTAGCGCTCATAATTTCAGCCAAAGAAATACTTCTTCAACATGTTTCTGGTCTCCTGTCACATGGGAATTTATAGCGTTTACAATTCTAGCCCGGAAAAATCTTCAAAATACATATTTCTGTTCGACGGTTAAAAAAAAATAAAAAAATTCTAGCCCAAAAATACTATAACATCGTTCTGTTCTCCTGGTACTTGTGAATCTTTAACGCTCCCAATTTCAGCCCCGGAAATATTACGACATGTTTCTGTTCTCCTGGTACTTGTGAATCTAAAGTACTAAGGCAGCAGAAGCGCTGGGTTTCCACTTCCTCCTCTGTCTCCATTAAGCCATGCCTTTTACCGGGATAAAAAGTAGCCTATGTTTGATTCCAGGATGTGGACTATATTTGTGCCAAATTTTATCTTAATCCGTTCAGCCAGTTTTGCCTGATTGAGGCACAAACATACAAACATACAAACATACAAACTTTCACATTTATAATATTAGTAGGACTAGCACTTCGCCCGCGACTTCGTCTGCGTAAACTTTAGAGGTGGTGCGCAACTTCTTTGTCCCATATTCTCAGTCTCGGAAATTTATCTTCATGATTCTTTATTTTGGTAGTTTTTGAGTCTTTACTGTCCATACTTTCAGCTCCGGAACTACTTCGACATGTTTCTGGTATTCTGGTACTTCTGAATCTTTAGCGCTCACAATTTCGGCCAAAAAAAATACTTTGGCTTGTTTCTAGTCTCCTGTTACATGTGAATCTATAGCATTTACTATTACAGCCCGGAAAAAACATCGAAAGACATATTTCTGTTTGACTGTTAAAAAAAAAACAAAAAATATTCTGTCTCAAAAATTCTTTAATATCGTTCTGTACTCCTGGTATTTGTGGATCTGTAGCGCTCATTATTCCAGCCCCGAAAATACTTCTACATGTATCTGATCTCCTGGTGCTTTTGAATCCTAACAGCTCACAATTACAACCCTGGAAATAGTTCGACATATTTCTGGTCTCCTTGTACATAATGAATCTTTAGCGCTCATAATTTCTGCCCGGAAAAATCTTCCACATTTTTATGTTGTTTTGGTACTTTTGAATCCTTATCGCTAATATTTCGAGCGCGGAAATATTTCGACAAATTTCTGGCCTCCTGGTACTTATGAATCTTTAGCATTCATAATCCAAGCTCCGAAAATACTTCAGCATGTTTTCTTGTCTCCTGGTACTTTTGAAGTCTAATCGGTCACAATTCTAGCGCCGGAAATATTTCGACATGTTTATGGTCTCCTGGTACTTGTGAATTTCTAGCGCTCATAATTTCAGCCAAAAAAATACTTCCTTACCATGTTTCTGGTCTCCTGGCACATGCGAACCTATCGCGTTTACAATTCCAGCCCGGAAAAAACTTCAATATACATATTTCTGTACAAGCAATGGTTAAAAAAAAATACAAAAAATATTCTAGCCCAAATATACTTTAACATCGTTCTTTTCTTCTGGTACATGTGAATCTTTAGCGCTCTCAATTTCAGCCCCGTAAATACTTTGACATGTTTCCGGTCTCCTGGTACATAATGAATCTTTAGCGCTCATAATTCCTGCCCGGGAAAAACTTCCACATTTTTCAGTTGTCCTGGTACTTTTAAATCCTTTCCGCTCATAATTCTAGCATCGGAAATATTTCGACCTGTTTTGACTTCCTGATACTTATGAATCTTTAGCATTCACAATCCTAGCCTCGAAAATACTTCGACATGTTTCTGGTCTCCTTATAATATTAGTAGGATGTGAAAGTTTGTATGTTTGTATGTTTGTATGTTTGTATGTTTTTATGTTTGTATGTTTGTATGTTTGTATGTTTGTATGTTTGTATGTTTGTATGTTTGTATGTTTGTATGTTTGTATGTTTGTATGTTTGTATGTTTGTATGTTTGTATGTTTGTATGTTTGTATGTTTGTATGTTTGTATGTTTGTATGTTTGTATGTTTGTATGTTTGTATGTTTGTATGTTTGTATGTTTGTATGTTTGTATGTTTGTATGTTTGTATGTTTGTATGTTTGTATGTTTGTATGTTTGTATGTTTGTATGTTTGTATGTTTGTATGTTTGTATGTTTGTATGTTTGTATGTTTGTATGTTTGTATGTTTGTATGTTTGTATGTTTGTATGTTTGTATGTTTGTATGTTTGTATGTTTGTATGTTTGTATGTTTGTATGTTTGTATGTTTGTATGTTTGTATGTTTGTATGTTTGTATGTTTGTATGTTTGTATGTTTGTATGTTTGTATGTTTGTGCCTCAATCAGGCAAAAATGGCTGAAGCGATTTGGATGAAATTTGGCACACATATAGTTCACATCCTGGAATCAAACATAGGATACTTTTTATCTCGGTAAAAGGCATGGTTTAGTAGAGATTGAGGAGGAAGTGGAAAACCTGCGCTTCTGCTGCCTTAGTACTTCAGATTCAAAAGTACCAGGAGAACATAAACATGTCATTGTATTTCCGGTGCTGAAATTGGGAGCGCTAAAGATTCACAAGTACCAGGAGCACAGAACGATGTTAAAGTATTTTTGGGCTATAATATTTTTTGTTTTATTTTTACCGTCGAACAGAAATATGTATGTTGAAGTTTTTTCCGGACTGGAATTGGAAACGCTATAGATTCACATGTGACAGGGCCCAGAAACATGTTGAAGTATTTCCTTGGCTGAAATTATGAGCGCTAAAGATTCACAAGTACCAGGAGACTATCTATAAACATATCGAAATATTTCTGGCGCTGGAATTGTGACCAGTTAGAATTAAAAAGTACCAGGAGACCAGAAACATGTCGAAGTATTTTCGAGGCTAGGATTGTGAATGCTAAAGAGTTATAAGTATCAGGAAGTCAAAACAGGTCGAAATATTTCCGGTGCTAGAATTATGAGCGGAAAGGATTTAAAAGTATAAAGGACAACTGAAAAATGTGGAAGTTTTTCCCGGGCAGGAATTATGAGCGCTAAAGATTCATTATGTACCAGGAGACCGGAAACATGTCAAAGTATTTACGGGGCTGAAATTGAGAGCGCTAAAGATTCACATGTACCAGAAGAAAAGAACGATGTTAAAGTATATTTGGGCTAGAATATTTTTTGTATTTTTTTTTAACCATTGCTTGTACAGAAATATGTATATTGAAGTTTTTTCCGGGCTGGAATTGTAAACGCGATAGGTTCGCATGTGCCAGGAGACCAGAAACATGGTAAGGAAGTATTTTTTTGGCTGAAATTATGAGCGCTAGAAATTCACAAGTACCAGGAGACCATAAACATGTCGAAATATTTCCGGCGCTAGAATTGTGACCGATTAGACTTCAAAAGTACCAGGAGACAAGAAAACATGCTGAAGTATTTTCGGAGCTTGGATTATGAATGCTAAAGATTCATAAGTACCAGGAGGCCAGAAATTTGTCGAAATATTTCCGCGCTCGAAATATTAGCGATAAGGATTCAAAAGTACCAAAACAACATAAAAATGTGGAAGACTTTTCCGGGCAGAAATTATGAGCGCTAGAGATTCATTATGTACAAGGAGACCAGAAATATGTCGAAGTATTTCCAGGGTTGTAATTGTGAGCTGTTAGGATTCAAAAGCACCAGGAGATCAGATACATGTAGAAGTATTTTCGGGGCTGGAATAATGAGCGCTACAGATCCACAAATACCAGGAGTACAGAACGATATTAAAGAATTTTTGAGACAGAATATTTTTTGTTTTTTTTTTTAACAGTCAAACAGAAATATGTCTGTCGATGTTTTTTCCGGGCTGTAATAGTAAATGCTATAGATTCACATGTAACAGGAGACTAGAAACAAGCCAAAGTATTTTTTTTTGCCGAAATTGTGAGCGCTAAAGATTTAGAGTTTAAGAATACCAGAAACATGTCGAAGTAGTTCCGGAGCTGAAAGTATGGACAGTAAAGACTCAAAAACTACCAAAATAAAGAATCATGAAGATAAATTTCCGAGACTGAGAATATGGGACAAAGAAGTTGCGCACCACCTCTAAAGTTTACGCAGACGAAGTCGCGGGCGAAGTGCTAGTTTATAATATTAGTAGGATGTGAAAGTTTGTATGTTTGTATGTTTGTGCCACAATCAGGCAAAAATGGCTGAACGGATTTGGATGAAATTTGGCACACATATAGTCCACATCCTGGAATCAAACATAGGCTACTTTTTATCCCGGTAAAAGGCATGGCCTAATGGAGACAGAGGAGGAATTGGAAACCCAGCGCTTCTGCTGCCTTAGTACTTCAGATCCAAAAGTACCAGGAGAACAGAAACATGTCAACGAAGTATTTCTGGGGCTGAAATTGGGAGCGCTAAAGATTCACAAGTACCAGGAGAACAGAACGATGTTAAAGTAATTTTGGGCTAGATTTTTTTTTTTACTGTCGAACAGAAATATATTTGTTGGAATTTTTTCCGGGTTGTAATTGTAAACGCTCTAGATTCACATGTGACAGGAGACCAGAAACATGTCGAAGTATTTCTTTGGCTGAAATTATGAGCGCTAAAGATTCACAAGTACTAGGAGACCATAAACATGTCGAAATATTTCCGGCGCTTGAATTGTGACCGGTTAGAATTCAGAAGTACCAGGAGGCCAGAAATATGTCGAAGTATTTTCGGGGCTAGGATTATGAGCGGTAAGGATTCAAAGGTATCAGGAGAACGGAAAAATGTCGAAGTTTTTCTCGGGCAGGAATTATGAGCGCTAAAGATTGATAATGTACCAGGAGACCAGAAACATGTCGAAGAATTTCCAGGCTTGGAATTGCGAGCAGTTAGGATTCAAAAGCACCAGGAAATCAGATACGTGTAGAAGCATTTTCGGGGCGGGAACAATGAGCGTTACAGATTCACAAGTAGCAGGAGAACAGAACGATGTTAAATTATTTTTGGGCAAGAATATTTTTTGTTTTTTTTTTTAACTGTCAAACAGAAATATGTTTGTCGATGTTTTTCCGGGCTGTAATTGTAAATGCTGTAGATTCACAAGTAACAGGAGACTAGAAACATGTCAAAGTATTTTTTTGGCAGAAATTGTGAGCGCTAAAGATTCACAAGTACCAAGAGACCAGAAAAATGTCGAAGTATTTTCCGGGCTGGATTTATGAGCGCTAAAGATTCATTATGTACCAGGAGACCGAAAACATGTCTAAGTATTTTCGTGGCTAGGATTGTGAATGCTAAAGATTCACAAGTACCAGGAAACCAGAAACATGTCGAAATATTTCCGCACTAGAAATATGAGCGGTAAGGATTCAAACGTACCAGAAAACAGAAAAATGTGGAATTTTTCCCAGGCAGGAATTATGAGCGCTAAAGATTCATTATGTACCAGGAGACCAAAAATATATATGAATATTTCCGGCGCTGGAATCGTGAGCGGTTAGGATTCAAAGTTATCAAGAGAACAGAAAAATGTTCAAGTATTTTCCGGGCTGGAATTATGAGCGCTATAGATTCATTATGTACCACGAGGCCAAAAACATGTCGAAGTATTTTCGTGGCTAGGATTGTGAATGCTTAAGATTCACAAGTATCAGGAGAACAGAAACATAAAGCGGTTTTTTCCGGGCTGTAATTATGAGCGTTAAGGATTCACAAGTACCAGGATACCAGAAACATGTCGAAGTATTTCCGAAGCTGGAATTGTGAATTATTAGCTTTAAAAAAATACCAGGAGAACCGAAACATATCGAAGTTTCTTCTGGGCAGGAGTATTGAGCGCTAAAGATTCACAAGTACCAGAATCATGTCGAAGTAGTTCCGGAGCTGAAAGTACGGACAGTAAAAACTCACAAACTACCAGAATAAAGAATCATGACGATGAAATTCCAAGAATGAGAATATGGGACAAAGAAGTTGCGCGCGCCACCTCTACGCAGACGAAGTCTACGCAGACGAAGTCGCGGGCGAAGTGCTAGTTTGTAATATTAGTAGGATACCAGGAGAACCAAACATATCGAAGTTTTTTCTGGGCTGGAGTTATGAGCGCTAAAGATTCACAAGTACCAGAACACCAAAAACATGTTGAAGTAGTTCCGGAGCTGAAAGTACGGACAGTAAACACTCAGAAACTATCAGAATAAAGACTCATGAAAATGAATTTCCGAGAATGAGAATATGGGAGAAAGAAGTTGCGCGCCACTTCTAAAGTCTACGCAGACGAAGTCGTGGGCGAAGTGCTAGTACGATGTGAAAGTTTGTATGTTTGTGCCTCAATCAGGCAAAAATGGCTGAAGGAATTTGGATGAAAATTGGCACACATATAGTTCACATCCTGGAATCAAACATAGGCTACTTTTTGTCCCGGTAAAAGGCATGGCTTAATGGAGACAGAGGAGGAAGTGGAAACCCAGCGCTTCTGCTGCCTTAGTACTTTAGATTCACAAGTACCAGGAGAACAGAAACATGTCGTAATATTTCCGGGGCTGAAATTGGGAGCGTTAAAGTTTCACAAGTACCAGGATAACAGAACGATGTTTTAGTATTTTTGGGCTAGAATATTTTTTTTTTAACCTTCGAACAGAAATATGTATTTAGAAGATTTTTCCGGGCTAGAATTGTAAACGCTATAGATTCACATGTGACAGGAGACCAAAAACATGTTGAAGAAGTATTTCTTTGGCTGAAATTATGAGCGCTAAAGATTCAGAAGTACCAGGAGACCATAAACCTGTCAAATTATTTCCGGCACTGGAATTATAACCGGTTAGAATTTAAAATTACCAGGACACCAGAAACATGTAGAAGTATTTTCGGAGCTAGGTATATGAATCCTAAAGATTCATAAGTACCAGGAAGCCAGCAACATGTCAAAATATTTCCGCTCTAGATATATGAGCGGTTTGGATTCAAAATTACCAAAACAACAGATTAATGTGGAAGTTTTTCCCGGGCAGGAATTATGAACGCTAAAGATTCATTATGTACCAGGAGACCAGAAAAATGATTTAAAGTTTCTTGCGCTGGAATTTTGAGTGGTTAGGGTTCAAAATTGAAGAAGGAAAACAGAAACATGTCGAAGTATTTCCGAAGCTGGAATTGTGAGTGGAGATCCGAAACATATCCAAGTTTTTTCTAGGCTGGAGTTATGAGCGCTTAAGTTTGTATACGCGATATATGTCTTGTACGAGTGTAGTTTAAACTGCTCTCCAGTTGGAGAGCAGTTTAAACTAGAGGCAAGCAGTCGCGAATGCGCCGCAGTCACGAACGAACGGTGATTGTTTTGTAAGCAGTAAGCGGGTGATTTGTGAATATTTGTTTTGAAATAAGTACAAGTACTTACTTAAAATGGAAAAGAAAAATGATAGAATAAACTGTGGTGTTTTTGGTTGCTTGGGTTCATCAATAACGCACCCAAAGATATTATTTTAGTAGTTTACCTGGTACTTACATAATTTGTTTCTTTTATTAATAGTAATAGTAATAGGTAGGCATTTCGCTTTTTCCACCAATTAAACCACTTACCTGGATTCATAAATAAATAAGTGGATAGGGTGAACAAAGTGACACACGAGTCAAATATTAAGCTCGCATTAAAAAAAAATTTGGTAGTTTCATAGGCTAGGCTATCGACTCACTTATGTACTTAGCTACTAACATTTATATTATTGAAGTAGACAAAATATCACTATGAAATGATGATTTGAGTAATTAATGGTAGGTAAGTATCTAGTAAGATTACCAGTTTAATTTACTTTTTAAGTAAGATTTTGCAGTGGATTTGGTTAGATATTTTGATTGCTATAGGTAGCACACATGCGATGCGATGGTTGATACTAGGTATTTTTTGCATCGGATGGGTGACCAAAAATATTGTTATTTCGAGTTGCACTATGCTGTAGGTAAGGGGACGAAAGAATAAGCTGAGATGAAAAAAAGATATTATAATTAAATGTCAGCTGTTTCTTGCACTTTGGTTGAGTAAGGTAGGTAGGTGAAGTTTGGAAGAAGAGGTGTTTGGTAAACTTCGGCGACAACAGTTTATTTGTTTGTTTTTTCGTTATTTTTTAACAAAAATGTTATAATTATTTTCAATCACAAAAGTAGAAAGAAACTCAAGTAGGCAAGTAGATGAAATTAAAATACTGGAGGCGGACAGCCCTATGGCGTTCTAACGTACCGCGAAACTAGGTAATTATTTTAAGGATAGGGCCGAGTCACAATACTGTAGATATTTATACTGTGCTATTATTGCTATTATTGCTTGTTAAGAGCTCCAAAATGAAGCTCTTAACGTAATAGATTCTTATTTGCATAATAGGTTCCAATGTGTAGATGTTAATGGTGCGAAGTCTTCCGGGATGCCAGTTCAGTTAGGTGTACCCCAAGGGTCAATACTGGGTCCATTCTTGTTTCTTGTATACATAAATGATTTACCATTCTATTTAAAGGATATATGTGATGTTGTTCTCTTTGCTGATGATACTTCCCTTATTTTTAAACTTGAAAGGAATAGACACGATTTTGACGACGTAAATAGTGCACTCACCATGGTTACGAATTGGTTTACAACAAACAATCTAGTTCTAAACCCTAAGAAAACAAAATGTATAAAATTTGCCTTACCTAATGTTAAAAATCTAGGACCCAATATCATTTTAAGTGACGAGGTGCTCGAAACTGTAGACTCAGCTGTTTTCTTGGGCATAACAGTTGATGCCAAACTTCAATGGGGCCCTCATATATCAACACTATCGGGAAAGCTTAGCTCTGCCGCCTACGCCGTCAGGAAAGTTAGACAATTTACTGACGTCGATACAGCTCGGTTAGTGTATTTTAGTTATTTCCATAGTGTTATGTCCTATGGTATGCTACTGTGGGGAAAATATGCTGACATACAAAATATATTTGTCCTACAAAAGCGAGCCGTACGAGCGATATACCAGCTTGGGTCGAGAGTCTCTCTAAGGGAACTTTTTGAAGAAATAGGTATTCTCACGGTTGCTTCGCAGTTCATTTTTGCCAACATAGTGTATATCAGGCAAAATATACATTTATATGCCAAAACTAGTGATATCCACAGCTTTAACACCAGAAATAAGCACAAACTACATGCTCCTTTCCACCGTCTTCGTAAGGTCCAGGGCCATTTTGTGGGGATCGGTATCCGTTTTTATAATAAGTTACCTTTTTCTTTTCTAGACTTGCCTTTTAATGCTTTTAAAGCGAAAGTGAAATCATACCTTATTTCGAAGGCATATTATACTATAAACGATTACTTCGACGATAAAAATAGTTGGTCGCTGTGTTGAACACGAGACAATGCTAAATGTTCTTTCGTAGATTCTTTACTTGCTCAAGATGACATTGTTTATTATTCTGACCGTATAGGTCATTTTTGTTTTTTTTTATTTTTATTTATTGACATAATCTTCTCATTAGCTTGTTTTTTTATGAGTTGTATTGCAGTATGTGGTTAACTAGCGACCTCGACAAAGTAGACTACATAAGTATGATTTTGTCTGAGAAACCGGCAGCAGGTTCGTCATGCTCCCTTAGACGTCGCTGCTTGCGGTAGCGTCGGGTATCGGGTTACCTCCTTCCCTCTAATATGGCGAGGGAGGTAATGGCTGATCTTTGCGTTATGCTCGTGAACGGGTGCTGCTTGTGGTGACTGGTCGTCTTGCTGTCCGTGGTTTATTATTGTTAAAATTTTTAAGTGTTATAATTTAACTGCGATGGTCCTAGTTTATCACTTGTGACTTTGGGTCACAGATTATGGTTAAATTGCATTGTTGAACATGTAAGCGGGCACGCCATTTATTCGTGGAGGCTCATTTTGATTAGTATTGTATGCTTGAGTTTACTTATTTCATTACCTATATATGTAATTAGTTTTATCATTGTTTCATATGTAATTTTTGGGATAAAATGGTATGCTAGCGGACATGTGCCATCCATTTATTTATTTTATGATCAACATCTATCATAAACTGTTGGATAATGTTATATAAATTCAAGTTGTTTAAACTTAACAGACAGTTGTGTTGCTGGGGAGTTTGTTGGCCACTTCTTCTTCCCAGCTAAAACACTAGGAAGTGGTGACGAGCTGGGCGATTTGGGGGACTGTCTTCATGTAAATTTTTACGTTCAAAAAGTGCTGATTTTCAGCCTAATTTGAATAAATGCCTTTTGATTTTGATTTTGATTTGATTGTGTCGCTCAACAGTGCTGTGCAGATTCATTCCTAAAAGTCATTATCACGTTGTTTGTTGTTGCAGTGCCAAATTAGTCCTTGTACTCATTAAGTTACAGTGCAATCCTAATTAATTAACCTATTCAGTTGTGACTATTTGGACCTGTTTCGTTTCTATTGTTCCTTATCTTACCTCATTAGTTGCGAGTGTTTCGAAGTTACGTGTTTTTATTCACTGTGCATCGCTGTGCCTCAAAGATTCCTACCAGTTTCTGTTTTCTACCTTCATTGTACTTTATTATTGTTGGTATTTTCTGTATTCGTTTATATTAATTGATTAACTCAATATTTATATTAATATAGTGGTCAATATTGTTGCAATTAAGCTAAAAAAATGATTAATATATACTATCAGAACGTATGAGGTCTGCGTTCGAAAACAAACGGCTTATATCGTAAAGTTTGCATGAATTTGTGACTGTTCCTAAGTTACCCTAGGCTGATAAAATTTTCGTTTTTCCTAGAATTAACCTAATTGCTAAGGTCGGTCCTGCCCTTAGGCGGGAGGGCCGCGCCCCGCCCCGCGCGGCCCCGTAGAATTCGGCCCAGACTGGACTTCTCCCGCCGTTTATGAAGTGAATTCCAAAAGTATGAAATAATCCAACGCCTTATCACACTGATAGGACAGAGTATGGACTGATATATATAGTGAATAGACTTAGGAATTCATAGTTATGAAATATAATAGAAGTGGTTTTAGAAAGTAACAATTTAACAAAGGGAAAACCAATTATTATATTTTAATTAATAATAAATCATGTGAGAAACCCTTACGCTAGCGTAACTGGTTTAAGGTCAATAGTTACTCACACAATATCTCACTTCCGTACCCATGGCACTTTAGAGCAACACTTCCTTAAGTGACACAAGCGGCTTTTCAGCGGCAAAGCGTCGACAACACTTTCATATGGAACGTGGTCCCTAGCAGTCCTCTCGAACTGAAAAACGTGACGAGGCGGCATTACAGCGGCAGAGCGTCGACATCAAGCTCATAATGGAGACTTGGTCCCTAACAGTCCATAGACTGTATAATATAGATAGGTATGGTCAACTCGACCCCAGGAAGTGCACTCCTCGTACAACAAGTACATCTGTATGACACAGTGTTCGTATCTGACCGAATCAATAGTCGTATCTGACCGATTCAGTGGTCGTATCAGACCAATTCAGTGGTCGCAGGTAGAGAATATAAATTCAAGAATTAGTACAAATACAAATAGATACTTCAATCGAGAGTTATATACTCAAGAAGTAAATAAAGCTGAGAACTTCAACTCTTTCAAAACCTATAGACAGCCCTTAAAGCGCCCACCCGTCACTACTTCCTAGTGTTTGAGCTAGGGGAGAAGAAGTAGCGGGACAAACTCCCCAGCAACACGTATCTGTCTGTTTTGTTATGAAATTATAGACGTGTATAATTAAGCACATTATCAGCCTAGGATAAGTCAGAACAATAAAGAACTCACCCCAACAGCTCCAACACACATTCTCACACACACACACACACACACACACACGTATTAAACACTAAATTAATCTAACTTATATTTAACTTAATAAATAATAACGGCTATCCTAAGGGTTACAACGGACCACACGTCTGCTAGTTTATCTAACACCCGCCTATAGCTTATGGCGTATAGCCATATCCGAGACATAGCCTCCGGCCTAATTCAAACCTAACTCGATTAACTAGTACCGTTCACCCTGAAGCCCTAATACCGAGTGACGCCAACGCCTTCAGCGTCGAACCTTGCGATTTCCAACAGATGTGGCTACCTGGTAAGACCTCAACCGAGCGCGAGTCGGTCCCGCACACGAAGGGTTCCGCACCATAAACTTTAATTTGTATTATTTGCTACTTTACCAGCAAAGTAGATATATAATCCGTGAAAACTTCAACTGTCCAGCATTGTGGCCCTTGAGACAGCGTCCACCGACCGACAGACGGACGGACGGACGGCCGAGGTCTAGTGACAGGCTATGCGCTTCACTCGCCGAGCATGGAACCCCAATATGTTTGGCGACTCACTGTCGGACCCTTTTTTGTGTAATTTCTAAATTGTTTTAAGAATTCGCTTGGGTTTTTTCTAAGGTGATTTATCGCAAACAAATGAGTGAGAGTGTTTTTAGAAATCAGATATTTACTCTCTTATTTGGTCCTGGCTATTCAAGTATAATTTATGACTCTTCTAAGTGTCTCACAACATGTGAACCGTTTCGAAATAAAATAATTATTTTGTATTATGAGGAGTGTCATACTGTCACAAATTCATTCGATGTTTTTATACTTACGGAAACATGGTTAGTAGATAGTATTAGTAACAGTGAGTTGTTTGATGGACGATATCTTATCTGGAGGCGCGACCGGGATTACTGCCGAACAGCACAGACACGGGGAGGCGGAGTGTTGATCGCGGTGAGGAATGACTTGACCGTTGTGGAAAGATGTGATTGGCGTACCTCCGCCGAGGATATATGGGTATCCATCGTTCTGAAGCGATCGAGGCCAGCGGTAAGTTACAATATCAATATTTGCGGCCTATATTTGTGCAAAGAAAATGTTGGTAACTCGTACGTAACTCAATTACAAAACTTCCACCATAAACTTAACAACTTAGTATCCGCCCACCCTTTAGATACATTCATAATAACAGGGGAATTTAACTTCGGCGGTGATGTGGAATGGCATCAGTCTGACGGTAGCTCTGGATTATATCCTGAGAATGTATCCGTTCGATGTATTTTGGATTTCTTTGATACAATAAGTGCGTGTAACTTGTCCCAATTCAATGGTGAGCGTAACGTCAACGGTAGATTATTAGACCTTGTTTTCTCAAATAGCGCTATAAGAGTGAATGATTGTGGTGATCCCCTGGCGGTGCCTGTTGACATGCATCAAAAACCGTTGATTTTTAATGCTGATTTCATTGAAGTTCACAAACTCATTGAGAAACCTGGCACATATTTCATCGAGGCGATTACACTGCAATTACGTCTGCACTAGATCTCATAGACTGGAATATGATGTTGTCTGCTGGATCCCTGGACCAAGCCCTTAGCCTTTTCTATACCAAACTGTACGAGCTCAGGGACTTGTACATTCCCTTTAAACCACTTAGAAAATCAACACACCCCCCTGGTACACTAGTGCTTTAATAAAAATACTAAAGGAAAAACACAAATACCATCCTACTAATATTATAAATGTGAAAGTTTGTATGTTTGTGCCTCAATCAGGCAAAACTGGCTGAAGGGATTTGGATGAAATTTGGCACACATATAGTCCACATCCTGGAATCAAACATAGGCTACTTTTTATCCCGGTAAAAGGCATGGCTTAATGGAGACAGAGGAGGAAGTGGAAACCCAGCGCTTCTGCTGCCTTAGTACTTTAGATTCACAAGTACCAGGAGAACAGAAACATGTCAAATTATTTCCGGCACTGAAAATATAACCGGATAGAATTCAAAATTACCAGGACACCAGAAACATGTCAGAGAACCAGGAGAACAGAACGATGTTATAGTATTTTTGGGCTTGAATATATATTTTTTTAAACCGTCGAACAGAAATATGTATTTTGAAGATTTCTCCGGGCTAGAATTGTAAACGCTACAGATTCACATGTGTGACAGGAGCCCAGAAACATGTTGAAGAAGTATTTCTTTGGCTAAAATTATGAGCGCTAAAGATTCATTATGTACCACCCCGAAAAGTAGGAGTTTGGTCAAAACGACTCCTTTTTGCGGTAAAAAGACACGCCTGTGTTTTGGTGGCGTTAAAAGTGACCACATTGTCATCACCCCACTGGGAGACAAGGCTTAAGGTCCAATTTGTCCGCTCTACCATGGCCTCTCTCAAGGAACGAACTTCATCCCCGCCGGTTGTTGCACTGGACAAGTATCTCTCTGAAACCGTATTGTCATCTGCGTACCCAAAAAGACCAGGCTGAAGTAGGTCATTGATGTGCAGCAGGAAAAGAGTTGCAGAGAGAACAGACCCCTGAGGAACTCCGGCATCAATAGCCATGATGTCAGAGGAGCAGCCGTCAACGACTACTCGGATCGACCGTTCACTCAGAAAGTCTGATATCCAGCTAAAAAAACCAGCTGGGATGCCGTAAGCAGGAAGGTTGCTGAGCAGACCTGCGTGCCAAACCCTGTCAAAGGCCTTCGAGATGTCGAGCGACACGGCAAGTGCTTCGCCGTGTCTCTCGATGGCCTCGCCCCAGCAGTGCGTGACATACACAAGAAGATCGCCAGTTGACCGTCCCCGGCGAAGTCTTCAAGGTAGGTCAGCAGCTTACTGTTCAGAACCCTTTCCATAACCTTGCATAGGATGGAGGTAATGGCGATCGGACGGTAATGTGCAGGGTCAGCACGGTCTCCCTTTTTGGGCACCGGTTGCACATTCGCAAGCTTCCATGATTTCGGCACCGTTCTTTTTTCAAGAGAGAGGCGGTACAGGCGAGTCAACACAGGAGACAGTTCAGGTGCACATTGCCTCAACACTCTCGCTGGAATGCCGTCAGGTCCACTGGCCTTATTCACGTCTAGACTGCACAATACTCTTCGGACCTCTTTGATATGAACTGCGATCTCCGGCATCAAAGAGTCACAACGAGGTAAAGTTGGTGGTTGCTTGGAGCCAGCGTCCAGACGCGAATTGCTTACAAAGAGAGTAGCAAATAAATTTGCTTTCTCACTTGCAGAGTGAGCCAGCGAGCCATCAGGTTTTAACATTGGAGGCAAAGTGGGTCGACAGAAATTCGTTTCAACCGCTTTCGACAGGGACCAAAACTGCTTACTACCCGGAGGGTGCAATGCTAGTTTGGCCCCGATACGTCCAACATGGTCAAAACGTGTCCTACGTAAAACCCGCTTGCAGAACTTAGCGGCAGAATTAAAGGCACTTTTCCACGCGCGAACCCTACATCCTTTGACCTTTCGGTCGCGGGCCTTGATCCATGCTTGGTAAGCAGACTCTTTACGGGCCTCAGCTTGAGCTATTCTCTTTACTTACATAAGTAAAGAGAATGGTATCAGAGATCTTGGTATAGTTCACGACAGCAAGCTACTTTTTGATGGTCACATAAATACAGTCGTCAACAAGGCGTTCAAAGCCTTGGGATTTATCATTAGAGCTTATTCTAGCTTTCGTTCCCTGAAACCATTAAAAGTTCTCTACTGTTCTCTAGTGCGTAGCCACCTTGAGTATGTATGTCAAGTATATGGAACCCTCAATATGAGATTTACAAATCTCGTATTGAATCTGTCCAGAGGAAATTTTTGCGGTACCTGGACTTCAAGGCTGGGCAATTCTCAGTCGACTATGAACATCGTTGTAAACTTTATCATTTCCTACCATTGGAGGTAAGACGAAATATAAGTGATAATATATCTGTTTTTTAGTGAACATCGCAAACGGCTCGGTTGATTGCTCTGAGCTACTCAGCAAAATACAACTTCGCACTAATCTAATTAACCTAAGAAAACGGGCGCTACTCCAAGTCCCATTCGCATCGACAAAGTACAGGCGCAACGCCTTCTGCATACGTAGTGTTATGGCCTTCAATAGTTTACCATCACACCTGGATATCGACTTATTTTGCACCAGCGCACATAAAATTAAAAATATTTTGTACAAGGAGTTTTTTGGTGACAACCATAAGTAGCTTTTAATTTTGATATTGCACGGCTTGACGTATCCTAGTATCTCAACATCCCTTGTACCTTGTAAAGTGTTTGATTATCTACGCTGTAACTGGTCAACTCAAGCACCTTATAACTAAGTAGTTAAATATATAGGAAGCTTGTAATTAGCAAATTTCATTACCTAATTATGTTATTTAAATTTGTAATTAGTCTGTAAGCTTTCTTTAAAATAAAATAAATAAATACATGTGACATTCACCAACCCGCATTGGGCCCGCGTGGTGGATTACGGCCCATTCCCTCTCCTAGAGAGGAGGCCTGAGTCCCAACAGTGGGAACATTATAAGGCCGACTATGCTATGCTATGCTATGCCGCCTCTCTTCGGACTTCAGACAATTCCAGAATACTGCATCGCAACCTGCTCGATTCCTCCTTAAATTTGGTGATATTCTCGTCGGCATTTATTAGTTTAGCCGGGTCCACTTCGGGGATTCTTCGCAGCCTTTGCCTCGCCGTGACCTGGACCGCTACCGGAGTCAAGGGTAGACGGGCTGCCGGGTACTAGGGGCCATGTTTTGCGCGCCGGTCGCTATAGTCGCGTGTGAGTAATACGTACCAGAGGCCGCAGCCCGTACGCTCTGGGCAGCGGCGTGGGCTTGCCTTTCTTGTCGGGGGCGCCGGTCGCGAGGCCGCGTGCGACTTCCCTTCTGTGCCTGCAAACGTGCTTCTAATAATAAGTCGGTGCCAAATCCTATTCACCTAATAAAGCTTAAAATTTTCATAATAATAATAAAGGTAACTCTGATTGTCAGGAAAAAAATTATTTCGTGCTCTCAATTTTATATCAAAGAAAATTAGTTTTTAGTCATAAAGTGCAGGAAAACGAAGGAAATCAGAGTAAAAAAATCGTACTCTGGCTGTCAGATAAAAATTTGTTTTTGGAACGAAGTTCCTTATCGCGCGTTGTGAAAGGGAGCTAGACGGAAAAAATTGTCAAGAAAAGTTGTAACGACACTTTTTGCTATAGTTGTAAGCCGTGCGACGTGCGCGTGTTTCTCCGTCTCTCATAGAAAGCAAGTCAGTTATTTTCGTTTCGTCTTTCTATTTCTGTTTACATTATATTTGTAAGGTAGGCAGGGTAGGCAGGGTAGGCAGGGTAGGCAGGGTAGGCAGGGTAGGCAGGGTAGGCAGGGTACGCAGGGTAGGCAGGGTACGCAGGGTAGGCAGGGTAGGCAGGGTAGGCAGGGTAGGCAGGGTAGGCAGGGTAGGCAGGGTAGGCAGGGTAGGCAGGGTAGGCAGGGTAGGCAGGGTAGGCAGGGTAGGCAGGGTAAGTGGGTAGGCAGGGTAGGCAGGGTAGGCAGGATAGGCAGGGTAGGCAGGGTAGGCAGGGTAGGCAGGTTAGGCAGGGTAGGCAGGGTAGGCAGGGTAGGTGAGTAGGCAGGGTAGGCAGGGTAGGTAGGGTGGGTAGGGTAGGTATTAGGTATTATAACGATGTATTTTCGGGGCTGTAATTATGAGCGCTACAAATTCACAAGTAGATACCAGGAGCCCAGAAACATGTCAAATTATATTTTCGGCAGGAATTGTAAGCGCTCAACATTCACAAGTACCAACAGACCAGAAACATGTTTTCATATTTCCGGCGCTGGAATTTTGAGTGGTTCCTTGATTAGGATTCAAAAGTACCAAGAGAACTGAAACATATCTAAGTTTTATCTGGGCTGGAGTTATGACCACTAAAGATTCACAAGTACCAGAATACCAGAAACATGTCGAAGTAGTTCCGGGGCTGAAAATACGGACATTAAAGACTCACAAACTATCAGAATAAAGAATCATTAAGATGAATTTCCGAGAATGAGAATATGGGTTAAAGAAGTTGCGCACCACCTCTAAAGTCTACGCAGACGAAGTCGCGGGCGAAGTGCTAGTCCTACTAATATTATAAATATGAAAGTTTGTATGTTTGTATGTTTGTATGTTTGTATGTTTGTATGTTTGTATGTTTGTATGTTTGTATGTTTGTATGTTTGTATGTTTGTATGTTTGTATGTTTGTATGTTTGTATGTTTGTATGTTTGTATGTTTGTATGTTTGTATGTTTGTATGTTTGTATGTTTGTATGTTTGTATATTTGTATGTTTGTATGTTTGTATGTTTGTATGTTTGTATGTTTGTGCCTCAGTCAGGCAAAAATGGCTGAAGGGAATTGGATGAAATTTGGCACACATACAGTTTACAACCTGGAATCAAACATAGGCTACTTTTTATCCCGGTAAAAGGCATGGCTTAATGGAGACTGAGGAGGAAGTGGAAACCCAGCGCTTCTGCTGCCTTAGTACTTCAGATTCACAAGTACCAGGAGAACAGAAACATGTCGTAGTATTTCCGTGGCTGAAATTGGGAACGCTAAAGATTCACAAGTAGCAAGAGAACAGAACGATGTAAAAGTATTTAAGGGCTAGAATTTTTTCGTTTTTTTTTAACCGTCGTACAGAAATATGTAGAAGTTTTTTTTCGGGCTGGAATTGTAAACGCGATAGATTCACATGTGACAGGAGACCAGAAACATGTTGAAGCAGTATTTCTTTGCCTGTAATTATGAGCGCAAAAAATTCACAAGTACCAGGAGACCATAAACATGTCAAACGTGCATAATAAAAAAGCTTCCTTGCGTTATCAGTACACGTTTAACTTCTTTTGCATTACGAATAGTTCATTTACGTTAACACTATTTCCTCACAGCATGACGCCATATCACAGCCATGAGTATGCGTATGCGTGGTAAGTAGCCAAAGCTGTTTGTGTGTTGGTACTTTGTTTTATTTGAAAAAGAGCGTAAGAGAATCTGGAGAGTTTTGTTTTTATTTGTTCAATGACTTCCAGTTAATGTGTGTGTCAATATTTATGCCAAGTAAGCTAAATGTACTAACTTCTTCTATTTGCGTGTTTCTGAATGTTGTTTTTAGATTGAGAGGTGGTTTAATTTCCAAGTTGTAGATCTGGAGCCAAGTATCTACAGTTTGGAGGGTTTCTTGTATCTGTAGACTAGGGTTATTGACATTTCCACACATGATTAATATTGATATATCGTCTGCAAATAAAACTGGCAAAGCGTTTTTTTTTCTTTATTTATTAAAGAGGGTTTAATCTAAACAGATTATGCCACCCTCATCGTTACAAATCAATTAAATAAACTAATAATAACTAAAATAAATTACTCATTATGCTTAATTACCCCTGCGTTTAATCCCAATAACAATGAGTCTGTACATCATCCTGGCTGCTTTCGAAGTAGAAGCAGCAAGGATGCTGTGCCCAGTCTCGTTCATATTACTAAATACCATCATCAAATCTTGTCTTTCCGGCTCGTTCCGCACACATTCCATCATGATATGGTAAACATCTTCAATTACGTTGCATTCTACACAATTTGGAGATTCAACTTCACGCATTAAAAAAGCGAATTTATTTAAGGGTAGGTATGTGTCCGGAGAGAAGCCGGAAGGCTGTTGTGATCGTTTGCCTTCCCATGTTGGCACTGTTTAACCACGTATTCTTAGGAACGCTTGGCTGTATAGTGGAATACCATATCCCTTTGCTACGACTTCTTTCATCAAAATATTCTTGCCACTCGTCACAACAACGGTTTTTTAGTCCAAAGTAACGCTCTGTATAGTAAGGCAAACAAGAATACTGTTCACCGTCTGTTATAGCCTCTTTAGCCAACTGGTCCACGATCTCATTACCTACATTGCCAACATGAGAAGGCACCCATTGTATTACAATACTTTTATTATTACTTTTAAGTTTACAGATCAAGTCCAATATATGATAGGCAATTGGTATCCCACGTTTCGGCGCCGTGCATCGAATTAATAACTGTAACGCACTATGACAATCGCTTATGGTTAAAAAATTAGAACAAGCAATTGAGTCAACATATGACAAAGCTACTAAAATTGCTATCAATTCCGCATGCATTATTGAGATCACAGAATCAATTTTAAATTTGATAGATGCATCTGCAGAAGAGTCAAAAAATGCAACCCCGACTTCATTGTTAGAAATGGACTTATCAGTATAAATTTTCTAATGATAGGCGTAATTTCTTTGTATAAATCTGTCACAAACAACTTTTAATTGGCTAGCATTATAATCTTTCTTAGCTTTGTCAACACCATCAATAGTTAAAATGGTATTGCTGTCTAGATCCACGTTGCTGACCCAAGTGGGTAAACTAAACATACCTAAGTTGTCACAACAGTCAATACGTTCATGTTTATGTGATTCATGGGTCGCAACCAAAACAGGTTTTTGTTTACTCCTCCAGTAGCGGTGCGAACACACTTGCGCGGGCAGCTGTTCGAGTACATCAACTGTGACATTGTTTATTAGAGATTTGCATTTTAGCCAAAACTTACCACCTAGAAATTGCCACCGGATGTGCAAAGGCGCAATACACAATTCATTTTCCATAATATGTATGGGTGTACTCTTTATGAAATCACCAATTGTACGTAAGCATATACTTTGAATTCTTACTAATTTCAATAAGTGTGTACGACTGGCATTACCGCAAAGAAAACTCCCATAATCGATTCGGCTTCTTATTGTTGCGATATATACGCGTCTTAGGTGTGTAGGGTGCACTCCCCAACCAGAACCAGCTAACATTCTAAAAATATTTACGAATTTAAGGAGTTTTTCTCTTAATTCATTGACATGCTTCCTCCAATTTAATCTTAAATCAAACCATAGTACCAAATATTTAATATTATCCACAACTTGTAATGGCGAACCATTGGCATATAAGCTGACATTTTCTGTTTTATATCTTCTTTTAAACACGCATACCTTACTTTTCGAGGGGGATATGTCAAGACCTAAACCAGCAATGATATTGTTAAATTTATCCAGAGCCGTCTGTAACTTTAGGGAGCCTAGGTGGCAGTTGTGGCATGTAATATATAAAACAAAACTGTCAGCATATTGAGCTACATGAACGCCATTTATAGTTCTAAGAACAGTAGCAACATTAAACAGTAAAGGTGACAGGGGGTCACGTTGAGCAAGCCCGCGTCCTGCATTTCTGCTAATTGTAACACTATCATCAATACAAATGCTCAGTTGCCTATCTTGGAGAAAGTTCCACAAGTATGAGCACATTTTTGATCCAATATTTAGTTTATAATTCATATATTGCAGTAAAGGAACTATTTCAATATTATTATAAGCATTCTCAATGTCAATAAAGCAACCTACAGTGTAATTTCCCTCGGAAACCCCCTTTTGTATTCGAGAAGTCAAGATGGACAGACTATCTAAACTGGAACGACATTTCCTAAAACCTACCGTACAATCAGAAAATACTTTGTTATGCTCTAAATACCATTCAATTCTGTTCATAATCATATAGTGGAATGTCTTACAAATACAAGAAATCATAGAATAGGTCGGAGTTTCATGGGTTCCGCAGTATTTTGGTTTTGTTTAGGAATGGGTACGATATTAATTTGTCGCCATTGTTTAGGAACAAACCCGTGAATAAAGAATTGGTTATATAAAAATAGCAGAATATCCTTAGCATTGTCTGGCAATTGGTTTTATCATTTTACAAGATATGTTATCTAAACCGGGTGAGCTGTTTCTATCTTTAATTGATTTTATCATTTCTTGTTTTGAGAAGGGTGCGTCTAGTTTAGGGTTGCATGACGTAAAAGTTTGGTCGCCATAGCCGACAAAATCTGGGGTCAAAGATGTGATGAGGCTCTCAATATTAGTTTTAATGATATAAGTCCTAGTTGAAACATATCCCTTTATCCATCGTAATTTACGCCACATTCCGGAAGCAGTAATCTGGTGATCTAATGTCGAGCAAAATTCTTGGAAAGACGATCGTCGCGTCGATTTAATAAGTTTTTCTAATTCCTTAAGGAGATGTGCAAAATATATGGAGCCTGGGTCAGGTCCTTGTACACTATACTTAAAAATAGGGAAATACATTTTAAACAGTTCTTGATTATAAAATTTCCTTAAAATTGCTTTGTTTGCTGGTAGTACATAAGAAATTACACTTGAAATTGCAACACACAACAAAAAGCCGTCATGGCGGAAAGCTGTCACTTTGATTGATTAATGACGTTTGACATTTGTTTCTGACATGTGTATATACCGACAATGAGACGAAAGTAATTGAAGTGACATTGTTGTGATATCTGACAGTTTTATTTCTATGATCTATGGTTTACTGTCATTGTTTTTAAGCACAGAGTAAATAAATCGGTGCGACGCCATGTTGATAAATCGATAAAAGTAATTTATAAACATCAATTAACTTCCACAACAGTAAACATTGTAATGAATTTTCTGTGTTTTTACCGAATTCTACGGAATTTTCTCTTTTTTTTGAAGTAGTGTACATAGACCTGGCCCATTTTGAAACATCTCCTTTGTTTTTCAAATCCTCATAGTTCGAGTCAATAGGGTTCCGTCGGAAGGTAGCAAGTGCGCAGCGGCGAACAGCAACGGCTTTAGATAAGGAAGCGTTACAATAAGGTTTCGGACGAAAAGTAGAGGTAGGCCCAGAATATAATTTGTAGTACGGAATGTATTTATCTGCCGCTGTGTTAAGTAATTTTTCAAATAAGTCGTATGACTTTTGCAAATCATCTGATTGTGAATAACTATCAAACCTGTTTTTCTTAACGGAGACGAAGATAACAACCCCGTCGGACGTGGCGTACCTCAACTACCCGGGCTACTCTCTTGAACACAAGTTCAAGAAGCAGGCTGGGGTCTGTGTGTACGTCCGCGATGACATTTGTTGTCGTCGTCTCCGTTGCTTTGAGAAATCGGGTTTTTCTGCCATATGGCTACTTGTGGACACCGGCGTGGAAAATATCATCTACATCGGCGTATACCGATCACACAGCGGTGACCAGGAGACAACAGCGCTGTTTAATTCCCTCGTGGAGTCGACCGACGTAGCCCAACAACGGTACCCAACAGCGAAGCTCATTTTTCTGGGGGACTTTAACGCCCACCATAAAGAGTGGTTGTTCCCGTACCAGAAAACTGACCATGCCGGGTTAGAGGCGCGCAAGTTTGCTTTAACGCTAGATCTAGCCCAGCTGGTGAATGAGGCAACGCGGGTACCAGATGTTGACGCCCATACACCCAATTGCTTGGACCTTCTGCTGACAACTGATCCGGGCAGTCATTCAGTATCGGTCTCGGCCCCGCTGGGAACGTCTGACCATTGCCTGGTGAAATCCGTATTGACCTGCTCTCCTCCAGATAAGAGTCCTAGAGGCACGAGACGAGTATGGCGATACGAGTCAGCAGATTGGGATGAGATGCGGCACTTTTTTGCATCTTATCCATGGCGGCAAGTGTGCTTCTCCTCGGGTGACCCCTCGTGCTGTGCTGACTTGATTGCGGACGTGATTCGGCAGGGGATGGAGTATTTCATTCCATTCTCCGACATCCCGCTCGGTCACAAATCCCGGCCTTGGTATAATGCAGAATGCGCTCACGCTGAGGCCCGTAAAGAGTCTGCATACCAAGCGTGGATCAAGGCCCGCGACCGAAAGGTTAAAGCACGTAGGGTTCGCGCGAGGAAAAGAGCCTTTAATTCTGCCGCTAAGTTCTGCAAGCGGGTTGTACGTAGGGCACGTTTTGACCATGTCGGACGTATCGGGGCCAAATTAGCATTGCACCCTCCCGGTAGTAAGCAGTTTTGGTCCCTGTCGAAAGCGGTAGAAACGAATTTCTGTCGACCCACTTTGCCTCCTATGTTGAAACCTGATGGCTCGCTGGCTCACTCTGCAAGTGAGAAAGCAAATTTATTTGCAACTCTCTTTGCAAGCAATTCGCGTCTGGACACTGGCTCCAAGCAACCATCAACTTTACCTCGTTGTGACTCTTCGATGCCGAAGATCACAGTTCACATTAAAGAGGTCCGAAGAGTATTGTGCAGTCTAGACGTGAATAAGGCCAGCGGGCCTGACGGCATTCCAGCGAGAGTGTTGAGGCAATGTGCACCTGAACTGTCTCCTGTGTTAGCACGCCTGTACCGCCTCTCTCTTAAGAAAAGAACGGTGCCGAAATCATGGAAGCTTGCGAATGTGCAACCGGTGCCCAAAAAGGGAGACCGTGCTGACCCTGCACATTACCGTCCGATCGCCATTACCTCCATCCTATGCAAGGTTATGGAAAGGATTCTTAACAGTAAGCTGCTGACCTACCTTGAAGACAATGATCTCCTCAGTGACCGTCAATATGGCTTTCGCCGGGGACGGTCAACTGGCGATCTTCTTGTGTATGTCACGCACTGCTGGGGCGAGGCCATCGAGAGACACGGCGAAGCACTTGCCGTGTCGCTCGATATCTCGAAGGCCTTTGACAGGGTTTGGCACGCAGGTCTGCTCAGCAAGCTTCCTGCTTATGGTATCCCAGTTGGTTTTTGTAG
The DNA here is from genome assembly GCA_947578705.1 of Lacanobia wlatinum. Classification (NCBI taxonomy): domain Eukaryota; kingdom Metazoa; phylum Arthropoda; class Insecta; order Lepidoptera; family Noctuidae; genus Lacanobia; species Lacanobia wlatinum. The sequence goes on along the minus strand of OX388048.1, from coordinate 1,996,391 downwards.
CTGGATATCAGACTTCCTGAGTGAACGGTCGATCTGAGTAGTCGTTGACGGCTGCTCCTCTGACCTCATGGCTATTGATGCCGGAGTTCCTCAGGGGTCCGTTCTCTCTGCAACTCTTTTCCTGCTGCACATCAATGACCTACTTCAGCTTGGTCTTGTTGGGTACGCAGATGACAATACGGTTTCAGAGAGATACTTGTCCAGAGCAACAACCAGCGGGGATGAAGTTCGTTCCTTGAGAGAGGCCATGGTAGAGCGGACAAATTTGACCTTAAGCCTTGTATCCCAGTGGGGTGATGACAATGTGGTCACTTTTAACGCCACCAAAACACAGGCGTGTCTTTTTACCGCAAAAAGGAGTCGTTTTGACCAAACTCCTACTTTTCGGGGTGCATCTGTTCCTGTGACTGATCGGCTCGAGCTCCTAGGCATGGAGTTGACATCCAGTCTCAACTTCGGCGCCACCATCGAGTACAAAGCCCAAACCGCTGCCAAAAAGCTGGGCATCCTAAATAGGGTGAAGCGATACTTCAAGCCTGGACAGCTTTTAACTCTATATAAAGCGCAAGTCCGATCCTGCATGGAGTATTGTAGCCACCTTTGGGATGGCTCAGCTAAGTATCAGCTTGCCGCGCTTGACTCGGTAGAACGCAGAGCTAAGAGGCTCATCGGTGACGAAAAACTGGTGGATACCAAGCTACACAGCTTGGCTCATCGCCGTAAGGTTGCCTGCTTGTCGGTCTTCTACAGATTGTACTTCGGTGAGTGTGCCCAAGAACTCCACGACCTCATTCCACCGGCCCCCTTCTACCATCGGACATCCAGACGCACTGCATCTTACCATCCCTACCTTGTTGCTATTCCACCAATTCGCACTAAGCGTTTCCAAACGTCTTTTATATTGCGCACAGCAAAGGAGTGGAGGAAGGAGGAGGAACTCTCTGCCTGCGTCTGTGTTTCCAAACGCATACAACCCTAATCTCTTCAAAGTTAGAGTGAACAGGCTCCTTCTGGGTAAGCTCGCTCCATCGTAGACTTTGTCTCTGTCATCTCTGACCTAGACTAGAGTCAAGAGCAAACCCATTACAAATAAAAAAAAAAAAAAAAACAAAGTCTGTGCCAACTCTTTGTATGAATTCCAGTCTGCCGTTTTATAATTTCTTTGCTTCTTTTGCCATCGTCGGGGTTCAGTACCTAAAGTAGATTTAATTTGTATCATTAAATGGTCGCTGCCCAGTGATTCGTTCAGCACCGACCAGTACCTAACCGCGATATCCGACGATGCCAGCGATAAATCCGCTGATGAATTTTGTACTACGCCATTTACTAATTTTATTTGTCGGACTTCCATTATTTAATATAACGAAGTTACTGTCAGACAACGAATCGAAAAGCTGACTGCCGCGATGATACGTATTATACGACCAATTACTATGGTCACCATTAAAGTCACCCAACACCAAAGTCTTACTGTTGTATTGAGAAAATAGAAAATCCCAGTCAGTCGTAGATGTCGTCACCGAAGATGGACAGTAAATAGCAATAATAGCTTTGATGTCATCACAATTAAACAATTCAACGTTAAGTGTTTGTATGCCTGGATTTTGATTGTTAATTAAGCTGATGCTAGACTTTAAGGAGTTATGAACTATCAATGCCACGCCTCCGTAGCCATCAGATCGATCATTCCGGTAAATAACGTCATAATTTTTTAATCTTAGTTCCGAATCGGGATCTAACCAAGTTTCACTGAGGGCAGCAACGTGTATTTTTTCTAGTACTAGTAGACTTTCAAAATTGAGCAACTTAGGTTTAAGACTCTGACAGTTCCATTGGATTATATTTAAATAATTATTTTTAATTTGACGATTCATTGTCTAATGTTGTTGAAAACTCAAATAAATTCTTAAGCAAAGGCCGCTGTGATATATTACCTGCTAACCTTACTATCACCCACTCTGTACATACTTTTAGGATATTTTGGAACTTGACAAATATTGTGTCGCTTTTGGTAAGAAATATTTTTTTGATTTTTCTAAATAGATCTCTGATCGTAACATTACCATCCGAAGTTCGTCTTGTTGCCGGCTTTCTGCACTTAGTATTTATTTCTACTTCGCTACTTTCAGATTCAACATCGGAGCGGGGTACTTCCCAATTTTTTTAAGTTAAATTTTTTAGTTGTAGTTTTAGGCTTTAGCTTATCCTTTTTCTTAGGGATAGTCTTCGGTTTATATTGCTGCTCCTGACGAGGAACTTCTTTTGCGGAGTAAGCTGTCGCCGAGAATAGGTTTTCTTCACTTGGCTTATCAGCTGATGTGGATAGCTAGGTAAATATACGGCATACCGGAGGTGGTGACGCGTTATTTGGAGAATCTGCGGAAGGGTACATTGTCATGGCCTTACGATATGCGCAGTTGAGTTCCGCCATAATGAGGCGGATTATCCTTTCTTTCTTATAAGTAAGGCATTCTTTGGAAAGCGCCATGTGTTTTCCTGAGCGATTCGGGCATTTATACCTATTCGTGTCGCAATTTGCATGATCTACACTACATTTTGGGCAAACTATCTTGCTGACGCATCTTTTCGTGATGTGGCCTAGTTTCCAGCACCTCGAACATTGTGACACTGGGAATACATATTTTTCAACATTGATTTTGAGATTGCCCACAAAAACATACGCTGGCAAGAAATGACCCTTAAAACATAATCGTACGGTTTCGCATGGAATCCATTTATCTCCATTCTCGTCACGTCGATTAAGACGTTTTAAAGATACGAGTACTGCTGGGCTAGGGCACGAGATGTCTTCTAATATCTGCTCCTCCTTCAGGTCCAGGTCCACATTTTTAATAATACCGTAAGAGTAACCAACTTCCATGGACTTAAATATACTCCATCCCATAGATGTGAATTTCTCACAAGAAATAAACCTTTCAGCAATTAAATCGTTATTGAATTCTACTCTTATTCGGTATGGGTTCATGTATTTAACTTTTAATGTATCACAAATGCCTTGTTCCTTAAATAGCTTAGCTAAACTGAACTGTTTGGGCAGCTTTTCTGTGCTTGATACATAGATTTAATTTTATTACTGTCCTCTTTTGCCTTTTTCCCACTACGACCTACTACAGTCCATTCCATTTCGTCGTCTTCTATGCTACGTTTACTTGGTATTGAAACTTCTAAATCATTCAATCGTACTTCAGTTGAGTTTTGTTCATGTGAACAATTGTATTGGGCTGCCTCTGTTATCATTCTGACTTTTTCTAGGTTACGGTCGTTTGTATTGCCGTTTGAATCACTTTCTTCCCTTTCGAAGTTAGACTTTATCATAAAAACAAATCATTCGACGCATAATAACACAAGTCACAGGGAGCGCGACACGTGGTGCGCGTGCGCTCGATATCTGTGTTGTGAGAGAAACGAATGTATGATGCGAGGATAGTTAGTTCGTCAAAGACACGACGCAAACACGATCACTCCGTGCGAGTGTCCCCTCGATACTGCGCAAAGCATTTTTTTTTATCCAATGTTTTGGGAAGTTCATTAATATAAATTAAAAATAGTGGGCATCCTAACACACTTCCTTGTGGGATTGATCAAGTAATTTGTTTTTCTTGTAATCGAATGGTTTTGATCTCATTTTTTCCATGGTCGTAATGTTCAATTCGTACTATTTGTGTCCTATTGTGCAAATATGATTTGAACCACGAATAAACTGGTCCTCGTATGCCGCAGCCATATAGTTTAGTGAGTAAGATGACATAAAGGACCTTGTTGTATGCTTTTGTCATATCTAGTAGTAGCCCAATTACATATTGTTTGTCATTTATATGTTGTAGCGCTTGTTGAACATATTTATAAACTGCTAATGTTGTAGATCTACATTTTCTAAATCCATTTTTTGCATCGTCAAGAATATTAAACTTTTCTAAGAACGTATATAGCTGATTGCACATAGCTTTTTCAAATATTTAAGAAAAAGTTGGTAGCAGTGCTATGGGTCTATAATTTCTTCGAATATTATCACCTTTTTTATGTACTGGTTTTACTAAAGCAACCTTAAGTGCGTCTGGAAATTAGCCGTCTTGAAAGCTTTGATTGATTAGAAACATAAGAGGAATGGAAAGTTCCAATGCATATTGTTTTAATAAAATTGGTGGAATGACATCGATACCGCAGCTATGTTTATTCTTTGTTGACCGTATTATATTAATTATTTCTTTTCGGTCTACCGGGCGAACATACATTGAACAAGTAGAGGGGTTGTCGACGGGTTTTCCAATGTTATTGGTCGAGTTAGTTGTTTGCCCTACCGTCGCTAAGAATTCGTTAAATCTGTTGCATATATTTAACGGGTATTTTACTTCTTCATTGCCTATGTTTAGTGATATATTTTCACGTCTATGTATTTTAGTCTTCTCTGTTTTTGTGTAAATTATATTCCACATTGTCTTTACTTTATTGTCAGATTTTTGCATTTATTAATACATGTCAGTTTTTTTTGATTTCCTAATAGTCAATTTTAATATTTTACTAAAGTTTAGTAGAGTTTTTTATAACACAACTTTGGGTTTCATTAAAAATAGTTCTTAATACTCTTTTATGTTCGCATGATTTTTTGAGACCTTTAGTAAGCCAACCTTTTTATTGGATTGCATTTTATTCTTATTTTTTTCAATGGTATATATTAATTTAGATTGTATTTGTAAGGTTTTAGTAAAATAATTGAAACTACAACGTTTAAAATCTGCTAATTAAATCGATCTACGGTTTAGAATATTTGTACTGGCCATACTGACGGCGGAAGTACGTATCTTAATATAATCGGGAGATTGAATTCTTTGCACCAGCCACACTGGTGGCGACAGTTGCGGAGGCTTGGTGCGAATGGAGCACTTTTTGATGGGAGTTGGCAGCGAGCGGTCGTAGTATTGTTGTACTGAGGTGGTTAATTTTAAGAAATAAGTTTTGAAGATAGTAATAAGTTTTGAGAGTAATAAATAAGTTTTGAAGGTTAACTGGGTTTTTCTGAGGTATCCTATATCTCAGAACTGGGATCAAGATCTGTAAGTACACGCCCAAGTTTTAGTTTTCTTTTTATTTTACCGACGTATATAATTCTGGTAACATAATAATCCGTTGTTCGTGCTTTTCACATTTTAGCCAGTTGAATAATAAGTAGTTTGTTTAGATAATTTCCTAGAAATTATTATGTAATATATTTGTACTAGTAATTTAAAGTAGAACTTTTTTAAATTCCCACGACGACGCCGAAGGCAGACCCGTTGTCAAATCAGATCAAATTCATTTATTCAAAATTTGATTGTCTGATTTAATTTTCTACTTTCACAGTTTCTTTTTTAACGATGATGGGAATAGCATTGGGCATCATACGATTTTGAATTTCAACGACCGTTGATATTTTATACCTGATTTAAATTCCAACGGTTAGTTCGGTTTGTATGAGGTCCTGGGTTCGTTTCCCGGGTCGGGCAGTGTTATTGGGTTTTTCCATCATGAATTTCTCTGTAGCAGCCCGGAGTCTGCATTTATGCGCGGTTGATAGCAATAGACTCGCCCCTATTGCAAGGGACTTAAACATAACTGGCGAAATGGGGGTATACTCGTTGTTTGTGGTAGAACTAGGTTGCTAATCGACTGGTAATCGAACACGTGTTACTTTACCTTTTTAGTTGAATATAGACGATACAATGATGGATAATAGGGCACCAGGACTATGGAACCCAATGGAATTTTATGGTTTATTGGTATAACTGGTATACTACAAGTGAGTGGGAGGTTTGTAAAAGGAAGTGAAAAATGTTATTAATTTTGCTCTAGGACGCACCGTTTTCGAGATAATTAGTTATTTCTTTTTCTTTTATAATTTAGGTACTAACGTTTCCTTATTTGGTGGCGAGTTTCAGTGAAATGGCCGGAGGAAATGAAATTCATCGGAGCTTGGATGCTCCTCGGCGTGATCGAGCGCGATCGCACTCCAGGCTCAGCCAATTGACCGCACGCCAGAGAAGCCGCACTCATAGCCGCAGCCGGAGTCGGCGCCTGCTGGAACGAGAGCAAGAGTTGCTGCGGGAACAGGAGTGGATTCGACGGATGGAGATCGATCTTCAAAAGGAACGCGACATCGAGCAACGGCAACTAAGTGAACGACGGGGCTCACCTGAAGCTGGGACGAGCTACGAGCGCAGTCGCACAGAGCTGAGGAGAGGTAGTCGCAACAGAAAAGAGCGAGCTGCTACGAGCGCGGATCATTACACCAAAAGGACATGTAGTCCCACTCTTTCTTCTAGAGATACAAATAATCCATTAAAGAAATCTTGCCATCACAGCCTCAAAACCAGAGCACTGTATCTAATGATAGAAGCTAGATGGATCATAAAAATATGATTCCTGAGTTTAATTAATCCTTCAAAAAAAAATCAGCGAATAGATATATGGCTTAAATAAAAGTCAACGAATTTGTAAAGGTTTATGGCTGGGATGAGAAGACTGTAGTTCATTTTGTCATGCAAAAGCTAACTGGTTTAGGTAAGCTACTTGGGTAGACTGGCTGGTAAAAAAAAAATGTATATTTTCCCCTCTGAACAAAATTACGCTCAAATTTTATAAGACATGTTGAAGCGAAAGTAGACTTAACAAATCAATCGAGATTCGAGATCTATTACTATGAATAGCTGGTGCTACTAAATCAATGTGAAATATTAGATTGCATCATTCACGGTATCGGTGATAGGACTATCAGGTCGAGTACCTTAGCACTACGTTCTGAACAAACTGATCAGCTTTTGGAATTCTTGTTAAACAATAATAAAGAACATCCCCACAGTCTTCTTCTTCTCGTGTGGGCAGTAAGGTCTAACGACCCCACACACCCTAGTTCAAAGTTTTTAAACCGCCTCAAGGGCCTCTGACATGGTTTACGACCACCATCCCACACAGTAACTTACGTTTACAGATAGGAATATTAATACAGTCGGTAACAAACAAAAATAATAAGACGAGCTCGAAGATAAATCTGAACTTGTACTATTAAATCCGTGTTCTAGGTGCCCAAAACCTTTAATTAAGTGTTGAAATTGCAACAGGGTGGGCCATAAATCTGAGATTTGTAGACACAAAGAAGAAACATGGCCAACGAACGCTGACCCGGTAGCAAAAACCATGCGCATCTCCAGTTCTTGTCCAAGTGGAAAATTTATGTAAACGGTTAAAGTTTTCTTCTGGAAGCTTTCGTTGACCTTGGCAGCGAAGTCACGCTTTTTAGGCAATCGGTATACACCTTGGACGTAGTCATGACCACACTCCGTTGAAAATGAAGAGTTTTGCTAACAACCTCGTGCAATCCAAGGGGTCTGCAAAGTTGAAAGTTAAAATCGATGGCGTGGCTGCTACTATTTCGTGTAGAATTGTGGATGATCACTTGCTGGAGAAACCGATGCTTGTTGGTCAGTTACTCAGCACAGCCACACATTTTTGTTAATAAAGAAGCCAAAAAAAAAGTGAAATAGAATAAACTACAGTTTTGCTCATCGGAATCGAGTTACCAGATCTATATGAGCATGGGGAACACTTCTTCTTTTCGAATCAATGAACTCCCTAGATCGTTCGGGTCCAGTAGGTGGCTACCTTAATTGTAGCATCGGTGGCATTGATTAAATAGAACACTTAGAAAGGGTAAGGGTATAGGTTATAGTCGTATTTATGGTATTGGTGTATACGGGCAATAAATAGAGACGTTGTTTACTTGAAGCATAGTGTTAGATACTAGAATAGTAGGGAAGCTAAACAAAAAATTCTTAGTATTATGGGTGTTTCAGAGGTGAAGGATGTTTCATGTTACAGTGACGGCCTGTTCGGTACCGTGTTGGCTTCAAGATAATTTTGTGTTTGCTCGAGCCAAAAAGGTGCAATAAGTAAACGGTCTTGAGAACACTGAATCTCTTGAATCGTACAAGCTGGCTGGAGTGTCTTCGGCCAAACGGTTTGATGAGAGCCAAATGCGCGTGAGCGATGCTCTATCACTAAACTGCTTTAAAAGAAAATGCAGTGTGGGAATGGTCGAACGATCAACAAGAAGCGTTCCGAATCCTTAAGGCCAAGATTGTAAATAGACCTGTACTTCCCATTTTTGACCCCTTAGCCGTGACCAAAACGCACAAAAACGCTAGTAGAATAAATAAGTGTTGGCGGTATTCTCATGCAACGTACTCCTTTATACAAAAAAAAACCATGACGTCATAGGTCATGTCGGTTTTGGTTTCGAGATAATCTTAGACCGCATAATAAGGAATTATTGGTTTGCAAAAATAAAACTTTTCTTAAAAAAGTATGTAGGGTCCGGTACTGACTGTGCATAGTTACATACGTCAAAATGGCTACGAACACACGTGAAGAGTTATTGCATCCCATTAAAAAGGTTGATAGATGATTTCACGAATTGCACATTAACCACCTTGGATCCTTTGTTAAGTCCAAAAGAAGCCATACTCATAAATTGCCTACCCTACATAAATGCCTAGTAGGCTCGTTGAACAAGTTTTTATTCATTAAACCGGCCAGGAATGAAAAACACGCAAAATGTGATTCTCGCAGTGATCGAGGTTCCTGTTTCATTTCCCATGCATTTAGAAAGTTTTGTCTTGACCGCGTAATAAAACATGTATTAAATATGCATGCATGTAAAGTATATGTGTAGCTGAAAAGGACTGGGATAGCAAATTAGAGAGAGGTACAAAAAACAACAGGTCACCCACTGAAGTTATATTTGGGATGGCAATGAATCCTGAATTTAACGCAGCATGGAAGAGAGAGATAACCGAAACAAAGTGGGAGGTCATCTCTTTGCAATCTATTCTTCATTGCACGTTCTTTTCCATAGAGATCTACGCTCTGGAACGTGCAACAAGCTTCATGTTTTTGACTGACCGATCTTGACAGTACAAAATTGCCTTTAAATCGCTTATTTAAAATAAATGCATTGATTGATTGATTGACTGATTGACTCGCGACGAAGTTAAAAGTAGAATCGACAAAAAATAGGTAGCACAAAAATGATATTACGACCAAGGAAGACGACCAGCACGTGTTTACAAAAAAGCCGGCTTGATTGAAATTACCAAAGTTACGTTTCAAAATAACGGCCATAGTAGAAAACTCATGCCCTCATGCCCTCGTATGAAGGTCCTTTTAGAATCGTAAAAATAGGTTGCGATCAGTACAGAGTTGCACCAATAGCGGGGTTTGACCGGATATGACCGTGGATCCATGTTGTCCCTTTGGAAATCGATAATGACACTGATATTGATGCCGAGTAGAATATAATTGATGAGAACAACATGTCAGAATGATAATTGGATTAAGTAATAATATATGACCATATATTTAAGTAGGTCCACACTATCTCAAACTGTTTTCCATTTATTGATAAAATAATCAACTTTTATGGTGTTTATTTACATGCTGTTTTCTTTTATTTTCAGGTCAGGCAAAAGAAATCGCGGAAAGATTTTGCGTCTTGACCTGAGAAGCAAAACTCATGGCTGATCTATTAAACCGTAACATCCTAAGAAACGGATTGGTTTACAGATTTATGGTTAATATTAGTTAGATAAATGGATAGATATTGGTTACAAGGTTAATTGGTTACTTGGATAATTGTCTACTTGGATAACTGTCTACTTGGATAATTGTCTACTTGGATAATTGTCTACTTGGATAATTGGTTATTTGGATAATTGTTTGTTTGGATAATTGGTTATTGAGATAATTTGTTATTTGGATAATTGGTTATTTGGATAATTGGTTACTTGGTTAATTGGTTAATTGGTTACTTGGATAATTGGTTACTAGGATAATTGATTACAAGCATAATTGGTTACAAGGATAATTGGTTACAAGGATAATTGGTGACAAGGATAATTGGTTACAAGAATAATTGGTTACAAGGATAATTGGTTACAAGGATAATTGGTTACAAGGATAATTGGTTACAAGGATAATTGGTTACAAGGATAATTGGTTACAAGGATAATTGGTTACAAGGATAATTGGTTACAAGGATAATTGGTTACAAGGATAATTGGTTACAAGGATATTTGGATACAAGGATAATTGGTCCAAGGATAACTGGTAACAAGGATAATTGGTTACAATGATAATTAATTTCAAGGATAATTGGTTCCAATAATAATTGGGGGATAGATGGCGGTAGTCGTCACGCAAACATTGTGCTCCCATTGTAAATTTTATAAATTGTCTTAAAAATATATTATTGAACTATTTAGTGACAAATCTACGACTAAAGTGAAGAAAACAGTGCAACCAGTGTGTGAAAGTGTTATCTGGACTAAATACTTACTAAAAACTAAATAACAACAACATTTCAATATCATCCACAAACGAACTAACATCTGTGTAAAAATAACAATAGTGTGTTTTCTAACAATCCGTAATAGTATGAGTAGCCGCCACTTGTGAGAAACTGTGCAAAAAATCAATAAGTGTCTCAAAAATAACTAAAACATTTTTTCAAATTAAAGTGGCAGTGGCTGGAAAAAATATTTGAATGACACAGTCATCATAACGAACTACGTATTTCGTTTATTCCGTGGCAGCAACACATAACTAATTTCGACAATCAACTTAACTGTCGTCGTGGCTTGACTGATACAACGTCTGCCTTAAGACGCATGTGTCCTGGGTTCGAATCTCACCATCGATGTCGACTTTTTGGAGGGTTAAAAATGATTATTAAGAAGTTTAAATAAAACTGTTTACCAACACTCCGCACATTCATAATAATGGATGAATATGAGAACGTTACCCAAAGAAGACTAAACAGTCACAATAAAAATATGACCTCTAGTGACAGCGAATTCGATATGGATGTTTCATACCAAAGTCTTCCTAACGTAGTAAGTAATAGTGATGACATTAAAATATTGAAGGAGGAGATAGGAAAACTAAGACTGGAGTTGCAAACTGCGAACTCGGAAATTGATAATCTAAACTATGAAAACAACACTCTTAAAAATAAATTATTAGACTGCGATAAAAAAAATAAAACTATTAAAATCGATAGGAATACATGAAAGTCCAAATAAAGAAAACTTACCTAGGCAGTTCTATTCGCCTTAATATCAGCGGAGAGTACGGACATTATTAATGAGAACTGGTTTGCCTAGGACTTCTTCAAGAGAATATACAACACGGGCATTAAACTTGATCAGCCCTAAAGCTGATGTATTAAACCATTCAGTAGTTGATAAGAATAAGACGTCTTCTGTCGCTGATAAGCGGCTTTCATTCGTAGCTGCCACATGTATGACTGAAAACCTACAGGATAGTGTCTTAAACAAAACTGTCCTAAATTTCTCCAAAGAGGGCAATAATTGTGAAAATGAAGAAAGTATAAATTTATTGCACACACCAGTTGATGACTTGAATCGCGATGCTTCACGCATTAGAAGTATTTCCATAAGCAAATTTAAAGATAATAAAACCAAAAAAAAAGTTTTGGTATTATGCAACGAACAAGGGAATGGACTACGTCAATCACTTAATCAGTTATTGGGATCAGAATATACAGTATTCTCGTTCATAAAATCTGGTGCTACATTGAACAACCTCATCAATTCATCAAGAAATGAAATTGCTAATTTTAATATGAATGACTAGGTTATTATTGTTGGGGGCAGCCACGAACGAAACCCATATGATACGGAAATGTACCTACATGCATGGCTATCATCCGTAAAGAACACAAATATAATAATAATCGAGGTTCCATCAAATAGATATCTTAGTGAAAAAAAACTTAATTACATGTTAAGGTTTATCTGTGGTAAATATGACAATGTTGTCTTTATGAATATGGACTACTCTAGATATCGGCCTCGGAGAACACACATTGTACTTAACTTATCTAGATGTTTATTAAGGGAAATTTTGCACTTGGACTATAAATTCAAATCAAATGAATACCAAAATGTATTAATTAAACAAAGTAAAAAAATATATGTAGATAAATCTGTACAAACTGACTTAACAAACCATAAAACTAAATTGGAGACCAAAATTTTTGAAGAAAAAATATGTAATAATACATCTAGTTATAACCGGTCTTTAGAGGATAGTACTGGGGATGTAGTGATTTTTTTCATGAATAAATACCTATGTGTTCTACACCAAAATATAGCGGGTCTGCTTAACAAAGCAGACGCGCTCTCAATATGCCTTAATGAACTGTCAGAAAAAGACCTGTGTGTTTATGTACTATGTATAACGGAACATTTTGTGATGTCAGGGCATGAAGACCGCCTTGTGGTACCTAATTATAAGCTGGCTGCATGTTTTAGCAGACAAAATAGTAAAAGAGGCGGATCTTGCATTCTGTTCCGGTCTGGACATCTATGGAGGGAGTTACCAGAGGTTTCAAAACTTTCTTTGCCTAATGTTGTAGAATGCTGTGCAGTTAAACTGACAAGCTATAAAATTGTAATAATTTGTATCTATAGAGTACCTAAGACATGGAATTTTAATGTATTTTTTAATAAATTAGAGCAATTGTTGACATTGCTCGCAAGAAGAAATTGTAGGAATATTATTATAGCAGGTGATATAAATATAGACGTGTTGAAAAAAAATAATACAACTTCTGAACTACGATGTCTCCTAAAAAGTTTTAACATGACGTTAGCCATAGAAAAACCTACCAGGATACAAAGCCAAACCTGCATTGATAATTGTGCCCATAATTTCGAGAAGAAATGCAGGGCGGAAGTGATAGAATTTGCCCTATCGGATCACACTGCGCAATTGCTGCAGTGTCCCGTTCCTATTAACTGTGTTTTGAAATATTGGTTTAAATCACAACGGGACTTTAGCCCCGATAATATAATGAAATTCAGAACCTGCCTTGAGAGACTTAGTTTTTCTGAAATCTATGGGACTGACGATCCAAATGATGCATTTAACTCATTCATCGAACAATTTAAATTATTTTATGGCTTATGCTTCCCCCGTAGACGTATTAAAATACTAACAAGCAAAAAACCAAAATGGATATCAAGAGGACTTAAATTATGTAGTCTCAAGAAAAGGCAATTATTATGGATGTCTAGACTAAAACCCACCAAAGTAAATCAAACAAAATACTTAAATTATTCAAAGTTATTTAAAAGAATAATTAAACTGACCAAACGATCTCAAAATGGTTACAGTATTAAAACTTCTGACAATAAAAGCAAAATAACTTGGAACATAATAAAAAACCCTAAATTAAATCTACCTAATGACTCTATAAATATAATTCAAATTGACAATGAAATAATTAACAAACCTCAATTAATTGCTGACCAATTCAACGACTATTTCGTAAAAAAAATTATGCCAATACCAGGGTCAGGTAAAAGATCGCGTGCTTATATATTAAATAAACAAAAATCTATGTTCATGGCTCCATGTCAACCGATACAAATGTTTAACATTGTAAAAGGTCTAAAAAATACTAATAGCGTAGGGTATGACGATATTTCAACTAAGATTATAAAATATGTTGCCGATTTAATTTCTGAACACATGAGTCATATTCTTAATCTGTGCATCAGCCAGGGTGTTTTTCCTGAACGTCTTAAGATATCTATAGTTAAACCGATATTTAAAAAAGGTAATAAGCAGCTAATGCAAAACTATAGACCCTTTGCGCTTTTGCCAATTTTTTCCAAAATTTTTGAGAAATATATCTATAATGAACTATATGCATACTTAGAAAAACAAATGATACTCTGTAATGAGCAAAAAGGTTTTCGGAAAAATATGACAATTAATATGGCTATTTATGATTTTCTAAATAAAATTATGACTAATATTGATAAAAAAACACCTGTTTGTGCTGTGTACTGTAACATGACGCAAGCTTTTGACTATGTTGACCACAATATTCTAATAGAAAAACTTGACTCCTATGGCATTAGAGGTAACATTTTGGACTTATTACTTACTTACCATTCAAAAAGAAAACAATTTACTGCTATAACAGAGCTAAATTTTAAAACTAAAGAAGAAGTTACATACCTGTACAAAGAACGCACAGTGCATTTTGGAGTACCACAGGGCAGTGTATTGGGTCTCTTACTGTTCTTAATTTATATTAACGATCTGCCCAAAGCCTTAGACTTCCCAATAACACTATTTGCCGATGACAGTACTGTAACCATACCTTGCAATAAACCTGAATTTTATGAATTTGATGTCAATAACGCTGTCAATTCATTAATCTCTTGGCTTGATGATAATAATTTAAGAATTAATCTTGGAAAAACACAAATAATGCACTTTGGTCATTAAAAATCTTGCTCGAAAATGGTGGTTCAATACCAAAGTAACAAAATTCATGACGTAGATACCGCAAAATTTCTAGGCCTGATTATTGATAGTCAACTCAACTGGAAGGATCACATTGAAGCGATATGTAAGAAAATTAGTAGTGCATCCTATGCCTTGTATAAACTTGCGCCAACAGTAAATACAGATGCACTACTCACAGCATATCATGGTCTTGTGGCGTCTATATTAAGATACGGTATTATCTTCAGGGGTAATTCTACAGACAGGGAAGCCGCTTTTAAAGCGCAAAAGCGATCCATCAGAGCCATGTTTGGGCTACCAGTAACAGACAGTTGTGCACCATATTTCAAAAAATACAAAATTCTGACACTACCGGCCCTGTATATTTATGAAACTGCCTTATTTGTTAAGTTAAATCCATATTTGTTTCCTCACCTATCAGATACTGTTAAACGTAACAGGCGATATGACATGTTACGCAGACGGAGAGCTAAAACAGCCCTAATGAGGAAAAGCATATTCTGTATAGCCCCGCAAGTTTACAACAAGATTCCAAACTCAATTAGAGAGTCAAATTTAAACGGGTTTAAAACGAAACTCAAAGAATTATTATGTAATAAGTGTTATTATAAGTTAAACGAATATTTGAATGATAAAATTTGACATCCTAATTGAATTGTAATTTTTAATTTGACATCTACTCTTTGATAGTCTCGACATTAAATGATAATTTGACATCCTAGATTAATAAAATTGTGTATGTGTATTATTTTTAATTGACATTTATCGGAAATATTGTAATTTTTATTCGTAATTATTTTCAGTTGAATGACTATTTGAATGATAATTTGACATCCTAATTCAATTGTAATAATTTATATATTTTGACATCTATTCTTACTCTTTGACAATTGTGTGTGTTTTATGATTTTACTTTTAACCGAGACATCTGAAATATTGTTATTTTAATTCAATTGCAATCAATCTATGTTAATCCTTTATCTGTATGCACTTAATATTGAAATTTGCACGCCAACAATTGGCAGAATATGATGATATGAAAGTGCGTGTAAATGGTTTATTTGAAATATACGATTTGATTTGATTTAATTTGATACCACTAAATAATTTTAAGACCATTGTACCATATTCAAACAAATAAATGATTATTATTATTATTCCATTTATTACATTAAATACATATAAATTTACATTTTTAAATATTTCTATAAAAAAATAAAATCATTTAAAAATATAAAAAATAGTAGCCCACCGGTATCGGGAACAAGGTCCAAGTTACCGGTGGTCAGGGCTCCCGAGAGAGAAACCTCCTCACTATACGCGCCGTGTCCAGGAGTACTGCTTTCTGGATCAAGCCCTTGATCCAGCTGCCCAACGAGAGCCTCTTGAGATGTTGGTCGAGGCTCTTGGCAATTATGCCATTGGCCGTCACGACTATCGGCACAATGACTGCTGTGTTCACATCCCACATGTCGACAACCTCGCGAGCCAAGTCAAGATACTTCATTTGTTTGAGGCCGTCAGGTGGCGCTGTTCGCTCGACATCTGAGTAAAACCGCTCCGTGTTTATAATTTTATCAAAAATATGAATATACGGATTTATGTGTTTGTCATATTAAAAAACTGTGTATAAAGGTCTAATTATTCAGTGTGAACGTTATCAAAGTGACAATAAAAACAACAGTGACAATTAAAATCAATCGTGCTCATATTGGCATTATTAAACATAGTAAATATAAACATAAAAACAAACCATAACAGTGAAAAACTAAAGTGACAAATAAACAGTGAAATCAATAAAAGCCAATAAAACCAACCCAACAGACATTATTCCAACTCAATTTAAGAAAGTGTTTACATCTATGTTTTATACAAAATTGCACCCACATTAAGTAGAAAAAATCAACGGTTCCAAAATTCAAATTTATTAACCCTTGATAAGTACTACTTCATTTCAACTGAGTCTGCTAAATACTTCGTGGCGCAGAGGCTGTGATAGCTACCTGTGTATGTAAAGCGCCAACGAGCGCCAGGTTCGAATCTCGGTCATTCCACGGTGGTCTTTTTGTGAATGTTTTATCACCATTTATCGACAGTCAATTACGTGCTAGTGCTAAAATAGCAGAGGGCGCTGGAGAAATAATAATAATATAAACATGGACTCAGATAGGAACATAACATATCGGAAACCACACAAAACGAGATCTTTAAGTAACTTTTCAGATATGGATATGACAATTAACGAAGAAAAAACAATATTTGACACCACAATGTTGAGCATACCCGAAAGTCTACACAACTATAGTGACAATGACTTAGTTAACAACTTAAACGATCAAATAAAATCACTTAAGATGCAACTAATGAGTGCTCATCAAGAAATAGACGACTTAAATAACGAGAATTTCCGTTTAAAAACTGATCTACAAAAATCTTTGAAGAACGTTGATACTTGTAAAAAGATTTGCTTAACGCCTTATAGGAAAAATGGCTCACCATCATCAGCTTGTAAAAAAATCTGTAAACATCAAAACAATTCACCGATTGTCTCAAAAAATGAGACAAAGATTAGAGATACACCTTACAAAAAAACAAACATGCTTAATAAAGAAACCCAAACATCCAATCCGACTAAAGAAAAATTGACGCAAAATAAACAAAATTTGACAACCCCACAAGTGTTTAATATTGCCTGTGAAAATACATCAGGCGCTACCCACGTACCAAAACATAAAAACAACTTATCTATAATAAGCAGTAATTGCACAAAGGGAACGCTGCCCCTAGTTGAAGACATCTTCTCAAAACATTTTAACTTCTGTCATCATATACTGCCAAACGTCACCACAACAGGTTTCCTGAACTCTATTGAATATAAATTGAAAGACTTCACGATGAACGATTACTGCCTGTTTTTCATTGGAGAAAATGATCTGAACAATGTAGACTATTTGAATACTCTTGACAATTTAAAAAACTCAATGAAAAATATCAACCACACAAACATTATTATTTGCGCTCCGACTTACAAAACAGGTGCTCTAATCCACAATTACAAAGTCGAATTATTTAATAACCTACTATGTTTGGACATAAAAAATAACCAATACGCATACTTTTTCGATAGCAATCGCACCCTATCACTTGAAATGTTTTCCAGCAGTACAGGAAAATTGAACAAAAATGGATGGAGAAACATTTTTGAACAGATCATGTCCAACATATTGATAGACTACAAATTATTCTGCTCTCAAGACCATTTGACAAACGACAGTATTGACCAGACGCTGCCATTCTTAAATGGTGAGATTGAGGACAAATCAACAACATCTCAAGACCAGTTATTTCTATTATAAGCACATGAACATCATGCACCAAAACATCGCCGGACTTCTTAATAAAACTGATATGCTGACGCTGCATATTCAAGAGCTACAAGCTAAAAACAACAATTTAGATATAGATGTACTATGTATCACTGAACATTTCGTCATGTCAGGACAGGAATCCTTAATTAACGTACCAAATTATAAGCTTGCATCATGTTATTCTAGAAATAAGAAGCGAGGAGGAGCATGTATCCTTATTAAAGACAATTACGAATGCAAAGAGCTACCTAACACATCTATTACGGGCGTATTTGAATATTGCGCAATAGAATTAAAACAGCAGGGATTAATAGTTGTTTGTATTTATAGACCACCGAACATGTCCTGTATTAGTATGTTTTTTGATCATCTGGATATTTTGTTGAAGAAATTGTGTACCAAGGTAAATAAAAAAATTGTAGTATGCGGTGACTTCAACATCAACACTTTAAAAAAAAATAACTTAACATTGGACTTTGAGAATTTACTGTTGAATTCCAATTTAAAGTTAATGATCAATCAGTCAACTAGACCAAAAAGCGGCACGTGTTTAGATAACTTTGCCCACAATTCCAAACAAAATTGTATGAGCAAGGTAGTCGACTTCGGTTTATCGGACCATACCGCTCAAATTTTGCAAGTACCGGTTCACAAAACATGTATAATAAATTCCTGGCGAATACAAAAGCGTAACTTATCCAGAAAAGAAATGATTTCATTTAAAAATCACCTTCAATGTCTATCTTTCTCTGAAGTACTTGACACAAATGACCCTAATGAGGCATATAATAATTTTATAGATCTTTTTCGTTTATTATATGACTTATGCTTCCCAATACATTTAAAAATTGTAAAAGCTGATAAAAGAATTAAATGGCTATCACGTGGAATTAGGATTTGTAGCAGAAAAAAACGGAAAATGCTATGGAAATACAGAAGAGCACCTACAAGTGAGAATAAAAATAAATTTCAAAACTATGCACAGAAGCTTAAAAAAATTATAAAACTAACTCAAAGAGCCCAAAATAATTATTTTATAACTAGCTCAACAAACAAATCAAAAGCATCATGGCAAATAATAAATAATAATAAAAACTTAATAAAAGAACCAATTTTGCTAATTAAAGAAGGAACCAAATCAGTAACAGACCCTAGGCAGATTGCTGAATCATTTAATAATTTTTTCGTTGACCAAATTCGTCATGATTCATCCAGTAATAATCATACGGGAAATATAGCTCATATTCCCAAAACCGTAAAGTCTTTATTTATGCAGCCGACAGTCCCTCAAGATATCGAGCGTGTGATAAAAAACTTAAAAAATAAAAAAAGTTTCGGATTCGACGGGATTTCAACCATTGTAGTCAAATTTGTCTCAGATGTTATAGCAAAACCATTAAGCCATATAATAAATGTGTGTATAAGCTCAGATGTCTTCCCTGATAAATTAAAGACTGTGATCATAAAACCATTACATAAAAAGAATGACAAGGAAGACATGTCAAATTATAGACCAATAGCTCTAATTTCAGTATTTTCCAAAATATTTGAAAAAATTATATATGAATCTATTTACAATTTTATAACTAAAAATTACATTTTATGTGAAGAACAAAAGGGATTTCGTAAAAACAAAAATATCAACATGGCAATATTCGATCTCTTAAAAATAATTATGAATAACATGGATAAGAAAAACCCTATATGCGCATTATTTACAGACATGACAAAGGCATTCGATTATGTTAAACATGACACTCTCTTAAATAAACTTAGCGATTATGGCGTAAGAGGAAATGTGCTAAACCTCATTAAATCATATCTCACGGATAGAAAACAATATACAGAAGTATCGAGAATCTGTACTAAAACTAAGCGTGAACTAAAATATCTATCCAGTTGTAGAGTAACAGAATTTGGAGTTCCACAGGGCAGTGTACTCGGTCCTTTACTGTTTCTACTCTATATAAATGACCTACCCCGTCAACTTCGTCAACCAATGACATTATTTGCTGATGACAGCACTGCTATAGTCGAATGTAGGAATGAGACGAACTACGAAGATGAAATAAACAGCACACTTAAAACAATAATAGATTGGCTAAACAAAAATAATCTAGTCATAAATTTACAAAAAACTAAAGTCATGCACTTTCATCAAAGGTTACAGCCAAAAAAAGTAGTTACTGAATATAGTGGCCAAATCGTAGACACAACTTCAGTGACAAAATTTCTAGGAGTGTATATTGACAACAAATTGTCATGGAAATCTCATGCTGAAAATGTGTGCCAAAAACTAAGCAAATCTTCATATGTGCTCTATAACCTCTCACATAAAGTAAACATGGATACATTAGTCATTGCCTACCATGGATTAGTTGCTTCATTATTAAGATACGGTGTCATATTTTGGGGCAACTGCAGTGAGAGAGAAAAAAATATTTAAAGCTCAAAAACGATGCCTCAGATCAATGACAGGTCTTAAGTTTACTGAAAGTTGTCAACCTGTATTTAAATCTCTGAAAATTCTGACATTACCTTGTTTGTATATTTTAGAAGTTGCCCTATTCGTTACATCAAACAAACACTTATTTACCTCGATAGTTGAGATAAGACAACGCACAGTACCAATAAGATCCCAGTATAAAAACCAATTGTACACAGGTGGTCATAAAACAGCCTTAGTAAAAAATAACATCCTTTCCATGGGACCACTTATATATAATAACTTACCTTTAAATTTAAAAGACCTGCCGATAAATTTTTTTAAGAGACAATTAACAAAATTATTGCTGGAGAAATGTTATTACACAATTAAAGAGTTTTTAAATGACAAAACTCTATACTAAAATGTCGTTGTTTGTAAAAAATAAAACATAACCTTTGCAATTTCGAATCTTAATCTATGATTAATAAAATGTAATGACTCTAATGACATTGTTGCATCTGTTATTGTTTTTTTTTTTTTTTGAGATTGTTTTTTTTTAAGATTGTTTTTGTATTGGAATAACTTATGTACCTACACATTGTGACATTATCTTTATTGTGATTTTTGTTGTTGTGTTCTTAAATATTTTGACATTAAAAATCTTGACATTAAGCTATTTGACATTATGACATTAATATTCTTCATTATATAATAAGTGAGTGATTTATATTTAATTCATTTTTTTTTTGACATCTGTAATTACCTATTAAGTTCCCGAGTAGTTAATAATTGTATTGGTTATATTATTATTATTAAATTCAATTCCAATATTTTGCATGCCGTAAGGCAAAATGTATCGGGACAATTTACAAACTTTCCAACCTATATGTATACCTACATTATAAGCAAATAAATGATTGATTTGATTTGATTTGATTTATCTTTCTCAGACTTCACGAGGTTCTCGTCATGAGGGACTGCTATATCAACAATCATTGTGCGACGCTCTAGTCGGTCTATCACCACTATATCAGGCTTATTGGCAACAATAGTCCTGTCAGTGATAATAGACCGATCCCAATACAATGTGCAATTGCCACTTTCGAGAACTGGGTCGGGCACATACCTATAGTACGGCACTTCCGATTCCACAAGATTGTATTTAAGAGCAAGTTGCTGGTGGATAATCCTGGCTACAAGGTTATGCCTGTGCAAATAGTCTCCGTTAGCCAGACTAGAACAACCGGAAATAATGTGGCGGATGGATTCCCCGGGCCGGTGACATGCCCGACATATGTCAACCGTGCCGTCCTTCACAATGTATTTCCGGTAGTTGTTCGTCATCATAACTTCGTCCATAATTGCATAGACAAAACCTTCGGTTTCCCCAAATAGGTCACCAAAACGCAGCCAGGCTACGGACGCTAAGAAGTCTACATCGGGCCCATGTAGGACCCGATAAAAGCGTCCGTGAAGCTCCTTGCTCTGCCATACCTCCCTGCGGTCATTAGTATCTAATACCACAGGTTTGCGCCAGTTCTCGTTAGCCAAGGAGAGCGCGGTAAGGCCTTTGTCCACCGCTACCACATCTCGATGCATACCCACGTCGGCCTCTAGGAAGTACTCCCTAAGGCTGCATACCTCGCGGTTGTGCAGGGTCTTAGCGTTTAAGAAGCCACGACCCCCGCACTTCCGCGGGATATACAGCCTCATCACCGATGACCGTGGGTGATGCATCCGATTTGCGGTGAGCAGTGAGCGTACCCTTCTATCCAGGGCGTCAAGTTCCGTCTGAGTCCATTTGAGTATGCCGAAAGAGTACATCAAAACCGGCATGACCCAACCGTTGAAGGCGCGCACCTTGTTTCCGCCTGATAAAAGACTGTTAAGTACTTTGTTCAGGCGGCCAAAGAAGCGCTCCTTCAACGATTGTTTCACGTCAACAGCATTGATGCCTAACGCTTCCGACATACCCAAATACTTGTAAGTTTCGGTTGAGGAGACAGACCTAAGGTGTATGGAATCCGAGAGTTGGATTCCCACGGATTCCATAATCTCCCCTCGCTTTACATGCATGACCGCACACTTGTCCAAACCAAATTCCATCCTGATGGCGCTACTGAAGGTTTCTGTTACCTTCAGTAGCTTCATCAGTTGCAAGTTGTTAGGAGCAAAGAGTTTCAAGTCATCCATGTAAAGGAGGTGCGATATGACCTGACCACCTCTTCTCAACCGGTAGCCTTGGCCTGAACCCTCCAGCAATGTACTGAGAGGGTTGAGGGACAAAACCACAGTGGACTCAGACTGTCACCCTGAAATATTCCACGCTCGATCCTTATCGGTTCACTGTTCGCCTGGGTCTGTCGACACCCTGGATATTGAAGGACCGTCCTCCACTGCCCCATATACGACATCAGGAAGGTGCGTAGAACTGCATTAACTTTATACAGCTCCAGCACCCTCATGAGCCATGTATGTGGCACCGAGTCGTAGGCCTTCTTATAGTCTATCCAGCATGTCGACAGATCCCTTCGGGAACGACGAACCTGTTGGCTAATGGCAATGTCGATGAGGAGCAGCTCCTTAGTACCGCGGGACCCGTTCCTGCATCCATTCTGAGAGGCAGACATTATTGAATTACTATCAATATGATGGTTAATCTTTGCTCTCAAAATGGATGTAAGAACTTTATAGACCGTCGGTAAACACGTGATCGGCCTATAATTTTTAGGTTCCGCGGTACTACCTGATTTATGAAGCAGGTGGGTTATTCCAGTAGTTAGGAACTGGGGCAGCGACCATGACTCTAAGGCAGACTGGAATTGAGATGCCAAACGAGCGTGCGATCTTTGAAACCATTTAATCCAAAAGTTGTGCAGCCCGTCTGGTCCTGGAGATTTCCAGTTAGGCAACGGACGGACTGCACGAGCTACATCTTGGGGGCTGATGGTAATTGCCCCCATTTCTGGTATCGGATCGCACACACGTTCAACCTCCCGAGTCCAATCACCCTCGGTGTGACTGACAGGCACCGACCAGATGCTGCGCCAGAATGAACACATGGCTTCATCATCCGGTAGGCGCATATCAGTCACACCTTGGTCCGGTCGCTCCCAAGCCCTATAAACCCACCTTTCATTGCTTTAGAATGTGCGATTCTGAGTGTATGGCTCCACTCGCCGCTTGTACCGACGTATACGGTTTGATTTTCTGCTTCAGGAAGTCGATGCGCTCTGTGACACGGGACGTGTAATCTCGAGGGCTGACATCAGTCCCCGAAAACGCCCGTCTCACAAAGCGCATCACTCTGCGGCGAGTGTTGCCCTCCATGAAGCAGATAAGTTTGCCGATGAGTGCTCTAGCCTCACCGATACGACGCTTGATCCTGCACTGCCAAGCCGGTACAGATGGTCGTGTAACTCTGTCACTGTTAGGAAATTTGACACGAGCTACACGACATGCTGCTGCAGCCGCACAGTACAAGATCGAGTGGGTATCGGCGAGGTCTTCGCTGTTATTAAAATAACATGCTAACTGCGAATCTAGAGCACACACCAGCGCCCTATTTTTATTATGCATGGGCAAACGAGGTAGCCGAGGCCTAAGCTCTGGCGGTGTGGAGCGATACTCTCGGAAAGCATCCTCCAAAGCGCTCCTCAATCGCTCATTGCATTGGGTACTCACGGATATAACCCCGTCATCATCATCTTCAGCGACGTAGTCGGGTCGCGGTGAAACACTGGGTCCTATTTGCACCGCGGCCAGTGGCGAAGTAGGTGAGACGTGGCTGCTCCGTGATTCCAGACGCAGTCTATCAAGTACGACGTCATCCAACATACGGTTACGCTGGATGACCTGCACCTGATCCGACAATCGTTGGGCCGAAACGTTGACAGCTGGTTCAAGTACCTGAAACAGAGAGAGCATCCGACCACGCTACGCAGTCAGGTTAGTTCGTCCCTCTGTAGCCCCAAAGTATGAGCGCATGACATTTTCATTAATGGTTTGAGTCCATCGCATGCGCTGCACACTTCCACCGATAGCGGGGACCCTGTCAGAGACCGGTGGGCCTCGAGGTCCCAAGCTGGCCGGTGGTCGGCCTCGTCCACGCCGACGCGCAGGTGGTGGTGTCGTCGGCGGCGAGAAGTATTCGTCGCTCGAGCTCGACGCAACTGCAACTACCGAAATCTCAGGACTCACGGCTGGCGCTGGTCCCAGTGGCTGCGAGGCGGAGCTGAGCGACGAACCCGAAGATGGTGTTGGTGCGGCTTGTCGTCGTGTCCGGCTTCTTGTCAGCATTGAATGTTATATTTGTGTGTACATTTCCAATTCAACTAGTTTATGGCAGGTATATGATGTTTATTGTTTTTTTTTTTGCAGTATCCAGAATTTTGTACATTTTAAACTTGGTTTTTATTAAATTAATATGGAGAAAATCGGGATGAAAATTTTTCCTGTCATTCAAGTTGACAGCCGGACCACAGATTATTATTATTATTATTATTGTCTACAAGGATAATTGGATAAAGATAATTGGAAAAGGATAATAAATTATAAGGATAGTTGGATAAAGATAATTGGAAAAGGATAATCAATTATAAGGATAATTGGATGAAGATAATTGGAAAAAGCCTAATAAATTATAAGGATAATTGGATGAAGATAATTGGAAAAGAATAATAAATTATAAAGATTATTAGTTCTAAGGACAATTTGTTCCACGGATTGAATTGGTTGTCGAAAATAAATTTTTGGGATAGATTTATTATAAAACACATAGTTACACATTTATAATCAGATATTTCAATCGAGATTCATCTAATATTTTGATTTAAAATTTTCTTATTTACTCACTACTGTAATTCTTTTAAAACGGGCCCCTATGTTTGCCGAGTGTAAGGTTTCACCAGATACGTGTATGAGGACATACACGTCGTCAGGATGGTCGAGTGTAAGGTTTTAGTAAAATAATTGAAACTACAACGTTTAAAATCTGCTAATTAAATCGATCTACGGTTTAGAATTTTTGTACTGGCCATACTGACGGCGGAAATACGTATCTTAATATAATCGGGAGATTGAATTCTTTGCACCGGCCACACTGGTGGCGACAGTTGCGGAGGCTTGGCACGAATGGAGCACTTTTTGATGGGAGTTGGCAGCGAGCGGTCGTAGTATTGTTGTACTGAGGTGGTTAATTTTAAGAAATAAGTTTTGAAGATAGTAATAAGTTTTGAGAGTAATAAATAAGTTTTGAAGGTTAACTGGGTTTTTCTGAGGTATCCTATATATTTTATTATTGTAATGAAGGATTGATAACTTGTGTGTACACTGTTATTTTTATTTAGTATAATTTCACAATTTTCTGATTTTATTGAATTTTTAAAAAATTCAACGTTATTTTTTGTACATAATCTTTTTTCGGTATAGGTACCAAGTTTTACTATTTTTATGTGATAAAAATCTACGTTTAACTGAACATTTATTGCCTTATGGTTCGATAGCCCATAATCTTTGATAGTTGCTTTGTTTATGAGTGGTGGGTAGTTTGTAAAAAGTAATTCAATGCAAGTTGATGTTGTTTTGGTAACTCGTGTTGGTTCGCGTATTATATATTGCAGGTTATATGTTTTCATAAAGTTTAAGAACTCCAGAGTCTGTTTATTTTTATTGTACAAGTTTATATTAAAGTCTCCTCCTATTATTAAATCTTTCTGTGATTTTTAATGTTTTATTTATGTAAAACTTTCCCCAATTGTTAAAAAAATATATCAATATGGCGATCTGCTCTATAAAGTCCTATAAAAATACAGTTTAGTTTGGGAACATCAATAGCACTAAATTCTATAACATATTCCTTTGAATGATTAACAATGTCTACTCTTTCAATAAAATCTAATGATTCTTTAACAATTGTACAAACACCTCTGCCTTCGCGGGTTTTGCGACAAAAAATGGACGATATTTCATATCCCTGGGGCAAGATGAAAAATGAAAATTTTTGTCAATCAGACAATAATTTTCATTTTTCCACAATTCGGATAGTCAGATAAAATCAATTTCAGAATCTAAAAGTAATTATTGTTATATTAATTCTACTTTCTTTTAATTCTACTTTCTTTCCGACGCTTTAGATAGTTTGGAAAATTAGTGGAAACTTAGTCAGTTGACCTATTTTGTTCCTTTGTACTTTGTTTCGCAGATGCAATTCGATGTTATAGAAAAAACTGAGAGCCGTCTCCTAGTTTTCCTGTTGACTTTGATTGACCCTCTTGTTCGTAGTCGTAGCTATCGTTTGACATTAGGTCTACAGCAATTATGTCTTCCATTTGCCGTTTTATATCGTCAAATATGGTGCGCATTCCATTGTTATTCAGCCTTCCTGTCAAATTACTAAACATTGAACTTTCATTGTAAGATGTAGGTTCGAGTCCAATAGGTATGCATGTAAATGTGTAATGATATCTAGATACAATAATTTGGTAAAGTTTTCTACTCGCCAATTGAATAGATTTGAATTACTATTAAACTTAAAGGTAGGTAGGCATAGGATAATGTTTCTATTGACAATTTCTGTCAAGTTGTTTCTTATGTCATAAATTAAATCAAAGTAGTCATTTGTCGTTTTGAAGTCATCTTCTCCAATTAATATTATACAAAAATAGTCCTTAGTATACTCTTTAAGCATGTTTTTTATGCCTTTGAGTAGTTATTGGGTTCCGCAGTTTGTTTTTAGGTAGTGATACATATTATAATTGTCTATTTTTTACTTTGCAATCGATAATACTATATTAGATTTGTTGGAACTGATGATGCAAATTTTATTTTGTGTGCGCTAATTTTGCTGCACTGTAGTAGTGGTATTCATTTGTGGTTCATTTAAAACTATTGATGTGCTGTGTTCGTCTAGATTTTCATTTACTTGTATTTTTAACTTTGAGGCGATTCAGTTGAAGTTACACTTTCTTTCTCAATGCTAGTAGTATTTGAGTCGGACTTAGTACGGTTGCGACGAAAGGTAATGTTATCTAAGAAATTCATTATTATTATTATTATTTCGTTTATTTTTTTTAACATAAAAATTATGTTTTTAAATACTTCAATAAAAACATTAAAAAAAAAACATTTAAAAATATAAAAATAGTAGCCCACCGGTATCGGGAACAGGGTCCAAGCTACCGGCAGTCAGGGCTCCAGAGAGAGGAACCTCCTAACAATACGAGCCGTGTCCAGAAGTACCGCTTTCTGAATCAAGCCCTTGATCCAGCTGCCTAACGAGAGCCTCCTGAGGTGTTGGTCGAGGCTCGTAGCTATTAAGCCATTGGCTGATATGACTATCGGTACAATGATTGCGGAATCCACATCCCACATGTCGACAACCTCGCGAGCCAAGTCAATATACTTGATTTGTTTACCTTTCTCGGCTTTCACAAGGTTCTCGTCATGCAGGACGGTTATGTCTACAATCATTGCACGCCTCACTATTCGGTCCACCACCACTATATCAGGCTTATTGGCAACAATAGTCCTGTCAGTGATGATGGACCGATCCCAGTACAATGTGATATTGGCATTATCGAGAACTGGGTCGGGCGCATACCTGTAGTACGGCACCTCCGACTCCACAAGAGAGTATTTCAGAGCAAGTTGCTGATGGATAATCCTGGCTACAAGGTTGTGCCTATGCAAGTATTCTCCATTAGCTAGACGAGAACAACCAGAGATAATGTGGCGAATTGATTCTCCCGGATGTTGACATGCCCGACATAATGTCGACCGTGCCGTCCTTCACAATAAATCTCCGGTAGTTCTTTGTCATGATAACTTCGTCCATAATTGCACAGACAAAACCTTCGGTTTCTCCAAACAAATCACCAAAACGCAGCCAGGCTACGGACGCTAGTTGGCCTACGTCCGACCCATGTAGAGCCCGGAAAAAGCGTCCGTGAAGCTCCTTACTCTGCCATACCGCCCTGCAATCGTCAGTGTCAAGCACCGCAGGTTTGCGCCAGTTCTCATTTGCCAAGGAGAGCGGGGTGAGTCCCTTGTCCACCGCCACTACATCTCGATGCATACCCACGTCGACAGCTAGGAAATATTCCCTGAGACTGCATATCTCGCGATTGTGGAGAGTCTTAGTATTTAAAAAGCCTCGACCACCACACTTTCGCGGGATATACAGTCTCATTACCGACGACCGCGGATGATGCATTCGACATGCAGTAAGCAGTGTGCGGACCCACCTATCCAGAGCGTCAAGTTCCGTTTGAGTCCATTTGAGTACGCCGAAAGAGTACATCACTACCAACATGACCCAACCGTTGAAGGCGCGCACCTGGTTTATTATTTATTTATTATCATTATTAGAAATTTGCAAGTTTCCAAAAATATTTGCGCTTGCTCAGGTTTGAACCCGGAGTCGCACGGTGTCGTCAGAAACAGTTTCCTTGCTGTAGCTTAATAGCCACTTGGGTATTATACACAGGTGTTGAAATTGTCGACTGCTTACTACCTCATGACTACCTCATACAAAATTTGAATCAAGAATGTGCGTTACTGTGACTCATTAAGAAAAAAATTTTGCCACACTATGACACTTCACTTTTGTTTTGATTGTTTTATCTAATTATGGTTATTTTATCACAGCCACTGGTCACTTTTATGTCCGTTGCTTGTCTTTATTTGTTGTTTTTACTTGCAATTTTAAGTTTTTGACAACTTATTAGTGGAGTTGATGATGATTATTTTTAGGCATTTTATTACGATTTAACGCGACACAGTTCAAGCACTAATAATGTCACTAGAGCTTTAGATGTTTATGCACAATTTTAGATAACATCGAATGTAAACAGAGCACAATTTATAATTTTAATGTATTTTCAAGCACGGACTCGAACTGATCGTGGCAGCACTAGCGCCCTCTCTCCGTGTGCTGCCCGTATGATATCGCCACGAGTACATTCTGGCGAAGCATCTGGTCGGTGCCCGTCTGCAATGCCGAGGGTGGGTGGATGCGCGATGTCGAGCGCGTGTGTGAAGCTTCACCAGAAATGGTAAGAACAAAATCACCCCATTGGATGCAGCCAAAGCATTGCCGCCCTCTCCATGTACGATGGCAAGACAAATGTTCATAAAAATGTAAGATTTTTGAAATATACGAGTTTCAATACAATATTTAAGTGGCCCATGTATGAATACATGGGGTCAGAAAATGGCGGAAGAGTCTTTCAAAAAGCTCTTCGAGCAGCAAGCCCACCTCTTAGATGCGATGCAAAAGCAAATGGGTCTTATGCAGCAGCAACTTCAACACGTCGCCATGCCGTCATCCGATGTTAAGAGCAGTGTCAGCGTCCCGTGGCCTCAACCTCTGCAAGTGGAGTCTGGAGACCCATTCGAAAACCTTCAGAGTTTCCGTACAGGCTGGGAGAATTATTGCCTCGCTACAGGTATGAACAAGTAGGCTTCAGACAAAAATGAAATCAAGGCCGGGATTCTTCTCAACACGATCGGCAATGCCGCTATGAGAAAGTACTTACATTTCAATCTTTCGGATAGCGATAAGAAAAATGAGAGGAAGGAGATGGAATCAGAAATAATTAAGAAGGCTAATGTCATTTACTCTCGATATATCTTCAACATAAGGAGTCAATTAGTTGAGGAGTCTTTGGATGATTACCTTTTAACTCTCCAAAAAATAATCAAACCTTGCAATTACCCAGATTTCATATGCAATGAATTGTTAATAGACAGAGTAGTAGTTGGCGTTAGAGATAAAAACACTATGAAGGAACTTCTTCGTCAAGAAAGTTTAACACAATATACAACAATAAATATAGCTGAATCTATTCAGTTATAAATTTATGCAGATCTGCGGAAAGAGCATCAATTCAGGAGTCAAGTGTGCAAAAGGAAGATGAGGTTAATAAGATCACTATTAAAAATGCAAATTCAAAGGAACCCGTTAGGAAATTATGCAAGTTTTGTGCACAGATACATGTATTTGATCAAAAAAACTCTGTCCAGCTCGGGGCAAGAGATGTGAAGAATGTGGTGGAAGGAATCATCTCAAGAAAGTCTGTTAAAAAACAGAAAACAGTTAAAACAATTGATATGGAAAACGATTCAGATAGTGACAATGACATAATATCAGAGATACGTACAAACTCGAGTGGTCACAAAGAAGCACCCCTGTTCTTTAAAACGGATGTTAATAAATGGAATGAGCTGTACTGCACACTGCACACAGGAGCACAAGTATGTGTCATGGGGGCTAATTTTTATAAAAAGATCACTGGTTAAGATAACTTCAGTTTGTTGACCCCTGCGTATCAGAAGTTAAAATGTTTCAATGGATCTAACATACCAAATTTAGGTACTGCCTTTTTCAAATGCAGAACCAAATTTGAAATATCACAAACAAAACATGGAAGACCAGATGCAATTTTTACTGAAAATTTAAGAAAATTAAAGAACAAATGGATAGACAAACAATATCAATTACGGAGGCAGTAACTCAAAATATTACACAGCAATTGGGCGAAAAGTTGAAAATGCTAGAGGAACAAAATCAGAATCTTCAAGCAGAAGTTTCAGAACTAAAAGAAAAAATTAAAGGATTAGAGACACAGAAGAAAAAGAACAGTTTATTATTTTTTGGAACAAAAGAGGACAGTGCAGAAGAAAAAAATATAGTAAAATTCATGAAAGAAAAAATCAACACCAACCTGTCACTGGATATTCAGGAATATGAAATCGACAAAGCTTATAGGATCGGACAAAAAACAAACAACAGACTTCGACCTATACTTATCTCCTTAACCTCCAACTGAAAACGAAACCTGATCCACAAAAACAAAAACAAACTCCCGGAAGGAATATACATAAAAGAGGACTTTACGTAAGAAACGTTAGAAGCAAGAAAGTCTCTGCAGCCAAAACTTGAAGAAGAAAGGCAATTTTTCCTATCTGTGAGGAGAAAAACTTATTATCAAGAAATCATCGGATATCCAAAATAGTGAAAAGAGAAAGAGAGACTCATCAAACTCACCTGACCAGAGCCAACAACCCTCCTCAGCGGGCCCAAAGAAAGTTGCTGCAAAGAATGCTTTCGAGTTTATGACGCGTCCTCGAAGCAACTCACTTAAGATTAATAATTAACAATTAAAACCTGCTCCCAAGCCTACTGGTCATCGTGGGAGTATAAGACCAAAACCCTCTAAATTCCAACACAACACCATACTACCAGAAATTAAACTAAAACAAGCGCCACAGCAACTGAAGATATGCACATATAATGTGAGATCGTTGTCTACAAAAGAACGATTATTAGAACTGATCTACGCTCTCATGAACAAAAAATTTGATATTATAGGCTTGGGAGAAGTCAGGAGAATGGGCTCCAATATAAAAGTACATCAAGATTACATATTATGCTATATAGGTGAAACAACCGGGTAGTACGGAGTAGGTATCTTAGTCAAGAAAATTCACAAACACAACATTGTAAACTTCACCGGCATATCAGAAAGAGTGGCAGTCCTGAAACTAAAATATGAACATGAACTATTAACCCTTGTACAGGCGTATGCACCTACCGAACAAGCTTCCCAGGAGGAGACTGATAAATTTTACAACGATTTAAGAAAGGCACAAGAGAATCAAGACCGAAATGTGATTTTAATGGGAGATTTCAATGCTAGAGTGGGACAACCTAAAAAATACGAAGAATTTACAATGGGACAATTTGTATATGGAAAGCGAAATGAGAAAGGTAACAGACTTGTACAGTATGCCTGCGAAAAAAAAAATGAGCATAATGAACACCTATTTTAAAAACAACGCAGATCGCAGATGGACCTGTATATCTCCAGACCAAAACACAAAACATGAAATTGATTATATTATATGCAACAAACCAAGGCAAATAACTAACATAAAAGTCCTAAACAATGTACCATTTCCATCAGACCACAGACTAATAAGATCATCCTTTACCTTGAAATCACCTAAGAAAAGCAGAAAAACCTACAGCTCGTTACCTAAAATACCAAAAACTAACAGTGAAAAATTATTGTATTTAGCAAGCCTTAAAGAAAACCTAGAGACCCAATTCTGTGTACCATCTGAAGAAAATAATGTACAAAATTACTATGATAAACTGGAACATGCAATTACAAGTAGCGTAAAAATAAAATACAACGAAATAAAAGATGAGACAAAAATCTTGAGCAGAACAACAAAAGACTTAATGGATAAACGCACTAAACTAATACAAACATAACACAAAACCAAAGAAATGAAAGAAGAGCTAAAAAGTCTGTTCAAGATGTGTAGCAAGGCCATAAAAAGTGATTACAATAAGTACAAAAGTGAAGTTGTAGAGAGAAACTTAAATAAATATAGAAGCGCGAAACGAGCTTATAAAGAATTAACTACACACAGAAATTGGATAGGAAAACTCAAAAAAGGATTTGGAGAAACGAATACAAGAGAAGATGTAATCAACCATGCCACCGAGTTTTACAAGAAGCTGTATAAAAAATCTTCAGAAACAAATGAGACAGAAGACAGTCAAATAGATCTTGAAGAGGAAGCAGAAACAGTAGCACCTATTGATGAGTGTGAGGTACTTGAACATCTCAAAAGACTCAAAACAGAAAAGAGTCCAGGCCCGGACAACATCACTAATGAAATTTTAAAAATTGGAGCGCCCCTCACGCTTTCGCATCTAACAGAAGTTTTTACTTTATCCCTCAAAACAGATAAGGTCCCCAAATAATGGTGTTATTCCGATATAGTTCTGCTATACAAAAAAGGTGACCCACTAGACATTGGGAACTATAGACCAATCAGTCTATTACCGAGCATTTATAAACTCTTCACAACAATACTGCTAAGCAGAATCACACCAATCATAGACGCATCACAACCAATCGAACAAGCAGGCTTCCGCTCAGGGTTTTCAACAATAGATCACATCCACACCTTAGAACAAATACTAGAAAAATATAAAGAATTCAATCAACCTCTCTATGTAGCTTTTATAGACTACACAAAGGCATTCGATACCATAACCCACAACTCTATCTGGAAAGCCCTCAACATCTGTGGTGTAAGTAAGACTTATATTAACATCATAAAAAACATCTACTCTCAAAGTAGAAGCAGAATTAAGATGGAAAATAAAGGAGAACAGATTTCAATAGGGAAAGGTGCAAAACAAGGTGATCCTCTATCACTGAAACTATTTATAGCGGTACTGGAATGTGTCTCCAGAAACCTTGATTGGAGCCGAAATGGGATATGCTTACTAGGGCACCACCTGAGTCATCTGAAATTTGCAAACGACATCAATTTGTTTGCCAAATCTGCCAGAGAGTTAGAACAGATGATGCAATCTCTTGCATGTGAAAGTAAAAAATGTGGTCTGCAAATGAACGCAGGTAAGACTAAGGTGATGACAAATAGCATAGAAAGACCTGTACAGGTCTTTGAATATGTGTACCTCGGAAAACAAGTCTCATTCAACAAAAACAGTAATGAAGAGGAAGTGGATAGAAGGATCAACAGCACATGGAAGAAGTTTTGGCTACACAAGGACACTGTGAAGGGAGACTAACATTTAAAATTAAAGAAAACCGTCGTGGATACATGATAGTTCCAAGCCTAACTTATGGCAGCCAAACACGGACATTCACAAATAAAATAAAAAGTAAAATCAAAACATTCCAGCGATCAATGGAACGGAGTATGCTTAAAATAAAAAAAAATACAAAAAATTCGCAGTGAATACATTAGGAGGAAAACTAGGCTTACATATGCTCTTGAAAAAGCTTTGCGACTTAAGTGGAAATGGGCTGGTCATTTGTCAAGGTACACGGACAAGAGGTGGTCTTTACAAGCTA
This sequence comes from Lacanobia wlatinum, assembly GCA_947578705.1. Lineage (NCBI taxonomy): Eukaryota > Metazoa > Arthropoda > Insecta > Lepidoptera > Noctuidae > Lacanobia > Lacanobia wlatinum. Next base: position 1,962,297 of record OX388048.1, on the reverse strand, counting down.
CTAAATGGGCAGGGCCTGCTGGAATAAGAAGCAAAGGTAGACCACTCAAACGTTGGGCTGACGATATAAAAGAAATAGCAGGTAAAAACTGGTTGAAATTTTCGAAAAATAGAGATAAATGGACTGAATTAGAGGAGGTTTTTACCCAAAAGGGTTTCGTGTAAAAGGAGCAGCAATTTATAATTTATAATATTGACAAAGTTTCATACAAACCTTCATCCCCTATTTTATCCCTTTGGGGGTAGAATTGATCAAAATCCTTTCTTAGCGGATGCCTACGTCATAACATCTACCTGCATGCCAAATTTCAGCCCGATCCGTCCAGTGGTTTGGGCTGTGCGCTGATAGATCACTATGTCAGTCAGTCAGTCAGTCACCTTTGAGTTATATATATTTAGATTTATTAAATTTCTCGCAGTCTGTAGTGGTGTGACCCGTTTCTTGACATATAGGACACTAAATGGCGTGTTTCTTCTCTGTGACGTTAATGACCTTATGAGTTTTCTTTTCTGGAGTGGATGTTACTTGTTCAGGTAAAGCATATGGCCCGCATAGCTCCGATTCTCTTTTGAGGAAATTTTCCATCTTCACGAGATCTGGGTCTTTATTAGGTTGCATTGTTGAGAAGTCATAATATATGTAGCGAAGCTGTATGTGTATTGGTGATCAATAAACCTTCAACTGCTTTTTTTGCTTTTCCTCTGAGGTTTCGTCTAAGTCGATTCATATTTCCAATCGATGTGAACAGGCTTTCTGTTTCGTAATAGGCGGCGCGGAAAGGTAGCCATTCTTGATAAGAACCAGAGAAGAAGGGCAGCTCGATGTACTTCGGTCGCTGAGCTATGTTGACGGCGTGCGATATGGCTTCTGAGAGTGCGGTGAAGTCAGGTTGAACTCCCGCCGTTAACTGCTGTAGGCGATGTGAAGCTTGAGGATGGTTATCTGTAGCTGCAGCCCATTTCTTTCATTTCTGTACTCCTAAATCCTACCAATACACTTTATTTACTCCTGTATACCCTACACGTACTCGATTAGTCGATATCTATTCAACTTGAGCATTGAAGATTGAGAGACGGTAGGTAGTGTATCTAGCAACTAACTCTATTCAGCCAGAATTGAAGTGGTTAAACCACAAAAAAGTCTTGAAGTCTTTCAGAAAGACTTCACGTGTAGGTAATGTTATGCCATCCTTGTTTTCTACACTAGGTACGCCTTGTGCAAGTTCGAGCAATGTAGGTGTAGTTTTCATTGAATTATCGGTCAAAATCTTGTGTCGAAGCGGATAAGACTCTACAAGTCGGCTTTTTGACATCGAACTAAGAGTCTAATGGACAGACAGGGTGTGAATTTCCTAAGAAATAGGGCATCTGTCAAAGCGCACCAATGGTTTGACAGATGCCCTATTTTTTGGGAAATTTATTAATAATAATAATCCAGAATGCAGTACTCCTGGACACGGCGCGCATTGTTAGAAGGTTCCTCTCTCAGGAGCCCTGACCACCGGTAGCTTAGACCCTGTTCCCGATACCGGTGGGCTACTATTTTTTATATTTTTAAATGTTTTTTTTATTTTTTATAGAAACATTTTAAAATGTAATTTATAGGAATATTCATTGAATAAAGGAGATAATAATAATAATCTGGCAACTCTTGATGTCAATACCACCACATCCACCACCACCACCACCACTACATCTCGATGCATACCCACGTCGACAGCTAGGAAATATTCCCTGAGACTGCATATCTCGTAATTGTGGAGAGTCTTAGCTTTTATAAAGCCTCGACCTTCACACTTTCGCGGGATATACAGCCTCATTATTATTTTATTATTATTCCGTTTATTCATTTCCATTTATATATTTATCACAATTTTAAATATTTCATAAGAAAAACATTTAAAAATATGAAAAGTCCGCCGGTATCGGGAGCAGGGTCCAAACTAACGATGGTTAGGGCTGCAGATAACGGAACCTTCTCACAATTCGAGCCGTATCAATGAGTACTGCCTTCTGTATCAGGCCCTTTACCCAACCGCGTAACGCCAGCTTCGGCAGGTGGTCGTCGAAGCTTTTGGCCATCAAGCCATTGGCCTGTAACGAAACGTTACACAAATATCAGCGGTGCGGAGTGAAGTATTCGGGGGGGAGCAAGTTGGTAAAAAGGCATTGTGACCGCGTAGCGGGGTCAGTCATTTCTAGACCGATTGAAGTCAGCACGTATCGCTTAATGTCACGCCGAGCACATTAGGTGTCACGAACGTTAGCTACATATTTACTCGTTTTCCAAAAGTTTATTTATATAATTAGGGTATATTTTGAATAGCACACAAATCATTTCCATATCACCGTTTTTTGCTATATAATTATTATCATTCTGTTATTTTTCTTGTGTTTTTGCCATTTTTTATTATTATTATCTCTTTTATTCAATAAATATTCCTATTAATTACATTTTTAAATATTTCTATAAAAAATAAAAATAAAACATTTAAAAATATAAAAAATAGTAGCCCACCGGTATCGGGAACAGGGTCTAAGCTACCGGCGGTCAGGGCTCCTGAGAGAGTATTATTATTATTATAGCCTCTTTATTTCCATAATGAGTGACAAAATATTTCATTAGATTATTATAACAAAAAGTGCATGCATAAAATTTCAAAATATTATAGTTCATATTATAATTATAAATCTCATAATAATTTATAAATAAATAAATTAATTTTCTTATAAATTTCTAGATGTCAATTAAATTAAATTTTCAATTTATTCTTATAATAATTCAATATGGACCCCTCAACGGGTAAAGGCCTCCTCCATTTTGTTCCACGTCTGTCTGTCCTTCGCTTTTGTGATCCAATTATCACCAGCTTTTCTTATTATCTCATCGACCCATTTTTCCCTCGGTCTACCTCTTTTCCTTTTGCCTGTTGGCCCTTGCCAGGTAGTTACTCTCTGTGTCCATTTTTCCTGGTCCATACGCGCAATATGACCCGCCCATTTCCATTTAAATTTTTGAGAATGTTCCAAAGCATCTATTATTTTTGTTGTTCTTCTTATTTCTGTGTTTTCTTTGTATGTTTAGTATGCTCCGTTCCGTCGACCTCTGGCACACTTGTATTTTGTGTTTAGTGTTATTATTGTATATCCATGTTTGGCAGCCATACGTAAGACAGGGTAGTAAACATGAGTCCATTACTTTTTTCTTAAATTTTATAGGGAGTTTTGATTTTAGGGTTTCTTTGTTACTCCAGAACTTATTCCAGGTTATGTTAACTTGTCTTTTAGCCTCATTTTTGTGTCTTGTTTTGGAGAAAGATACTTGTTGTCCCAGGTAAACATAGCTTTGAACGTATTCTAATGTATTGTTACTGACCCTTATTGGTATAGTGTGGTGGTTCGTCATAACTTTAGTTATGGTAGCATTTAGTTCTAGGCCGATCGTATTGCTTACGTCATTAAGTTCAGTGATCATATTCTGTAATTGAGAAGCCGTTTCTGAGAAGAGTATGATGTCATCTGCAAATCGAAGATTACTGAGGACTTTCCCATTTACATTAATTCCTTTCTTCTGTCAGTTGAGAGTTTTCATTTTACTTTGAAGTACAGCTATAAAAATTCTAGGTGACAGGGGGTCACCCTGTCTGACTCCTCTACAAATGTTTATTTCAGGGCCTTGTCTCTCTAACTTCACACGACTTTTGCTTTTACAGTAAATGTCTTTTATAAGATCTATGGTCTCCGATGGTACTTCACACTCATGTAGAGCTTTCCACATGCTCTTATGTGATATAGACTTAGGTGTAGTCTATAAATGCCAGGTAGAGTGGTCTATTGTGCTCCATATGTTTCTCTATAATCAAATTTAAAGTGTGGATGTGATCTGTAGTTGAGAAGTTTTTCCTGAAACCTGCTTGTTCAATTTCTCTGTGAACATTGCTAAGCGATCCTCAAGACATGAAGCCAACAATTTGTACATATTTGGTTGTAAGATTATTGGTCGGTAGTTTCCAATATTGGCAGGGTCTCCTTTCTTGTAAAGTAAAATTATGTCAGATAGCGCCCATTCTTCCGGTATTGCTCTGTCATCTAGGATCTTGTTAAATAAGGTTGTTATGTAGGGTACTAGTATAATTTTCCCCAATTTGAGTGCTTCATTTGGGATTCCATCTGGCCCGTTGCTTTTACCGAATTTTAAAGATTCGATTTTCTTTATGACTTCATATGTAGAGAATCTAGCTAGAGTAGTAGAGTCCTGGTTGGTCGTTTCGATTTCCGGGGTAGCATCTTTTGCTGAGTATAAATTGCAATAAAATGTTGTTGCCGGTTCTATTATATCAGACCTTGATAATATTTTTTTGGCATTAGTAGCGTCTTTTATATATGGTATCCATCGTTTGGTGGTATTAAGATTTTAAAGACCTTTCTTTAAACTACCTGTTAATTCGAGGTGTGTTTCAACAACTTTTATTCTGTGTTCTGTGCGTTCCTGTTTCATTAATTTGTAGATGTTTTGTAGAGGTACGTTCGTTTGTCTTTTTCTTCTTTTGTTAAGTATCTCTTCTGAGTTAATTCACTTCTTCTTGCAATTAGACATTTTATGTGAACAGGGATGGTCTTCCGTTTTGGTGTTGGTTTCTGTCTAATTGAATTTAAACTGGTGATTATTGGTATTTTAATTTTGCTGTATAAGGACTTTATATTTTCATTTTCTTCTAATTTAATTTCGTTTATATTTGTAATCAAGGTTTGTATGAATTGTTCTTTTTCTTCCAAAGTACTGAATAATAATTTTGGTTCTATAATTTTTAAAATTTGCTCTACTTTTCTTTATTGGTGAAATCCGTAGTGTGCTTCTCAAGAGTCGATGGTCGCTGGAGAACGTTAGATTTGCTATGATTTCTAAGTTTAAGATGTTTTCCTTTCTGTTGGTTAGTATATAATCGATTTGACTTCTTCTTTTCTTTGGCGAGAGCCATGTCCACATAGTTTTATTGTTCTTTTTGAATAAACTATTTGTTTAAGTTAGTAGCTTCTTACGAATGAACGTATGTATACATACTTATAACTAGCTATCAATGCGTAGATGAGCATACAGTCCATTGTACCATTAGTTGATAATAAATCTCCAAACTAAATACACGTCTATTTTACTTAATAATCCCATTAAACCAAAATCAACCTTGCTATAAACATATGGTCCTAAATCGAACCGGATTCGGGTCATCGACTGACCCAGTGCGAGCGCCGCGAGAACAATAGCATTCCTTAGCGATAAGGATTTCTGAGAAGTGGTTTAAAACTAACTAGTGAATGTGAAAAATAGACATTATACGTGTTACGAACTTATAAAAACTAGCTAATGTGAGACTTTCGTGTTGTTTTAGTAATATTTGAGTGAGTGATCCATTATAAAGAGTTTATAATAGGAAAAATACAAACTAAAAAACACGCATAACGTACCGTCGTCGTTACTTATACATAACTTAGTGAATTTACCCGCTCATTGTGTGTTGCGCGACTTGTGGAGCAAAAATGGAAGATTTAATTGTGTACCAAAATGAGCTATTAGAAAACGTAAAGAAAGCCGAAAAGAACTTTAAGAAATCTCCGAAAGACAGGATTAAAATACCTTATTTAGAAACCAGATTAGAGCAGTTGCAAGAACTATGGTTGGAATTTAAAAACGGTCATAAGAGCATTATTTTGAAGATTACGGATGAAGAAAGAGAATGTTCTTATTTCGAGGAAGACGTTTATGAAGACTTTCAAGAAATATACGTAAACTACAAATCAACATTAAAAGAAGCTCTTCAGCCATTTCTGGAGGTATCTAAATTTCAATCTGTTTGTTCACAACCTTCGCCAAATGCCGATATGCAGGATTTCAAGAATCGAGGAATAAAGTTACCTAATAAAAAGATACCGACATTTTCGGGAAATTATGAGGAGTGGCAACCGTTCTACGACTTATTTCGTACCTTAATTCACGAAAATGAGTACCTATCACCTGTTCAGAAACTGCATTACCTCAAGAGCAATTTATCTGGAGAACCCGATGTGCTATTACGTAACTTTTCCATGACAGATGCGAATTACGACGAAGCTTGGAACCAATTGATAAAACGTTATAATAACAAAAGGTTTAATTGTAACGCAATCATGAAGATTTTATTTACGCAAAAACCCGTGCAAACAGAATCGGCTAACTTGATTAAACAATTAGTTGACACAACTTCGACTTGTTTGAAGGCGTTAAAAAATATGGGTGTGGAGACTGATACCTGGGACATGGTAACTACCTACCTAGTAGTGTCGAAATTAGAGCCTGAATCAATTAAGTTATGGAAACAGCAAATTTGTACATGCAATTACGACATACCCAGTTGGTCGCAACTAAGAGATTTCTTAGAAGCAAGATTCAGAACTTTAGAAATGATAGAAAGTACTAAAATAAAAACAGTGCAACCCAAAACTGTAGCTAAACCTAAGGTGTTCCATTCAAATGTTACCAGTAACGATGAGAAAAAGTCCCAAACGAAATGTGCCTTATGTAGTGGTGACCACTACATATATTCCTGCAAGAAATTTGGAGATAAATCTGCCAAGGAAAGACAAGAATTTGTTCAGAAAAATGAATTATGCTTCAATTGCTTGGCGCCAACACACTCCGTAAGCAAGTGTCGACAGTCATCGTGTTGTAGAAGGTGCGGACGGCGGCATCACTCCCTTCTGCACTTCGAGAGGGCACAGAAGACCGAGGATCCAAAGGAAGGTGAACCTTCAACTACAGGTATAGCGAACGAGCTATCTACAGGTACGCCTATTTCTGTATCTAATGATGCGCATATTGTAACTAACTTTTCTAGTAAGCATATACAATCAAACAGTGTCCTATTAGCTACCGCTAAAGTGTTAGTAAATAGTAGGAATGGTTGCAAATATATTGTTAGAGCATTGTTGGACCAAGGGTCTCAAGCTTCGTTTGTTACTGAGGCTACAGTACAATTCCTGAATCTTACACGCAAATCTGTAAGTGGTTGGGTGTCAGGTGTTGGAGAGAGGCAAACGAGAATAAAACATAGGGTTACACTTTACATCAAATCATGTCACAATCCTAATGCGTCAGTTCGAGTAGAGGCCTATGTATTACGTTCACTAACAACTCTGCTACCTACCGCTAATCTAGGTATTCCTGGGTGGTCAGATTTAAAAGACTTGGTGTTGGCTGACCCAGAATTTGCAACACCAGGGAAAATAGACATTCTTCTTGGAGCTGAGGTGTACAGCGACGTCTTGTTAGACGGCGTTATCAAACATCCAATCAGTAACTTGTTGGCGCAAAATACGATTCTAGGTTGCGTATTATCAGGCAGGATGTCGCGAGTATGCAGCTCAGCAGAGAAGAACTTTACTAGCTTGCATGTTCAACTTAAAGAAGATGAGATGCTTAAATTATTTTGGGAGTTGGAAAACGAGCCAAACACGATACACAAAAGATTGACAAGGGAAGAAGAAAGATGTGAAGAGTATTATGAGGTTACAACAATAAGAGACAAAGAAGGAAGATATGTGGTCAAGTTGCCATTCAGAAACGGTGACCCAGAAGGTCAAGTTACTGGATTGAGGGATATAGCTGCAAAAAGGTTCGAGTTCTTAGAGAAAAAATTTGCAGGAAACAGTAAGTTCTGTGAAAAATACACTAAGGTTATGAATGAATACATAAATCTTAATCATATGGTTCAAGTGGAGTCCGCAGATATTAATAATCCTAAAGCGATATATCTTCCTCATCACGGCGTAGTAAGAGAAGATAAGGATACAACGAAACTTCGGGTGGTTTTTGACGCTTCGTGTAAGGGCAACAAACAAGTTTCCTTGAATGACCATTTACTTGTGGGTCCTAAACTGCAACAGGATTTACGTCACATACTAATGAGATGGAGGACACATAGAATTTGCATTACGGCAGATATTATAAAAATGTATAGAATGGTGCGTGTTGCGGAGGAAGACACTAACTATCAAAGGTTAATATGGAGAACATCAACTACTGAGGAAATTAAACATTTCAAACTTGTGAGGTTGACCTTTGGTACAGCATGTGCACCATATCTGGCAGTGAAATCATTACAGAGATTAGCGGATGATGAAAAATCAACATTTCCAGTTGCTGCTAAAATAACAAAAAGTGACTTTTTTATGAATGATCTGCTGTCAGGATGCGAGACAGAAAATGAAGCTGTTAGTATTTACAATGACATGACCAAACTACTGAACTTGGGAGGCTTCGAGTTGCAAAAATGGAGCAGTAACAATGAAAACCTGTTAAAATATATGAGTAACAATAAAAGAGATGATCACGAACTGCCTCTTAAGGTCAATAATTTAGTGAAAGTACTAGGAGTCAGTTGGAATCGAGAAAAGGACAGTTTTATATATTCCCTCAATTTACCAGAACCAAAAGAACTGATTACTAAACGACGAATTCTTTCTGATGTAGCCAAATTGTATGATCCACTGGGGTGGATAGCTCCTATTGTTGTCATAGCAAAAATGATGATACAAAGGTTATGGAAAATTGGACTAGGATGGGATGACACCGTAAGTGGAGACCTGCTAACAGAATGGGTACAATTCAGAGAAAATCTCGTTCACATTAAAAATATTAGCATACCGAGGTGGTTACACTGCTCTCACACATCCTCAGTGGAATTGCATGTCTTTGCAGATGCTTCAGAATCGGCATATGGGGCAGCAGTGTATATTAGAGTAGTAGAGGGAGACAGAGTATATGTAAATTCAATATTCGCAAAAACAAAGGTCGCTCCCATCGAGAAACAAATATCAATCCCAAGGTTGGAACTATGTGGCGCAACACTAGCAGCCAAACTGATATTTGAGACATCTCAAGTTATGAAAATACCTAAAGAAAAATTGCATGCTTGGACAGACTCAACCATAGTTCTAGCTTGGTTAAAGGGTGGATCTAGTCGATGGAACACATTTGTAAGCAACCGAGTCTCGGAAATATTGAACCTTTTAGATTATCAGCAATGGGGTCATGAGACTACAGATACAAACCCGGCTGACTGCGCCTCAAGAGGTGTACGTGCCATGGAATTGTTAAATAACTCGTTGTGGTGGAATGGTCCAGTTTGGTTATCTGCACCAAACCTTAATATGAATTTAGTTGATGTCGAGGATACGCATGAAGAGGAGAACACCAGAGTTTTACTGCTTTGTTAAAAACTGAAGAGGAGTTAATTTGGACTAAGTTTTCAAATTTGTCTAAAATGTTGAGAGTAATTTCATATTGTAGAAGATAGTTGAATTTAAAGCCAAATAATAAAGACAAAGTTAAATATAATGCTAAATTTATCACAACACCAGAAATTTATGAAACACTAAATAATTGTATTTGGCAAATTCAAGGCATCGAATTTAATCAAGAAAAAAAGCAGTTAAAATCTCAAGGCAGCGTTCTCAAAAGAAGTAAACTACGCAATCTTTGTCCCATTATTGACGATAATGATATTTTAAGAGTTGGCGGACGTATACAACAGTCGCATGCTGCGTACGACACACAACATCCCATAATTTTACCGGCTAGGAGTCATCTTAGTAGACTAATAATTATGGATGCTCATCAGAAAACTAGGCATGGTGGACCACAAGTAATGGTGAATTACTTGAGGTCAAAATACTGGATTTTGCGAGCTAAGGATCAAGCAAAGAGTTATTACCGAAAGTGTGTTACCTGCATACGGTATTCGAAAGACAATGCAGTACAGTTGATGGGCCAGCTACCAGGGGTACGCGTAAGACCCAGCAGACCGTTCAGATCAGCCGGTGTAGATTATGCTGGACCCATTAATATCAGATTCTCCCCAGGAAGAGGAGCCAAATCTTACAAGGGCTATATATGTCTCTTCATTTGCATGGCAACACGTGCCCTACACCTGGAGGCTGTCACAGACCTGACTACCAAGGGATTTATCGCAGCTTTCAGGCGTTTTACAGCCAGACGAGGTCATTGTCAGGACCTATTCAGTGACAATGGCACGAATTTTGTGGGAGCGGACAAGCAACTTAGAGATATGTTCGATAAAGCGAAGTCTTCTTTACCAGGTGAGATAGCAAAGTTGTTAACCTTAGAAAAAACTACATGGCAGTTTATACCTCCACATGCGCCTAATTTTGGAGGCTTGTGGGAGGCTGGTATACGCAGTACAAAAATGCATCTTAAAAGAGTAATTGGAAATAGTACACTCACATACGAGGAACTTTCTACTGTATTATCATAGGTGGAAGCTTGCCTAAATTCGCGCCCTATTTCAGTCTTAAGTGATGACCCCAATGACCTTCTCCCCCTTACACCAGGTCATTTTCTGGTCGGCGAACCATTATTAACAGATAAAAATTATACACTTTGTGAAAATATCACTAATCTTGAACGATGGAAATTAGTACAAAAAATGGTCAACGATTTCTGGAACAGATGGTATAAAGAATATCTTGTTAATTTGAATAAAATATATAAGTGGAACACAAAACAACTTGAGCCAGAAATCGATGACGTAGTTATCCTAAAGGAAGATAATATCCCACCAAGTAAATGGATATTAGGTAGAATTATTAAAAAACATGTTGGACCCGATAATCTTACTCTTGTCGTATCGGTTAGATGTAAAAATGGCGTTTTTAAACGTCCTATGAGTAAAGTATGCATCTTAACTAAGTAGCCTTATAATTAGTTTATTGTTTGATGTAAACTTAATGTAGTATTAACCCCTAAATTAAACTAACTACTAAAAATAAGATTAAGACTTAAAACTAGTACTTACCGTAAAGCTTGTGTCCTTTAGACTATGTAAACAAAATAATTAAATGTACGAGCTGCTTACCTTTACAAATTGTAGTCGAGTAAATTGTTTCCCGCCATGTATTTATATCAGACTTATAGTTCCTATGTTAAACTTACCTTATGGTATTGTTGTGTGCAGGTATTAGGTATTCTTAAGTTATGTACCTATTTCGAGTCATGATTATGATTTCATGAGTGTTACTTTGTTTTATAAGTTGTTTTTTTTTTTGTAAATTCATATCAAAGAACTGCGTTCTTTGGGGAGCGGAATGTTTAAGTTAGTAGCTTCTTACGAATGAACGTATGTATACATACTTATAACTAGCTATCGATGCGTAGATGAGCATACAGTCCATTGTACCATTAGTTGAAAATAAATCTCCAAACTAAATACACGTCTATTTTACTTAATAATCCTATTAAACCAAAATCAACCTTATTGCTATAAACACTATTTGTAATGTAAAGTTTATTTTCCTAACAAAACTGGAGCAAACTTTCACCTCTTTTGTCTCCATTTCCGTAACAATATTTGCCCAGTATTCTTTATTCGCCTGGTACTCGCTGTCCTACACGGGCATTAAAATCGCCTAGTATTATTTTCTGGTTATTATATTGACAATGTGCATTCTGCAGTTGGTTATAGAAGTCATTGATTTCTTGGTTGCTTGCATCAACAGTTGGCGCGTGTACTTGTACAATGGTGAGTTTTGTGTTGTCGAAATTGAGATTTAGAATGCAAATGCGCTCGGATACTCCAATAAAGCTCTCTATGTTCAGTTTATATTTCTTTTTTAAAAGAAATCCGACTCCATAATTACCTTTCGTTTCCCCGAAATAGCAGAAAATATGTTCGTTTTCTTCTATAATATTATACCCCGTTCTTATTTCAGAAAGGCCAATAATATCGTATTTTATTTTTGAAATCGCTCTCTTAAAATCGAGTAGTCTTTCGTCTGATAGTAGTGATCTTGCATTGTAGGTACAGATGTAGAGATTTTTTAGTGGAGATGGAGGGTTGTAGTCTTTATCCCCCGCGGTGACAAGCCGTATTGGGGGATGTAGAGGGGCTTCTTTTACTCGTTTTTTGGTGATGAGTGTATCTCATTCGAGCCCGACTCCAACCCTTGTTTCGGTGGTGCGTTGTACATGTAGGAGGTAATATTGTTAGTATTATTTTTCTTCGGTGTCTGTTTGACATTGCTTTCGCTAATTGCGGTGGTTTGGTAAACAGGGGATTCTGACAGATTCCGTTTTTGTTTCCGTGTGCTTGCCACGTAATTCATATTTTTGAGGCTACCTGTTAATGTTACTATTTTGTCGTAGCGTAGTACAACATTTTTCCCGAGTTTCCGTTCTTTTTCTACTTCTTCTTGAAGTTCCTTACGTTTCACCAGAACTTCTTGTGGAAAGTTTTCCTTAATGTTGATGAGTGAGCCCTTCAGTGTTATTTTATTTTTTTAAATTTCAATTTTACGTCCCATTGTTGTAAATGTTACTAATAAAGGTCTTGTCTTGTTCCCTTTTTTGCCAAGTCTTCTCACAAGTTCTATTTCAGATTGCTCTATGGAAATCTTCATGTTATTTCTTATGCAACTTAGTAATATACTTTGCAATTCTTCGTATCCATGCTCGGTCTCTTCTACTCCATAGAATATTAGATTTTTATTTCTAAACTGTTTTTCTAAATAATTTATTGTTTTTTGCTGTTGTGCTATTTTTACTTCTAGTTTGCTTGTTCTATTTTCCATTAATGTAAATTTTTGGTTGATATTATCGTTTATAGCTTTAGTAATATTTTCTTGCATGTTTTTTATTTCCTGTTTTTGATTGTTTAGATCGCCTTGAATTTCTCTCAGAACTTTCATAACATTTTCCATGTTTTGGTGCTTGTGATGTCCTCTAGCGGTGAATAGTGATATGACAATCTAGGGGCAGCCGTTTCTGGCGCGTTCAAGCTGATGCGCGCGTACGCACCTTGTTGTACGTCTAGTTCTGCCACTTATCACTAGATGCCGTGAACATCAATGTGTGGTTATACTTATTTCTTTGTTCACTTTTTCCCAGTTTCTTCTTTCTTTGCACTAATATTTCACGGATTGCTCTTCTGAGATAACGATAGATTGATTTCCACTTCAGTCTTACTTGTACATAGCACCATAAATACAGTTTTTGTTTTTATGATTTGTATTGTACTGTTTCTTGGAATTCTATGATGTTCACTATTCTTTAATTTTGTTGCAATGAGTTCAACACTTAAACTGTGTAAGTAATAACTTTATATATTTTTAACTTAAAAAAAAACCACGAAGCCGAAGTAAATACGGGCACAGCAGCGCCACTTCTAAGTTCGTAAGATGTCCTCTAGCAGTGAATAGTGGTACTACAATCGAAGTGCAGATGTTTTCTGGCGCTGTCAAGCTGATGCGCGTACGCAGCTTGTTGTGCGTCTAGTTCGGTCAGCTGTCACTAGATGGCGCGAACATCAATTTAATTTAATGTCTGGTGATTTGTAGTTTTATTTGTAGGTTATACTAATGTCTTTGTTCACTTTTTACTAGTTTGTTTTACTTCTTTGCAATATTTTACGAATTGTTCTTCTATGATATTGATAATTTGATTTTCACTTCAGTCTGACTTGTACTAGCACAATAAACACAGTTTTTGTTTTGATGATTTGTATGCTGTATTTTGTCTTTTTATCTCACTATTCCTTGGTATTTTATAATTTGACTGAGTTCAACACTTAAATCGAGTAAATATTCACTTTATATATTTTAAACTTGAAAAATACTACGGAGCCAAAGTAAACACTGGCACAGCAGCGCCACCTACCACCAAGTGTTTGCAAGTTTTTGCCATTTACGGTTGCTTATTTCATATCTATTAGTAAGCACCATTTAAAATTGCTTTGTAATTGCAAGTCATGCTGAATCATGCGGTCCACTGTTTTTTCTTCCTACCTTCACACAATATAATTTTGAAATTTAAATTCCTAACATATTAACCGATTTACTTTTGTTTTACATACTGTTTATCTTTTGCTATCGCTGGAACGGTGGATTTCAGGTGCTACGACACAAATTCCCAAGCAGAGAATCATTCCTCAGCGAGTTCTCTCGCAGGCTGCGAGCCGATCCGCTACGGAAGCCGCAGGTCGGGGGCCTTGAGATCCACCACTGGTGTGCTGGGCAGGTCGTCGGCACTACGTGCCAGAATTTTTTCGCCGCACATCGCATACCTGAGCATCGACCTACTTCCGCCTCCGACCTTTTACTGTAAGCAAATTAGGGGGGCTTAGAACGGGTGGAGCACAGGCCGTAACGACAATCGGCACAATGGCAGCCAAGTCCACATTTCACATGTCGACAACCTCGTGTGCTAAAAGTCAAGGTACTTAATTTATTTCTCTTTTTCAGCTTTCACGAGATTCTCGTCATGTGGGATGGTAACATTGATTATCATTGTGCGGCGCGCTAATCGGTCTACCACCACTATGTCAGGCTTATTATTTTTATTCCTTTTATTCACTTAAATACATACAATTTACATTTTTAAATATTTCGATAAAAAACAACATTTAAAAATATAAAAAATAGTAGCGCACCGGTATCGGGAACAGGGTCCAAATTACTGGTGGTTGGAGCTCCCAAGAGAGGATCCTCCTACTATCCACTTTACGCGCCGTGTCCAGGAGTACTACTTTCTGGATCCAGCCGCCAAACGATAGCCTCTTGAGATGTTAGTCGAGGCTCTTGGCAATTATGCCATTGGCCGTCACAACTATCGGCACAATAACTGCTGTGTTCACATCCAACATGTCGACAACCTCTCGAGCTTCGTTTGTTTATCTTCCTCAGGCTTCACGAGGTTCTCGTCATGAGGGCCTGCTATGTCAACAATAATTGCGAAACGCTCTAGTCAGTCTATCTCCACTATTTCAGGCTTATTGGCAATAATACTCCTGTGAGTGATGAAAGACCGATCCTTGTAAAATGAGCAATTGCCATTTTCGAGAACTGGGTCGGGCACCTATAGTACGGTACTTCCGATTCCACAAGATTGTATTTAAGAGCTATTTGCTGGTGGATAATCCTGGCTACAAGGTTGAGCTTGTGCAAATAGGCTCTGTTAGCCAGACTAGAACAACCGGAAATAATGTGGCGGGCCGGTGACATGCCCGACATATGTCAACCGTACAATATATTTCCGGTAGTTCTTCATCATCATAACTTCCTCCATAATTGCACATTATTATTATTATTGGAACAAAGTTCCTTATCGCGCGTTGTGAAAGGGGGCTAGACGGAAAAAAAACATACGAAAAGTTGTAACGACACTTTTTGCTATAGTTGTAAGCCGTGCGGCGTGCGCGTGTTTCTCTGTCTGTCTGTCTGTCTGTCTGTCTGTCTGTCTGTCTGTCTCTCTCTCTCTCATAGAAAGCAAGCCAGTTATTTTCGTTTCGTCTTTCTATTTCTGTTTACATTATATTTGTTAATAACATTTTTTTTATATTATTATAACTTAAAAAAAAAAAAAAATTATTACAATTCCTTCACTAATTAATCGAAAGGAACTTCGTTCCATCCGGGTGTCCCTTGACACCTCTCAAGTTTTTATTATTTCATTTATTTATTTATTTTTATATACATAAATGTTAAATTTTTAGTTTGTCTTTAAAAATACATTCAAAAATATGAAAAATAGTAGTCCGCCGGTGTCGGGCCCTTTATCCAACCGCGTAACGCTATCTCTGACTGATGGTCGTCGAAGCTTTCGGCCATCAGGCCATTGGCCGTAACGACTATCGGCACAATGACAGCTGAGTCCACATTCCACATGTCGACAACCTCGTGAGTTAAGTCGAGATACTTGATTTGCTTCTCTTTCTCAGCCTTCACGAGGTTCTCGTCATGCGGGATGGTAACATCAATTATCATTGTGCGGCGCGCTAATCGGTCTATCACCACTATATCAGGCTTACTGGCAACAATAGTCCTATCAGTGATGATAAACCGATCCCAGTACAACGTGACATGGTCATTTTCGAGAACTGGGTCGGGCACATACTTGTAATACGGTACCTCAGAATCCACAACTTTGTATTTCAAAGCAAGTTGCTGATGGATAATCCTGGCCACTTGGTTGTGCCTGTGCAAGTACCAGCCGTTAGCGAGACGAGAACAACCAGAGATAAATTATGTCTGATGGACTCACCCGGACGGTGGTATGCCCGACACTCGTCCACCGTTCCGTCTTTCATAATATGCCTCCGGTAGTTATTCGTCAAGATAACTTCGTCCATAATCGCAATGATAAAACCTTCAATTTCCCCTAAGAGATCACTGAAACGTAGCTAGACCACGGACGCTGAAAAATCTACATCGGACCCATGAAGAGCCCGATAGAAGCGCCTGTGAAGCTCCTTGCCTTTCCATACCTCCTTTCGGTCGTCTGTAGTAAGTATCACAGGTTTACGCCAGTTCTCTTTAGCTATGGACAACGGGGTGACTCCCTTGTCCACTACGACCACATCTCGATGCATACCCATATCACCTTTGAGAAAATATTCTCTGAGACTGAACATCTCGCGGTTGAGAAGAGTCTTGGCGTTTAAAAAGCCTCGACCTCCGCACTTCCGCGGAATGTACAGTCTCATCACCCAAGATCGTGGGTGATGCAACCGGTTTGCGGGCGTCGTCGTTTGGTTTGAGTCCATTTGAGTATGTCAAAAGAGTACACTAATACTGGCATGACCCAACCATTGAAGGTGCGCACCTTATTTCCACCCGACAAAAGGCTATTCAAAATATTATACAGGCGGCCAAAAAAAATATCTAGTGAATCAAAGACTATGAATGAGAAAATTTCGGAAGTTAATGTCGTAACTAGAGCACAAAAAAGGGAAGTGGATGAGAAGAGTAAGAATTAATCACCGCCAATTAGTAAATCCTCCGACGAAGGGCCTGATCAGCCTAGAGTCGTGGAGTTAGCAAAGAAGCCGAGTGATGTCGTGGAGATGATTTAGCTAGAGAAAAAAAAATAGATAAATATAAAAAAGATAATTTGATAAGGTATAGATACAAATCTTGATGATAATTCATCAATGGTTCTTCTACTAGGGAACAGTACTGGTATTATCAGAAAGGACATTGTGGATAGTGTTGACTCCTTATTAAAGTTAAACATAGGAAAGCTGATGTTATATGCTTTTTCTTATTCTGATCGTTTATCAGTTGATCAAAATAACCATATTTTAAAGCTGAATAAAAATAATCACTTGATATGTTGTCATAGTGACAAATTATTGTGTTTTGACACTAATAAATTTGTTAGTGGCTTTAAATTAACTCAGGGAGCTTTATATCTCTGTCCGATAAATGTAGACATATGATTGCTATGTTGACAGCACATATATTAACGAGGTTATAGCTAATATAATAAATATTAGGTTAAGTGACGAGCCTGTGTTATCTAATTGCTCTAACAGCGTAGGGACTTATTTTTATGATTCTTTGTTGTATGAAGGAGGACCCACTTATAATATCAACATTCATGGAGGCCTCAACAAATTAGATACAATATTCTCTTCCTGATGGAACCCATAAAGACATTTTAGACTCCTCAATTCTAGCTGTGGAGATTGCTCCGGATAATTCTTTAAACTGAACTGCAAGACAACAGAAGCTACCTCTTCTAATAACCAATTATTATAATATGTGAGTAGGAACAAGATGTCTTCTGGCAGAAGTATAGTTCATGGTAAAAATCCTAAGGGAGGGCAATACACTCAGACTTAGTGCTACTGCTAGAGCTCAAATTATGAGAGATTTGCCCGATGAGAGAGTAACTCCCTCCAGGCCATTTTTGAATAGTGATGTAGACTTCGCAAGACCCTTTCAGATTTTGCTATCGAAAGGCCGAGGAAACAGGACATCAAAGGCCTACGTTTCTATTTTCATCTGTATGTCCACGAAGGCAATCCATATTGAGCTTGTAAGTGATCTTACCTCGGAAGCGTTTATTGGGGCCAATAGACGCTTTGTCGCCAGGAGAGGCAAATGTAATCACCTATGTAGTGATCAAGGGCGTAACTTTGTGGGAGCTAACAAAGAGCTGCGAGATGCCTGGAAAGAAGCAAGCTTACAGTTTACTGGAGAAATTGCAGAAACACTAGTCACAGAAGGTACTCAATGGCATTTCATTCCCGCTTACAGCCCCTCTTTCGGTAGATTATGAGAGGCCGGTGTCAAATCTATAAGAAGAAGAATTATAACAACTCACCTGACATATGAAGAAATGACAACGATACTCTGTCAAGTGGAAGCCTGCTTAAATTCCCGTCCGTTATGTCCCAAGAACGACACTAATCCAGACAACACGAACCCACTTACACCAGGACATTTCTTGATTGGAGAGGTACCTATTGTTGTACCATCACCTGATATGAAAAACATAAAACTGTCCAGCTTAGCTCGCTGGCAACATGCACAGAAAATTGTTCAAGAATTCTGGCGGCGATGGCAGGATGAATTCAACAGCGACTCCAGACTTCAACAGCGGCCTAAGTGGCATAAAAAGAAAAAGAATTTAAGATCGGAGATATCGTCTTGATAAAAACGGACAACTTGCCACCAGGAAAATTGGTCCTTTGGACGAATCGTCGATAAGCACCCTGGTCCAGACGGTCTAACGAGGGTGTATAGTGTCAAAAGTGGTAGTTCCGTAACAAAAAGAACTATAACAAAGTTATGTCCATTGCCTCTCAATGGAACCTAATTTGTATTTAATTATTTGTCGATTCACACTGTTTTAAAATTTCTTGTTTATTGAAATTCAGTATTAGTTTGTTGATACCTAATTAACTGTTTTATGCATGTTAAATGTTAATATCATCCACCCCACCTACAGATTTATATAACGTTGTTTAGGGTTAATCTCATTATTAGGTAATATTTGGTCATTGATTTTTAAAAAAGACTTGTAGGCCTTTTGGTGGGCGGTATGTTGTGACGTATTACGTTCAATGCTTGTACGTACTTAGATGTAGCTAATTTAGTCGCTAAATACAATTGCAGTGGAACACACGTCTTTCTCAAATCAAATCAAATCAAATCGTATATTTGAAATAAACCATTAACAGGCACTTTTGAACTGTCAAGGTCGGTAGGTCCAAAAAGATGAAGCTATTTGCACGTTCCACAGCCTAGATCTTTATGGAGAAGAACGTGCAAGAAACTCCACGGACACTCTTTTAAAAATAATAAATTGTTACAAAGTTTTGTTTACATCAAGTTGAAATTATACAAACATGTGAGAACGATGTAAAAGACGAGCAGGATAAAAGCGTCCGGGAAAAAAAGGAACAATTCAAAGAAATATTTAAAATAAACCATGGCACCTGAGAAATGACCAGTTCCAACTGACAGCGTCCGTTCACGAACATGACGCATGCGCTAGCACCATTCGGCTCAACCATTTTGAAGGGAGCCAAATGATCCAACGCATACGCCACCATCAGCCAGACTTTTGTGCGAGCATGACACTCCCAACCGCCAGGGTACATTCAAGTCAAAAACAAACCTTAAACTTATAGCTATAGCTTAAGTTTAAGGTACACAGTACTCACACATGTGCCGTTAAAATGGATGAAATTATACAATGCTAAATAAATTGAGCCTATACAGTACAAATATTGGTTTATTTACAATCTTCAGCCGGTTCAACAATGTTTCCAAATGCTAACAGATTATTTTGTGCGCCCTAGTGGCTGTGGAGCCGGACCAGCATTCAGCCAAGCATTTTTATCTCATTTTTCCTTGTTAAAATCCCAAACAACACAAATTCGACTTTATTACAATCAACAATACCTTTACAAAAAAATCAAATTAAATTTAGACCAATAACAGAAAAAAAAATAGAAAAACTTAATAGTACTTTGGCCAGTGAATTATGTGTTCAAAGTTTTAATAACATAGAAGACCCAAATGTGTTTTATACCGATTTTTTTTCATTTCTCAACACTCAATTTAATGATAATTTTCCAATAAAGTCTAAAAGTATTAACACTAAATTTATATTCAGATGGCGCTGCCAGTACGTAAACATATGCTTCGTGTTTAAAAATTACTATAAATTAATTTTATTGTGCGCGTAATTTGATTGTAAAATAGTGTCAAAGTACACTTCAAAACGATTTTTTTTTTATCATTGCCCTCACTAGGAATTTCTCCTGTACCGTGGGTGCGTTTACATACATATAATCTCACATACACAAACAACCAGACCTGGAACAACTATGTGTAGGCCATACAAAAATATTTTTTCGGTGTGGGAATCGAACCTGCGACACGCAGCGCAGCAGTCAACCGCTCAACCACTGCGCCAACCGTATACACGGCAAATACCTCACAGCCCACACATTCACATACTCATTGTTCGCAATCGTTTGGCTATGAATCCCAATGTGGAACTTCTAACTTTATTTCAAGTGTAAAATTTGATGAATCCGATGTTTTCAGGGCAATTAGAAAAATTGATCCAACTAAGGGTGCTTTTTTTTACTATATATAGGCATACGTTTGACCACTATCTCGCCTGATGGTAAGCGATGATGCGGTCGAAGATGGAGCACGTTTGCCTAGAAGCAACCTATTCACTCTTGTCTTAAAGACTCCCAGGTTGTAGCTATCTGGAAACACAGACTCTGGCAGGAAATTCCACTCCTTAGCTGTACGCACTATGAATGTGTTCCCAAAACGTTTAGTGCGTGTCGATGGGATGTCCACCATGTACCGGTGGCGCATCGCCGTTCGTCTTGTGGTCCGATGATGGAACGGGCTTGGCGGAATTAAATCATGCAATTTCGTCGCACACTCCTCAAAATGCAAGCGATAGAAAACCGACAGGCCAGCAACTCCGCGTCGATGCTCAAGACTTTGGAGCTTCGACTCGACGAGCCTGTCATTACCGATGATCCTCTTGGCTTGTTTCTCAATTGACTCAAGGACATCAAGCTGGTATTTGGCAGAGCCGTCACAAAGATGAGAGCAGTACTCCATACACGATCGAACTTGCGCTTGATAGAGCTTGAGCAGCTGTTCCGGCGTGAAGTACCGTCTCACCTTTGCTAGGACCCCCAACTTTCTGGCAGCCACTTGAGCCTTTGCCTCTATGTAAAGCCCAAAATTGAGGGTAGATAGTAATAGTAATAGTAGTAGTAATATTTATTCAAAGAAATTTGTACATTTTTTTTTTTACAAAATAGAGTGCTTAATCTAAAGCTAGTGTACACAACGCATTAGCATTTGGGGCCGAACTAGGCATAACCTGTATTTCAGCCCTCAACACCGATCCCCTTGTGTTACAAGTAAAAACTTAAATTAGGTATTTTAAATGATGCCACGCTAAAATGTACGTGCCTAATAGAAGATAGAAAGAACTATATAATAATAGGAATATATTTATTTAGATATGAACTAGATACAGCATTAAAGTACTAAATATATACACTTTAAATAAAATATCCTAACAAAGATAAGGCGTCAAAAAATTCGTCCTCATCGCTGTCCACCGGAAGTGAGCCCAAAAGACTGGCGGCATTGCCACGTTGTATGGCAATGCTTATCCTCTGTCCGAGGTAAAAGCCAGCCCTTGGGTCACGCGAAGTGTCAACTAAGCGTTTAGAAAGATCTTTAAATAAGGCATGAGCACTCGGACCCCACGGTTCAAGAGTTTCAACCCCAAACGGCTCAAAAATATAATTTCCAACAAGGTTATTATATTTCCGCCGCTTGAGGTTCTCAGCAGCCGCAGCGGCAGTACCAGCACAGCACGACGAGCTAGGAAGATGGGATGGCGCAAGAGTATCGACACAAGTAGCGTCCCACACTAAAGGCCTACCCATCTTCCATGGAAACAAAGAAATACCGTCCGGTCGCTTGCCGTCGTCGCGTGCCAGGCCATTGGGTTCTAGTACGGCTGGAACGCCGACGGCGACAAGAGCGCGTCGGATAATGTCGTTGATGTTTGCGTGCGGTGCAAAGCGACCAGCACTTCGACTGCTTGAGAAACCGTGGTGCCCGAGGCTGTTGACAGCTTCGCCACAGTGACAACGATGAGGAGAACAACACGATGCGCCTAAGCGAAGGGAAGCAGCGAGGCGGAAAGTTGTGTCGTCGAACAAGGTGCCTAAATTCGACGACGGTAGTGCGTGAAGCCAGAGGCCTGACTCCCACTCACCCACAGCCAGCAGGCGCGCACGCTCCGCAGTAGAAGTAGAAGTGGCTATAAGGTTCCTCTGAACTTCTCTGCAGACCGGCTCATCCCACTGTCTCTGGTATGATGGGTTGTCGGGTAGATTTACATTCGGGCAAGCGAGTTTTCAGGCATTCACCGCCTCGGTGAAGCACGGCACATCAAAATCAATCAGTGTGGAAGCTAGGATATTCCTGATTAATTTATCAGTGCCATGAACTGAAGATATAAAAGCCGGTAAACTAATACTGGTAATTTTGCAGACGCCGAGGCCTCCCATACAAATGGAAAGAGTAGCTTGAGCCCAAGCTCGGTCGTCCATGGCCACATTTAAAATTGAAGATAGTGTATGCTTGATAATTTGGTCCATTTTTTCTAAAAGGTGAGGGTGCTTTCACATATGGGAAGCACGAAGGAAATATGTCAATTTAGGACCGAAACAGCAGTAACGAATTATGGTGATAGCCGAATGCATGTTAATTTTTAACAGTCTTTCCGAAACGTCTTTGAAATTTAGAATTTTTTCTTCGACAAAATCGGGAAAGGAATTCTCAAAGATTGGTGACCCAAGGAGGTGAAGAGAGCTTTTGTCCATAATTTTGATTCCAGGGGCTATTGCGTTGAATTTTGAAAGTGTGAATTGTCGGTCAGTACTGTCAGACAAAAATAATTCGCATTTGGAAAAGTTCAGATCAAGTCCAATGGAATGAAGTCGATTTTTTAAAAATTGTAGATCATTTAATACCAAATTTACATCGCCTCCAAGGGTACCACCATCGAGATACCAAACATTAAATTTAGAATTTAGCTGTCAAATAAAAGGGTGAATAGCTAAACTAAAGATCACTGGCCCGAGGGGATCACCTTGTTGACAGCCAACAGCGGATTCCAAAAGGTTGTCCCGATAAAGTAATTTATATGGTTGTCTATAACATTGCCAGAGAAAACTGAAAATTTGAGGTATTTCTTTTTTAGATTCTGACAACAAGGTGTCCCTATTTACCGAATTAAATGCATTTATGATGTCAACCTTCAGGATGACCTCTCCTTTGCCAGAATTTGCGTAGGTCGACAGTGCGTGTACGGCAGCCTCACAACCCCCTTTGGAGCCGTAACACAACTGCAGGGGCTGAAATTTTTCCGAAACTACCTCACCATAAAATTTACAACAAATCTTGGCTGCCATACGACGGTAAGTAGTTCCGACGGCAATGGGACGAATACCGCCATCTCTCTTGCGTAGGGCACATAAGTTGGCCCCTTACAAGACGTCGATGACGGCCTCGTTTACCTTGCCGGAGAGCATGAGGTTAATCAGAGCCGTGAGCTCCTTCAAAAGCAACTCACCAGTAATTTTTTTTTATAATAATAATAATAAAAAAGAATTCAGAAAAATATTACAAGTTGGATGAAGACCAAAACATGGTTGGGTGTGTGAGTAGTCCTCTCTTTGTGTGAGGTGGAGGCGTGCATGAGTGAGTGTGAGAGGGATTGCGGAAAAATTGGGACTTGTGACTGTTTGTCTAAGTTTGACAAATAAATATATAAATGAGTACTTATTTATTTATGAAGATACCTGAAGCAATTTTTCTGTCTCCTCGTACGTGAGTTTTTGAAGATAATTACTTACTGTAATTTTGCAAAATTTTTGAGTCAACGGGTATACGTTGAGAATTTTATTAAGCTTGTTGTACATGTAGGGGCCAATAAACTGAGCAAATCAATTGCTGAATTTGGTTTTGAAAGAAATCAATTGGGGTTAACCAAATGTTTTGTGCGTCTTTTTAATACGAGTAGGTCGTAGCTCAGTTTCTTATGTTGCGTCAGCATTTGATTTAAAAGATAGAGCTGTCTTACAGTTAACACCCCACAAAACTCATAAAGCAGTGAGGTGGAATAAAGACGTGTTTTGAAGGTGCAAACCTTCAATATGGCACGCTGAGCAACTTCAACGGGTTTTAAGGTGGATTTAGGGGATCCCCCCACGCTGTAATGCAGTAAGTTATGAGGGACTGGCAGAGAGCAAAATATATCTGCTTCAGCACAGAGGGTTCGGCGACGTGTCGGAGAGTCTTAAAGACGAAAATTAGTTTCCTAATCCTACCACACAGGGTCTTTACGTAGTCTTTAAAGTTGAGGTTGTTTTCTATTATAATGCCAAGGTATTTTATTGTTTTAACATGTTCCAGTTTGGGACAAGAACAGTTTACTTTAGAGACACACTCGTGCGGTATGATTTTATGACGCTCGTAATTGAGATCTGTGTTTGGCCGTATACTGAAACAGAAATACTTTGTTTTATCCACATTTAGTGTCAAAACATTGTCCTCAAGCCATTCCCTCACAGAATCAAAACCAAATTGAGCAGCATCAAAGGTCTCTTCCCATGTATCGGCACAAAACACGAGAGCAGTATCATCTGTGAAAGAGATTAATTTTCCATGGGGAAGCTTGAGACTCGATACTCATATACGAGAAATAAGGTTGGTCCCAGGATACTGCCTTGTGGAACGCCGTACGTAACTGGAAGGTCCCCACTGATGTAGTTACCAATCCGAACACTCTGGAGCCGCCCTTCCAAATAACTTTTGAAAAGGTTTAATTGTGTACCTCTGATTCCAAGTGCTTCTAGCTTATTGAGTAAGATTGGGACAGAAATCGTATCAAAAGCCTTGGCCAGATCAAGGAAAACTGTGAGGCAATTCTTTTTTTTGTCGAGATTATTGCTAATAATGTCTATAAGAGCATTTACAGCCTGATCCGCTGATTTTCCTTCGCGGAAACCGAACTGATATTTAGAAAGCAGATGTTTAGTTTCTAAATACCTCACGAGTCTCATATTTATCAGTCTATCCAGAAGCTTTGACAGAGCTGGGAGGATTGAAATTGGCCTGTAGTTCTCGATACGACCCCTGTCACTGCTCTTATGTGTAGTGCTTACTACAGATTTTTTCAAGCTGTCGGGGAAAACTCCGTTCTGAAGGCTGGAGTTAAATATGAAGGTAAGTGGAGCAACCAGAAACTTTTTTTATGTTTTTAGTAAAGAGCTGCTTATTTTGTCATGACCTGTAGCACAGTCTGTTTTTAGGTTGGCTATGAGACGCTCCACCTCTTCTTCACTTGTACTCTCCAAAACGAACGAGCTTAGTTGTGTGAGAGCATGAGAGCTTGTCGCAACAGCGCTAATACCCGCCCTTTTCTGCGCGATCCTATCAGCCAGTGACTTACCCACATTCACAAAGTACCTAGTTGTTTATTGTATTCAGAGATGATTGAGGAGAACTTGATAGGGACAGAAGCTCATTTGGGTGGTTTGTATTTTTGGAAGTATTTGTGATTTGTTTTATTACCTTCCATAATTTTTTGTTATCGTTTTTCGCCGCTCGCATCAATTCTTTCTCGTAGGCTCTTTTGACCTTTTTTAATAGATTATTGCAAAAGTTTCTATACCGCGTGTAGGTTGTTTTCAGGGTTAGATTGTCTGGAGAAAGTCTTGATTTTCGGTGTAATTTATCTCTATTTTTCATGCAGCGCAGAAGGCCTTGTGTAATCCATGGCTTTATTATTTCTTTCCGTCTTGATAGGGTTATTACTTTCGTATTTTTTGCTATGGCTTCTTGAATACTTTCCGTCAGGTAATTAAGAGAAACGTTAGGATTTGGTGAGTCATAAACAGGAGCTAGGTCAATATTAAGGATGTCATGTTTTAATCTTTCGGTGTCAACTTTTTGAATGGATGTTAGAGAGAATTGAGTAGTCTTTTTGAAGTTCAAGTTAAGCAAAACCGGGTTATGGTTAGTCAAGGAAGCGGTGGGAACGAGAGTTATCGCAGACCTATTCGTTTTTAGAAGGGCATGGTCAATGCATGTATCACTTTCGCTACGTGTTATTAGAGTATGGGCTGGAAGAAGGCCACGGGAGGCAGCTAGGGTTAGATAGCGTTCGCCATTTAATTCTAATTTATTATCATTGGTTGCAATATTAATGTCACCCATGACAATTATTCTCAAAGTTGGAATATTTTGTGAGGACGTCGTTTAGAGATTGTAAGAATGGATCTAAATTATTGTAAGAGGGTGAGCGATACATAGCAATGATTGCCGTGCGATTGTCTAAGGTGGCAACCAACCGTTACAGTCATCAAATTTTGGTTCTATTACTGTAAGCCGAAGGTTTTCTCTATAGTAAATTACCACCCCGTTATGCTTAATATTATTTTTTGTTGCCTCAAAACGATAGCCACTTAGGTTGGGAATTATTGATGTGCGTGAAAGCCAGCATTCAGTGAGAATAATTATGTCGCATTCTAGTTTTAATCTAGTCAGTAATATTTCTAGACCGGGCAAATTGCAGTTGATGCTGCGTATGTTCTGCGTCAGTACTACAATATGATCTGACGACGTGTTTATAAGTTTGTGACATTCTCCAATATCAGTAGTTAGCGACTGTGAAACCTTCACCCTATCTATGTCCTCCGACAATTCGTTAATATTACCGAATGTGTTTGATTATAGCAATATTTAAATAATATGTTTTCATTACCATAACTGATACTTGATATAGGATACTATATGAGAGTATAATGAAAAAAATGTGTCTGTAAAATACGCAAAAATGATAACAAGAGAAAGTTTGAATTATATTCCAAGCACCTAAAAAAATAAAAGAGTTTACTTTAATTTTTGTGTGAAATGTTGCTATTCGTATCATAAAGGCAAAAGAAAGGTACACTACATGAATTATTTTAGTGTGCATGTGTGTATAGAATTGTCCACAATTTAACACTATAAAGGGAGAAATAATGGTATGGAGTGTGGGTGTGTAAAACAAAATTGAAAAACATACCACATACCATAGAAACAGAAGCTTATTCAAACAAATATCATTTAGCTTAAACATTAGTAGTCATTCTGAGACTCTTAATTATCTAGGTCTAAATCACTAGTTACGCGAATCTGGGGAGAATCCATGTTTTTTTTAAGGTACACTATACCATTTGAAGTCCAGCAAAAAGTGTATCCTTAGCTCTTCTTAAACATTCTCGTTTGGTAGTACAACTGTTGGGTCTTTTGTGTTAATGTTTCGGAAATATAAACTGGTTTTGGTAGGTAGGTAGGGTTTATGTTCGTTTTGTTACCTTTAGGTTTGGACTTGTTGAAGCATGTTACCCCTCGCAAGACAGCGTCTTTTGTTAAGACAGAGGTAAACTCAACAATTACAGGATTTGAGCCATCTTTTGCCGGAATTCTATAAATGTCCCGAATTTTGGAGGAATCAATATTAAGATCCAGTGTTTTCCCAATTTTAATAACGGCATTGCATAGATTTTCTTTTGTTTCTCCGGCAATTTTTGGTAATTTTCGGACTTCAATTCCAGTTCCACGCAACTTTCGCTCCTGTACCTCCAGTCTTTCTTCCAGTAATTTAATAGCTTTTTTTTATCTTCTAGCCTTTCTGACTCGAGCACCGATACTTTTTCCAAGAACTCGTCATATTTATTTGACATTAACTGAACGCTATTTCGTAGTTCAATGTTTTGGACATTCAGTTCCTTAATTGTGCTACTTAAATCCTGGAAACGTATTTCCTGTTCCTTAGAGAATGTGTCAAACATCTCCTTGATTACAGAATAGAAGTCGCATTCATCCTCAGCAAACTTACGTTTCTTGCGCTAATTAAGTAAGCGACAACGGAAGTATTTAAAACTTTAAAAATAACTTTATCCCGCCAGAGTTACAGCTAAACAAAAGTTGATTAAAGTGATCACTCAATCTAATAAAATATTCATCTTATATACTAACTTTATTGCTAACGTAGTACATGCATAACGTGATCAGAGATGACGCACGTCCTAGATTATTCTGAGTGCTGATCAAGCGATGGAATATTTGGAAATAATATTTCTAATAAATACTTAATGGCTGACAAAGCTAATATTGATAGATTGGGGTTCCTTAACTCCTCCCTCCCCAAGAGAGAAATTATCCGAAGGTGTCGCAGACGGTTTCGGAGAATTTCGACAAAAATTTATAAACTGAAATTTATACATTATAAAGATAACTACTGCTATTACAATACTCGAAGATGGTCCATATACTAATTTCTATTGTCACTGTTTGGGTCGAATCGTCTATTTCACTAAATTTTGCACTTTGTAACACTTCTTTCACTCCACTGAAGTCCACATTTCTCAGATCCACTTTCTTTGACCTTCTCTGGATGTCCTGTTGTAGCTCTGGCACCTGGATCAATGGTAGCCGAAGACTAGAAACTGTAGTGTTTGTGGTAGCGGCAACGATGACTTCGCCTATTTGTGTCTCGCATTGTTGGCCTGGAGTCACGATGTAGGTCCCAAGAACAGTGTATTTCAGAATTTCTGTTTTGCAATTCTCGGTGATGATGAGATTTTCTTCTGAGTAAACCAACCATTGGTTGTCGGTTACTTTTTGTATCTTAGTTTTCTCTATTTCAATATGGTTCTGTATGCAGTTTTTGTAGTTATTCTTCATCAACATTATTTGTTCAATGCAGGTCACAGTTGGATACTGGGCTAAGTTAGTGTCAGCGCATAGAAATTTATCCTTTTCAATCTCAGCACATGGGCTTACCACGGGCATGTATTTCAACCTATTCACCATCAGGTAAGGGTATTTGGGTATAATAGTAAAGGTATTTGGAGAATGGAATATAGGAATGGGTATAACCTTGTAATAATTATATGTTTCGATATCTATTAGGGGGACTTCTAAAACAAAAACTAACTTGTTGTTACTTATGTATGATTTAAGTATGATATTACGTTCTAATTTTATTAAATTACGTTTGCTTACTGGATATATTGTTCTAGCATGTTTAGAAATGACTTCTAACGTATAATATAATTCTGTACTATTTATAATGGATTGGTGCAATGTATTTAATTTGCTAAAGGCTATTGCCGCCTCAATCTCTTGTATGGTTTCGTAACAAGTTCGAAAGTTATTTAACATTTGATACATAGTATTCAATATTTGGAAAAGTTTGTTAAACCTGAACTCATGTTCAACTAATTTTTCCATTTCATTGGCATGTAAATCCAAGTTTTTTATATTTGAATTTATTATTTCAGAGTCATTTACTAATTTATCAAAAGCCTTTTGCATTGATGATACTTTACGTTCGACTACATGCTCTTTGTTCTGTATCATTTGAATTTCTCTATCATATTTAATTGCATCATCTTCATCTAAATTTCCCGAAATAGCTTTTACAAGTGAGCCTAATGGATTGAATAAGGTTGGTTTACTCCTGTAATGAAAAGGTAAGATTTGAAAAAATCTACTCTTAGTTAGTTTAATTAGATATTCGATTTGACTTTCTATTGCAAGCCTATTGACTCTAAATCTACAGTTTTATATATTGTCCAATAACTATTCCTCTTCACTGCTACTCCCCGCTTGATCGCTGCTATCCCCGGGTTCTGACCGAGGTTTTGAAGGTCCAGCGTGAATGTTGACACCACTAGTACCAGAAGTACCAGGCACGATCTGTGGAGGACGTTTTACATTTTTTAACGCTACTCTAATTTTCCTTTTCTTTACTTCTACTGGTACTAAATTTCTTTCAACTTCACCAATTACTTTAGCTTTTCTAATCCTAGTATTTTTTATATAAATACTATCGTCTGGCTCAAGTACCGGTGTTGTTTCAACACATTTTTTACTTATCACTTTAATTTTGTCGGATTCTAATTTTTCTGTTATGAATTCATAAAATATTTTAAGGCGTTTTCTATGATCTAACAATAGTTTCTGAGTTAAATTCTTTTCTCTATCCACGATAAATACATTATCTGAATAAGGCGCCGGCCGCACTAAGCTGGTAAATGAGGCGCCGTTTACGCGCGCTCTCCGTATCCTCAACAGTATAGCAGAAAACATAGACCTATTTTGTTGTACTCTGGGTGAGTTCATAGTGAGAGCTCTCTTTGAGATTTGTTATGGTCCTGCTGTGACATAATGATAATATTAGCAATGCGTACTAAAACAAAAGCTGTTAGTTTTTTAATTGTTTAGCTTTAAGAAATAATAGTTGACTACATTATCGCATTAGGTGGTAAACCTGTAAAGATAAATGTATGGTGGAAATAAATAAATAAATAAAAAATTAGGGGGACAAAATACTAATTCAAAAGGCGTAAGGTCTGTTGCTGAGTGAATGGTGTTGTTATAGGCCATGATGGCGTAAGTCATAACAGATGCTGCATCTAAATCGCTTTTATCGTATTTTGCTATACGGTTAATCTCTATAATAGTAGAATGAAACCTTTCTACTATTGCCATTGAACTGGTATTGTTTGGAGTCCCGATATGAAGTTCAATTTTGTACAAGCTTAACATTTCCTTAACCAAAGCGTTATTGAATTCTGTACCGGAATCACAACTAATTTTCCTAGGTAGGCCATACATGCTAAAGTACTTAATCAATGCCCTAACTATCTCTGGTGTACTCCTATTTGGTACCTCTATGGCTTGTGCTATCTTACTAAATGCATCTACTATAGTTAAATAATATTTCCTCTCGATATATAATAAATCCATAAAAGTTTCCTGAAAAGGGCCATCCTGCGTTTGTGTTAATTGAATGTGAGGTTTGATCGGCTTTCTGTCGTATTTCATGCGTTTACATGTTTCGCAAGCGTTTATGATTGCCGTAACTGTCTCTTTCATGTTTGCCCACCAATAATGTCTTTTAAGTTTGGTTAAAGTTTCTTTAATAACTCTATGACACGTTTTCCCGTCGTGGTATTTAAAAATAACTTCTTTTTGATCTTCTTCAATTTCTGTCAAATTTATAACTCTTTCTGTACATTCTGTTAGCTTAATAGAATCCTTTTTAAATAACTTTATTGCCATGTTTGAAAAATTTTTCTAAAAGATGGGTGTTCAAAGTATATAAAGTACTTATGTTTTGGTTCTATATACTCTTTTAAAAAGTCTTTAACTAATTTATCGTTATTTGCCGGTAAGTGAACTTCAAGAATTTTTTGTTTCTTATTAGAAATATCTTTTACGGCTAAGTTATTTTTAAACCATGAATGAACTAAAATCTGTCTTGGTTTAGTATCGACAGCTTCGTTTAAAATAGGAATGCCTTCGTGTTCTCTATTTGAAACTGAATTAGCAGTGACCCCATCATCAGAATCCGAAAGTTCTATCGTTTCTATTGGAGCTTCGAGGTCTTGCAATTCGTTATCTATTATTTTTTGTATTCGTTCTTGCCTATCCCCTACATTTACGAATGTTGAATCTAAATCATCATCAATTGCATTAACCTTAATCCTAGATAAAGCATCTGCATTCGTGTTTTGAGGGCCTTTCTTATATTTTTTTCCAAGTCGTACTCTTCTAACCTTAACCGCCATCGCGTGAGTTTACTATTGGGCTCTTTCGATGAATACAGCCATGCTAATGGTCTATGGCCTGTAAATATGGTAAATTTGTTACCATACAGATACGGTCGAAAGTGCTTAACTGCCCATATTATGGCTAATAGTTCCTTCTCGATAGTGCTATATTTTACTTCAGTGTCGCTGAAAGATCTACTAGCATATGCTACAGGCTTATCTGAGCCTATTGTTCCTTGTGAAAATACAGCCCCGATTGCAAAATTGGATGCATCAGTGGTTAGGATAAAAGTTTTGCTAAAGTCTGGAAACTGTAACAAAGGTGCATTTGCTAAAAGCTTTTTACAAGTCTCAAAGCATTCTTTATATTCTTCATTAATAATAATTTTGCGACCTTTCTTCAAACAAGCTGTTAATGGTCTAGTTATTTTGGCAAAATCTTTGATGAATTTCCTATAATATCCGATAAGTCCTAAAAAGCTTTTAATCTGTGTAACCGTTCCTGGTATGGGATACCTAAGAACAGCATCTATTTTATCATTATTTGGCTTCAAACCTTCACTCGTAATAGTATGCCCTAAGTTAAGTAATTCCTTTCTAAGAAAATGTGACTTATCTAATTGAACTTTCAAATTTGTTTGACCGAAGCGATCAAAAACTGCTCTAAGTTTTTCTACATGTTCAGGCAAACTTTTTGAAAAAATGATGACGTCATCGAGGTATACTAGGCAATGTAAGCCTTGAAGGCCTCGTAGGACGTTATCCATCGCTCGCTGAAAGGTTGCAGGTGCTGTCTTTAACCTAAACGGCATTCTGTTAAATTCATAATGACCTGAAGGTGTGCTAAATGCGGTTTTAGCTCTATCCTGTTCCTGGACCTCTAATTGATGGTACCCGCTAGCTAAATCGAGGGTTGTAAAGTAGGTACTTTTACCTAGCATGTCAAATAAATCGTTAATGTTGGGCAAGGGATATTTGTCATCAACTGTAATTTCATTGAGCCGCCTATAGTCAACTACCAACCTCCATTTTTGTTGGCCTGATGCGTATAACTTTTTCGGCACCAAATGCACGGGAGCACTCCAGGGAGAATGCGATTCCTGGATAATGTTATCCCTTAACATTTTCTCAACTTGATTCTTGATTTCTTTTTTTTAATAGGGGGTAACCTATGTGCCTTAATGTTTATTGGGTCTTCATTTTTCGTTCTTATTCTATGTTTAACCTGATTTGTGAAGGTTAATGGCATATTTTCACAATAAAATATATCTTTGTATTCTCTACAAAGTCCATCAATAACCCTACGTTCTTCTGAGTTCATATGATCTAACTGTAATTTTTCTAAATTATATGTTAGCAATCTGTCCACTTCTATATTATTATCAATGAAATTAACACTAACAGATGGGTTCTGTATGTACGGATCTACTTGAAAAGGTCCCGTAACTACTAAAATTCTATTTTGATGACTGTAATTCTGAATAACAGTTGTTGCATAGCCTTTAACACACGTAACTAATGCGGCGGGCATTCGAATCCCTTCCGTAAACTGTTTAAAATCTAGCACAGCTTCCCCGTCCAATTAATTAACCGGGAGTCTTAGTCTAAGTTCACTACGAGATGGTAGATTATATACCTCTCGCATAGGTGGTGTATATACGATGGGAATCTCAGTATTTTTTAAATGTAATATCTGACTTTCCATATTAATCTTTGCCTGTAATTGCTTCAGCAAATTGCTACCTATTAATCCGTCATATCTATCCTCAACGCTGTAGACATAAAACTTATGGAACTCTTTACTTCCAAAGGTAACCGGTAATGGAATAACTGCCGTTTCACTATGAACGCTCGATGCGTGAGTGCTAACAACTTCGAAGTAAGTAGTACTGTAAATAGTTTTTAAAATATTTATTCGCTAAATAAGGACTAATAAACGACCTAACACTCCCCGTATCTATCATGAAAACTGCTTTTAATTCTGGTAAAACTATATGTGGTAAATTTAAGCGTTTATTGCAATTTATTTTTATTCGTTCTCTATGGTAGAGGCCATTATGCAAAAATTTCCCGCCCCGGGATCTTCAGGAGAAAATTCTTGACCCTCGTTGTATGAATTACTTGAACTCTGTTCATTATTACTAGAGTTATCTATGTAATTAACACGTCGCGAACTCGCAGTACGCATGGTGACGTCAGTATTCGCACCTGACGTAGATGCTTGCGCTGCAAAAGTCGATGTGCCCGGTGCATGTGCCGCGAACTGTTGGCTCTGTTGTGCAACCAGCAAAGTAACCTTTTTGACTGCGGTGGCGAATTATTATTGATTATACGATTAAAACTATCTTGATTTCTTTGAATATTATTATGTTGCTTATAATGCCTGGGCTGATACGAATTGTTCGATGTAGAAGTGCTGTTTGCTGCATTATTCGGTACATGTGTATTTGATACGCTATGCGAATCTTTCTTTTGATTGTTAGGTTCAGATGCATTTTGATAATTAGGCAAATTGGGTTGGGTTGGTTGGTTGGGGCAAAACAAACGATAGGCGTAAGCCTATCGTTTGTTTTAGAATCATAGACTGCCTGGAAGTTTTGTTCTTCTAAGACTATTTTAAACGCATCCTCTAGCGTTGTAACGTTGCGCAACCGAACTAATCTAACTAGGAATGGTGGTAAATTAAACAAGAAAACATTCATCGCTCTGTTACTATAAATAATTTGCTTCGCCTAACGTAGAGAGTCATCAATTATTGTTTCTGATATTTTGGCGAATAAAACACTTCTCATCCGCTGTATTCTATGACAAAAATCTAAATAACTTTCGCCCTTATTTATTCTACAAGATTCTAACTCCATTGCTAAACAATCCTCTGTGCGTGGATCACCGAGGTGTTGGTTTAACAACTTCTTCAGTTCATCCCACGTATCTATAGAGTCTCTTTCGCCTACTAAACTGGCTGCTTCGCCTGATAACCTACTTGTTACCACATGAAATAAATATTATCATTTTGGGCCATGGTCCCTTGGAACGTAGACAGTATGTATTCATTTTTTTTTATATATAAGGGTAACGTTCTAGTGTCGCCACTGAATATTGGTATGATGTTAACCAATTTCTATGGGACACGGGTTACGTTTTCCATCATGAAAAAGTTATGAAAGTAACACAGGAAAAGAGAGAAGGAAAAAAAAAACACACTAATGTGCTACTAGAATATCACTACTCTAAAATATTAATAAAATTAAAATCTATGCAAATATGATTACGGTGTTGTCCAATCCCTAATAATACACACACATAGACTTATTACAAGGTTGGGATATCAATGAAAGAGCTGAGAGGAAGGTGAAAAAGGTTTACTCACAATTCCGCAGCCATCTTCATGCTCCCTGGATTACTGCTGTGGCTGGTCCTCTTCCGTAACTGGAAGTGGCTTCTTAATGAATTTATTTGTTCGGCGATCTCTGCAGACTGACTACAGAGATCCTACCGGCTGCGCCAATTAAGTAAGCGACAGCGGAAGTATT
Organism: Lacanobia wlatinum; assembly: GCA_947578705.1. Lineage (NCBI taxonomy): Eukaryota > Metazoa > Arthropoda > Insecta > Lepidoptera > Noctuidae > Lacanobia > Lacanobia wlatinum. The sequence goes on along the minus strand of OX388048.1, from coordinate 1,927,257 downwards.
TAAAAAATAACTTTATTCCGACAGAGTTACAGCTAAACAGTGATCTCTCAATCTAATAAAATATTCATCTTATATACTAACTTTATTGCTAACGTAGTACATGCATAACGTGATCAGAGATGACGCACGTCCTAGATTATTCTGAGTGCTGATCAAGCGATGGAATATTTGGAAATAATATTTCTAATAAATACTTAATGGCTGACAAAGCTAATATTGGTAGATTGGGGTTCCTTAACTCGCTCTGTAATATTTGCTGCAAGTGTGCGAAGATCAGAGACCGACTGGGAGTGCTGCAGGTCACTGGTTGATGCGGTCAATTTTATGGTCGACGGATTTTTTTTTGTTATAATTACCTATGCTTCGGCTTTTGGGGAAGATGAAGCGGAAGGAGTTCGGTTTAGCGGCATCGTGAAGAGAACGTCTTAAAAATGATCCAAAAAGTGGTCTCACACTTGACCTCAGATTTGAACTTGCGACATGCAACGCACTTGTACTATATGGCGAGCGCTTACACCTCGAGACCACAGGAGCTTAACGTACGACAGTTAAATTGGCAACTAGTTGATAATGTTTTGAAGTACGTGCCGCGACCTGATTTGGCCTTGAAGGTCAATGACACGACACAGTCACACTTTTAACTTTCACTTTTGAATAGTTTTAAAATGTTTTCGTTTATAACTTGACTAATTGCTTATGCACAGTTTTAGTTTTTTCACTGAATTGTTCGTTGGCACTTTGTTTAAGTAGTGATTCATTTCTTATACTGTTTACCGTGTTTTAAACAACATTAATCGAATAAAATATAGGGAAGTCACTAAAACACGTCCGCTCGATAAGGCGCTCGGGCGGGGGGAGTTATATAGATGTTAACGTAACACCAAGAAGCTGAAATCGGTCGGTTATCGGCACGGTTACACCACGAAAAGATGGAGCCATTTTAGCGGAAAAAAGACACGCTTGGGTCTTAGCAGCATTGAACTTGACCAGATTGGCATCGCCCCATTCAGAGACAGCCTGTAAGGACACGTTCAAGCGCTCAACCATAGCCTCCCGGAGAGACCGGATCTGCGACCCACCAGCTCGTGCGTCGGACACGTATCTCTCAGCAACAGTGCTGTCGTCTGCATACCCAAAGGTACCGGGTTTTAGCAGATCATTAATATGCAGCAGGAACAATGTTGCCGAGAGCACCGACCGCTGAGGAATCCCGGCATTAATATCTAGCAGTCCGGACTAGTAGCCATCTATGACCACTCGGATAGACCGATCCCTCAGGAAATCTGCAATCCAATCACACAATCCAGCCGGCAGACCTAAGGAAGGAAGCTTACTAATAAGGCTATCGTGCCAGACCCTGTCGAAGGCTTTCGAGACATCAAGAGAGACCGCAAGTGCCTCCCCGTGCTTCTCTAAGGCCTCACTTCAGATGTGAATGGCATACGCTAGAAGATCCCCAGCAGACCGATTTCGGCGGAACCCATATTGTCGGTCGCTAAGGATATCATTCGCTTCTACGTGTGCTAGGAGCTTACGATGCAGCACGCGTTCCATACTCTTACAGAGTATGAACGTTACCGAGATGGGTCTGTAATTCGGCGGGTCAGCTCGACTACCTTTCTCGGGCACGGGCTGCACGTTAGCTTGCTTCCAAGCATTCGGTACTTTTCCAGTCTCAAACGAAAGGCGAAATAGGCGTGTCAAGATTGGAAACAACTCAGGCGCACAAGTCCTCAAAACAATTACCGGTATCCCGTCGGGGCCTTATTCTCGTCTAGGTTACGCAATACCCAAAGAACGTCCTTCTGATGAATGCGAATGTTCGACATACTTGACTCGCATCCATCAGGAGAAGCAGGGGGCCTCACGCCACCAGGATCCAGACGCGACGATTCCGCAAACATAGAAGCAAACAAGTTTGCTTTCTCCTCAGCGGAGTGGGTCTCAGCAGTGGTGGTAGTGAGGGGCGGCAGAAGTTCGATTCGACCGACTTAGCCAGGGACCAAAAAGCTTTACTACCTGCTAGGTAAGAGGCAAGTTTGTTTCTTATTCGGCTAATGTGGTCAAACCGAGCCCTCCGCAACATTTTCTTGCAGGACTTGGCAGCTCTGTTGAAGGCTCTCTTCTTCTGAATCACGTCATTTGCTTTGCGCGCACGGGCGTCGACCCGTGCTAGGTACGCTGCATATTTTATCGCATTAGCGCGATTGCACTCGGCACCAAACCATGGGCGAGCTTCGCCAGACATTGCTACGTCTGAGAACGGAATGTAGTACTCCATTCCCTTCCGCAACACTTCCGTCACGGCGTCAGTGCACGACGAAGCATCAGTTGAAGGAGAGCAAGTAGGCTGCCAAGGGTAACATGCGAAAAATGATCGCATGCCATCCCAATCTGCTGACCTGTATCGCCATACCCGCCGGGTGCCTCTTGAGCTACGATCGGGAGGGGAGTAGACGGACACAGACTTCACCAGACAGTGGTCGGAACTACCCGGTAGAGAAGAAATCAACACCGAGTACCGGTCTGGATCTATTGTCAGCAGAAGGTCCAAGCAATTGGCTGTGTGCGAATCAACATCCGGCACCCTCGTTGCCCCCTGGCAGACCAGCTGGGTGAGATTTAACGCAAGCGCTAGCTTTCACGCCTCTCGTCCAGCATGATCTGTGTGCTGGTATGGGAAAAGCCACTTCTGACGGTGGGCGTTGAAGTCCCCCAGCAACACCAATTGGGCAGAAGGGTACCGCTGCTAAGCCGCATCTGCCGCCTCACTGAGGTGCTGTATTATCCCAGTTGTCTCCAGATCACCGCCGTGCGAACGATAGACGCCGATAGCAGATGTCGTCCCGGGCGTACATACATACGCCCGCGCGTGGTCTGAAGTGGTGCTCCAGGGTAAACCCTGGGTATGTAAGATACGACACGTCAGACGGACATCCGATCTGCGTCTCCGTCAGAAACAAGAGCGCTGGTTTCTTGGTCTCTAGGTGGTGATGGACTGCGGCGAGACTTGAGTGCTGACCTCGTATGTTCGTAGGCGCGGGCCTGCGGATGTCGAGCATTGGGTGGCTCGCCGTCTGATCAGAACCAGACCCGGGTCGACGGCACAATGTGTGCGCCTCAAAGAGCTGTCAGCAGAAAAGATGGAGCCTGCCAGTGAAGATGGAGTGTGGCCAGTGCTTGCTGGGGCCGTGGACTTTATTCGGAAGAGTCACCCCGGCCCTGGAACGCAAAGGGCACTAGGAGGAACACGGATGGGTTTTAGTCAGTAAAAGTCTGATACTCCCTCCTGCTTGCACCCAAAGCGGGAGAAGTCATTTGATGATTTCCCATCCTTAAAAAAAAGACCTCGTATGTTGGAGAGGTGCAACCTTATGCGAGAAAGAGTGCTGCCGCTGTACAGCTTTTCTCTTATTGTTCCTGGCCATATTGTTTTGAGTTAGTAGGTTAGATGAGAAGGAAGTGAAATGAGGTTCCACGCTGCTAACCCTCAGGCACGCTCTGACAGGATAACATCATTGGAGGACTAGTCTGGAGACTGCGGGGATGCCCCAGCCCCCCGGAAATGTCCACCGGACCCTCTCGTCTGGTCGCCAACCAGCACGATGGTGCATTCCGGGATTTTTCGACAGTTGTCAGGGCAGCCTTTCATGTATGGCTAGTACACTACTTGGGCCCCCAACTACCTGTGGTTGGCCAGCGGCGCACCGTGCCTCAGATCCCGCTACCCTCTACGACTAGTCTCCCGATACGCCCATATCAACGCGAGCCTGGTCGGTCTACCTGCATTGGAACAACTATTTCGACCCAACTCCTCTGAATTGGCTACACTGAGCATCGTACCGGAATGCGGCTAGGCCATTTGGCGGTACGTCTTTGCCCAGTGGGTGGTCACAAGCCATCGGCCGAAGCCTACCACCTACCACCAGTTAGTGTCACCTGATAAGCACCACCCGAGGACCACGTGTAGGGACTAGCAATGAGTATTCTCCTACGGACGCGGGTGACTCGGCCCCCAAAAACCTGCTGCACCTGACCTAATCCTACCAGTATTTGTTAAAAGATGCAGTTCGGTTCTTGTGCTTCCTTTAATGCTGATATTCAACCGGTCCTTGAAGGAGGGCAAATTCCCTGAAGAATGGAAGCAAGCTCGCATAGTTCCCATATTTAAGAAGGGTGATCCGGGCAGCGCAGTTAATTACCGCCCCATTTCGATGCTTTCATGTTTTTCCAAACTGTTTGAATCAATATTATAGCTCCATTATTTCACAAATGATAGATTCCAGCATCAAGGATTATCAGCATGGCTTCAGACGTAGGCGTCAACGGTGACTAATCGTGTACCCTTTGTTTCTGAAGTATCACGTGAGGTTGACAAGGGTATGCAGACAAGGGTATTATTCACTTGGATAAAAACACCAGTTCATACAAAGTATGACATTGGTGGCGTAATACTGGACCAAGTGAAGGAAATTCGAGATCTCGGTGTGATTATTGAAAGCAGGCTGAAGTTTACCTCACACATCGATAAGGCAGTGACAAGGTCCGCCCAGATGCTTGGATTTTTAAGGCGTAACTCCAGAGGTTTTAAACTCGAGAAGGCCAAAGTGTTACTTTATAATGCCCTAGTACGCAGCAATCTTGAATATGTAAGCAGTGTGTGGAGCCCTTTGTATGCAGTCCACTCACAACATGTGGAAAGTATACAAAGAGCCTTCATAAGACACCTTGCTTTCTCTACAAAGGGATTTTCACACAGAAAACCTTACACAGAACGTTTGAAGAAATTTAAAATGGTTACTCTTAGACGTCGTAGACGTCTCTTAGATTTATGCTTCCTCCATAAAGTTGGGAATATTCAATGCAGTTGCGTTTTGCAAAGCGTTTCCTAAACGGTTCCAAGAACTTATCCACGGGCCAAAAAAATTAAACAGGTTTTTGACACGTCGTGTGTCAAAACCAACCTAGGCTTGCAGTCTCCCATTGTAAGAATGTGCAAAGAATATGATAATGCAGTCTTGAACATGTTCAGCACATATTCAGTGACAAGCTACCGCGGTTTTGGAAAAAAATCACACTATCTTTGCCAGGTTGTTCTCAGTAATTTGTTGATTTGATTTAATTTTAATTTATTATTGGTTTTTATTGACATTTATTTCTATACAATGCTTCGATTATATTTTAATGATTTCAATTTCATTTATTTTATTTTAATTTATTGTATACTAGCACTTCGCCCGCGACTTCGTCTGCGTAGACTTTAGAGGTTGCGCACAACTTCTTTGTCGCATATTCTCATTCTCGGAAATTCATCTTCTTGATTTTCTTTATTCTGATAGTTTGTGAGTATTTGCTGTCCGTAATTTCAGCTCTGGAACTACTTCGACATGTTTCTGGTATCCTGGTACTTGTGAATCTTTAGCGCTTACAATTCCTGCCGGAAATATAACTTGACATGTTTTTGGTCTACTGGTATCTACTTGTTAATCTGTAGTGCTCATAAATATAGCCCCGAAAATACTTCGACATATTTCTAATCTCCTGGTACTTTTGAATCCTAACCGCTCACAATTCCAACCCTGGACATACTTCAACATGTTTCTGGCCTCCTGGTACATAATGAATCTTTAGCACTAATTCCAGCCCGGGAGAAAAAACTTCCACATTTTACTGTTGTTTTGGTATTTTGAATCCTTAACGCTCATATTTCTGGCACGGAAATACATATTTCGTCATGTTTCTTGCCTCCTGGTACTTTTGAATCTTTAGCATTCACAATCCTAGCTCAGAAAATACTTCAACATGTTTCTGGTACTTTTAAATTCTAACCGGTCACATTTCAAGCGCCGGAAATATTTCGACATGTTTATGGTCTCCTGGTACTTTTATTATTAGCGCTCATAATTTCAGCTAAAGAAATACTTCGAGATATTTCTGGTCTCCTATCACATGTGAATCTAAAGCAAAAAAAAAACAAAAAAAATTCGAGCCCAGAAATACTTTAACATCGTTCTGTACTCCTGGTACTTGTGAATCTTTAGCGCACCCAATTTCAGTTCCGGAAATACAACAACATGTTTCTGTTCTCCTGGTACTTGTGAAGCTGAAGTACTAAGGCAGCAGAAGCGCTGGGTTTTCACTTCCTCCTCTGTCTCCATTAAGCCATGCCTTTTACCGGGATAAAAAGTAGCCTATGTTTGATTTCAGGATGTGAACTATATGTGTGCTAATTTTCATCCAAATCCCTTCTGCCATTTTTGCCTGATTGAGGCACAAACATACAAACATACAAACTTTCACATCTATACTAATCTATAAAGCTGAAGAGTTTGTTTGTTTGTTTGCTTGAATGCGCTAATCTCAGGAACTTCTGGTCCGATTTGAAAAATTCTTTCAGTGTTAGATAGCCCATTTATCGAGGAAGGCTATAGGCTATATATCATCACGCTAAGACCAATAGGAGCGGAGCGATAATAAAAATTGTGACGCAGACGAAGTTGCGCGGGTCAGCTAGTTTAAAATATTAGTAGGATGATACTGATTTTATTTCTATTTTAATTGTTGGACGTGTTATAATTCTGTTTTAATTTTTATTTTTATTTTCATTCTGTAGACGTGTTACGAATTGAATTTTAAATTTTATATTTAACTAGCACTTGGCCCGCGACTTCGTCTGCGTAGACTTTAGAGGTGGTGCGCAACTTCTTTGTCCCATATTCTTATCCTCGGAAATTCATCTTTATGATTCTTTATTCTGATAGTTTGTGAGACTTTACTGTCCGTACTTTCAGCTCCGGAACTACTTCGACATGTTTCTGGTATTTTGGTACTTGTAAATCTTTAGCGCTCATTACTACTGCCCAGAAGAAACTTCGATATGTTTCGGTTCTCCTGGTTTGTTTAAATGCAAACCACTCACAATTCCAGCGCCGAAAATACTTCGACATGTTTCTGGTACTTGTGAATCTTTTACGCTCATAAGTACAGCCCGGAAAAAACCGTTATATGTTTCTGTTCTCGTGGTACTTTTGAATGCTTACTACTCAAAATTCCAGCACCGGGAACATTAAAACATGTTTCTGGTCTCCTAGTACTTGTGAATCTTTATCGCATACAATTCCTACCGAAAATATAATTCGACATGTTTTTGGTCCCCTGGTATCTACTTGTGAATCTGGAGTGATCATAATTACATCCCCGAAATTACTTCGATGTATTTCTAAACTCTTGGTACTTTTGAATCCTAACTGGTCCCAATTCCATCCCTGAAAATATTTCAACATTATCTGGTCACCTGGTACATAATGAATCTTCAACGCTCATAATTACAGCCCGGAAAAAACCTCCACATTGGCCTGTTGTTCTGGTACTTTGGAATCCTTACCGCTCATAATTCTTGCTCCGGAAATATTTCGACATGTTTTTGGTCTCCTGGTACTTGTGAATCTTTAGCGCTCACAATTTCGGCCAAAAAAATACTTTGACATGTTTCTAGTCTCCTGTTACTTGTGAATCTATAGCATTCACAATTACAGCACGGAAAAAAACATCGACATACATATTTCTGTTTGACTGTTATAAAAAAAAAAAACAAAACATAAAATATTCTATCTCAAAAATACTTTAACATCGTTCTGTTCTCCTGGTATTTGTGAATATGTAGCACTCATTATTCCAACCCCGAAAATACTTCTACATGTATCTGATTTCCTGGTGCTTTTGAATCGTAACTGCTCACAATTCCACCCCTGGAAATACTTCGACATATTTCGGTCTCCTGAGCGCTAAAGATTCATTAGGTACATAATGAATTTTTAGCGCTCATAATTCCTGCCCGGAAAAAACTTTCACAATTTTATGCATTTTTGGTACTTTTGAATCCTTATCGCTCATATTTCAAGCGCGAAAATATTTCGACAAATTTCTTTTGCATTCACAATCCTAGCTCCAAAAATCTTCGATATGTTTATTGTCTCCTGGTACCTGTGAATCTTTAGCGCTCTCAATTTCAGCCCCGGAATAACTTTGACATGTTTCTGGTCTCCTGGTACATAATGAACCTTTAGCGCTCATAATTCCTGCCCCGGAAAAACTTCAAAATTTTTCGGTTGTTCTGATACTTTTGAATCCTTAAAGCCGATAATTCTAGCACCGGAAATATTTCGACATGTTTCTGACCTGATACTTTTAAATCTTCAGAATTCAAAATCTTAGCTCTGAAAAAACTTCGACATGTTTCTGGTCTCCTGTCACATGTGAATCTATAGCGCTTACAATTCCAGCCCGTAAAAACTACAACATACACATTTCTGTTCGATGGTTAAAAAAAAAAAAAACAATAAATATTCTAGCCCAAAAATACTTTAACATTGTTCTAATCTCCTGGTTCTTGTGAAATACTACGACATGTTTCTGTTCTCCTGGTACTTGTGAAGCTGAAGTACTAAGGCAGCAGAAGCGCAGGGTTTTCACTTCCTCTTCAGTCTCCGCTAAGCCATGCCTTTTACCGGGATAAAAGTAGCCTATGTTTGATTCAAGGATGTGACCTATATGTGTGCTAAATTTCATCCAAATCCGTTCAGCCATTTTGCCTGATTGAGGCATAAACACACAAACTTTCACATCCAACTAACATTATAAACTAGCACTTCGCCCGCGACTTCGTCTGCGTAGACTTTAGAGGTGGCGCGCAAATTCTTTGTCCCATATTCTCAATCTCGGAAATTCATCGTTTTTCATAGTTTGTGAGTTTTTACTGTCCGTATCTTCAGCTTCGGAACTACTTCGTCATGTTTCTGATTTTAAAGATAGAAAAGAAAGAAAAATGTTTATTTGGGACTCGTACAAGTCATATATCGCGTTTATAAACTTAAGCGCTCATAACTCCAGCCCAGAAAAAACTTCGATATGTTTCGGTTCTCCTGGTATTTTTAAATGCTGTCAACTCACAATTCCAGCTTCGGAAATACTTCGACATGTTTCTGTTTTTCTTCTTCAAATTTTGAATCCTAACTACTCAAAATTCCAGCGCAAGAAACTTTAAATCATTTTTCTGGTCTCCTGGTACTTGTGAATCTATAGCGCTTACAATTCCTGCCGAAAATATAATTTGAAATGTTTTGGTGTTTTGGTACTTTTGTAAGTAACTGTAGCGATCATTATTCCAGCCCTGAAAATGCTTCTACATATTTCTGATCTCCTGGTGCTTTTGAATCCTAACCGCTCACAATTCCCACCCTGGAAATACTTCGTCATGTTTCTAGTCTCCTGGTACATAATGAATCTTTAGCGCTCATAATTCCTGCCCGGGAAAAACTTCCACATTTATCTGTTGTTTTGGTAATTTTGAATCCTTACCGCTCATATATCTAGCGCGGAAATATTTTGACATGTTTCAGGCTTCCTAGTATTTGTGAAACTTTACCATACACAATCCTAGCCACGAAAATACATCGACATGTTTTTGGTCTCCTGGTATCTTTGAAACCTAGCCGCTCACGTTTCCAGCGCCGGAAATATTTCAATATGTTTCTGGTCTCCTGGTACTTGTGAATATTTAGCGCTCTCAATTTCAGCCAAAAAAATACTTTTACATATTTCTAGTCTCCTGTTGTTTGTGAATCTATGGTATTTACAATTCCAGCCCGGAAAAAACATCGACATACATATTTCTGTTTAACAGTTAAAAAGTTAAATAAGAAATATTCAAGCCCAAAAATACCATCGTTCTGTTCTCCTGGTACTTGTGAATCTGTAGCGCTCATTATTCCAGCCCCGAAAATACTTCTACTCGTATCTGATCACCTGGTGCTTTAGAATCCTAACTGCTCACAGTTCCAACCCTAGAAATACTTCTTCATGTTTGTGGTCTCCTGGTACATTTAACGCCCGGGAAAAAAATCTCATGAAGCTGTTGTTTTGGTAATTTTGAATCCTTACCGCTCATACATCTAGCGCGGAAATATTTTAACATGTTGCTGGCTTCCTGGTACTTATGAATCTTTAAGATTCACATACCTAGCTCCGAAAACACTTCGACATGTTTCTGGTGTCCTGGTAATTTTGAATTCTAACCGGTTATAATTCCAGTGCCGGAAATAATTTGACATGTTTATGGTCTCCTGGTACTTCTGAATCTTTAGCGCTCATAATTTCAGCCAAAGAAATACTTCTTCAACATGTTTCTGGTCTCCTGTCACATGTGAATCTATAGCGCTTACAATTATAGCCCGGAAAAATCTTCAAAATACATATTTCTGTTCGACGGTTAAAAAAAATATATTCTAGCCCAAAAATACTATAACATCGTTCTGTTCTCCTGGTACTTGTGAATCTTTAACGCTCCCAATTTCAGCCCCAGAAATATTACGACATGTTTCTGTTCTCCTGGTACTTGTGAATATAAAGTACTAAGGCAGCAGAAGCGCTGGGTTTCCACTTCCTCCTCTGTCTCCATTAGGCCATGCCTTTTACCGGGATAAAAAGTAGCCTATGTTTGATTCCAGGATGTGGATTATATGTGTGCCAAATTTCATCCAAATCCGTTCAGCCATTTTTGCCTGATTGAGGCACAAATATACAAACATACCAACATACAAACATACGAACATACAAACATACAAACATAGAAACATACAACATACAAACATACAAACAAAAGAACATACGAACATACGAACAGACAAACATACAAACATACAAACATACAAACATACAAACATACAAACATACAAACATGCAAACATACAAACATACAAACATACAAACATACAAACATACAAACATACAAACATACAAACATACAAACATACAAACATACAAACATACAAACATACAAACATACAAACATACAAACATACAAACATACAATCATACAAACATACAAACATACAAACACAGAAACATACAAACTTTCACATTTATAATATTAGATTCTAGCCCGGAAAAATCTTCAAAATACATATTTCTGTTCGACGGTTAAAAAAAATATATTCTAGCCCAAAAATACTATAACATCGTTCTGTTCTCCTGGTACTTGTGAATCTTTAACGCTCCCAATTTCAGCCCCAGAAATATTACGACATGTTTCTGTTCTCCTGGTACTTGTGAATCTAAAGTACTAAGGCAGCAGAAGCGCTGGGTTTCCACTTCCTCCTCTGTCTCCATTAGGCCATGCCTTCTACCGGGATAACACATCCTACTCATAATTCCTGCCCGGAAAAACTTCCACATTTCTATGTTGTTTTGGTACTTTTGAATCCTTACCGCTCATATTTCTCGTGCGGAAATATTTCGACAAATTTCTGGCTTCCTGGTACTAATGAATCTTCAGCATTCACAATCCTAGCTCCGAAAATACTTTGACATGTTTTTTAGCTCCTGGTACTTTTGAATACTAACCGGTCACAATTCCAGAGCCGGAAAAATTTCGACATGTTTATGCTCTGCTGGTACTTCTGAATCTTTAGCGCTCATTATATCAGCCAAAGAAATACTTCAACATGTTTCTGTTCACCTGTCACATGTGAATCTATAGCAAAAAAACTGTTTATGCCTCAATCAGGCAAAAATGGCTGAAGCGATTTGGATGAAATTTGGTACACATATAGTTCACATTCTGGAATCAAACATAGGCTAATTTTTATCCCGGTAAAAGGCACGGCTTAATGGAGACTGAGGAGGAAGTGGAAACCCAGCGCTTCTGCTGCCTTAGTACTTCAGATTCACAAGTACCAGGAGAACAGAAACATGTCGTAGTATTTCCGTGGCAGAAATTGGGAGCGCTAAAGATTCACAAGTACCAGGAGAACAGAACGATGTTAAAGTATTTTTCGGCTCGAATATTTTTTTTTTAAATGTCGAACAGAAATATGTATGTTAAAGTTTTTTCCCGGCTGGAATTGTAAACGCTTTAGATTCACATGTGATAGGAGACCAGAAACATGTCGGTATTTCTTTGGCTGAAATTATGAGCGCTAAAGATTCAAAAGTACCAGGAGACCAGAAACATGTCGAAGTATTTCCGGTGCTAGAATTATGAGTATTTCTTTGGCAGAAATTATAAGTGCAAAATATTTACAAGCACCAGGAGACCATAAAACATGTCAAAGTATTTCCGGCGCTGGAACTGTGACCGGTTAGAATTCAAAAATACCAGGAGACCAGAAACATATCGAAGTATTTTCGGGGCTAGGATTGTGAATGCTAAAGATTGATTAGTACCAGAAGGCCAGAAACATGTCGAAATATTTCCACGCTAGAAATATGAGCGGTAAGGATTCAAAAGTACCAAGACAACCGAAAAATGTGGTAGTTTTATCCGGGCTGAAATTGTGATCGCGATAGATTCACATGTGACAGGGGGGACCAGAAATATGTTGAAGAAGTATTTCTTTGGCTGAAATTGAGAGCGCTAAAGATTCACAAATACCGGGAGACTATAAATATGTCAAAATATTTCCGGCGCTGGAATCGATAGTGGCTAGGAGTCAAAGGTATCAAGAGAACAAAAAAATATCGAAGTATTTCTGAAGCTAGAATTAGGAGTGGATAGCATTTAAAAATACCAGGAGAAACGAAACATAACGAAGATTTTTTTCTGGGCTGGAGTTATGGGCGCTAAAGATTCACAAGTATCAGGATACCAGAAACATGTCGAAGTAGTTCCGGAGCTGAAAGTACGGTCGGTAAAGACTCACAAATTATCAGTATAAAGAATCATGAAAATGAATTTCCGAGAATAAGAATATGCAACATAGAAGTTGCGCGCCACCCCTAAAGTCTACGCAGACGAAGTCGCGGGCGAAGTGCTAGTCCTACTAATATTATAAACTAGCACTTCGCCCGCGACTTCGTCTGCGTAGACTTTAGAGGTGGCGCGCAACTTCTTTGTCCCATTTTCTCATTCTCGGAAATTCATCTTCATGATTCTTTATTCTGATAGTTTGTGAGTCTTTACTCTTCGTACTTACAGCCCCGGAACTACTTTGACATGTTTCTGGTATTCTGGTACTTGTAAATCTTTCGCTCATAACTCCAGCCCAGAATAAACTTCGATATGTTCCGGTTCGCCTGGTATTATTAAATGCAAACCACTCATAATTCAAGCTTTGGAAATACTTCGAGATGTTTCTGGTATCCTGGTACTTGTGTATCTTTAACGCTCATAATTACAGCCCGGAAAAAACCGCTATATGTTTTCGTTCTCCTGGTACTTTTGAATCCTAACCACTCAAAATTCTAGCGCCGGAAACATTAAAACATGTTTCCGGCGCACTTTTGTATCTGTAGCGCTCATAATTACAGCCCCGAAAATACTTCGACATATTTCTAATCTCCTGGTACTTTTAAATCCTAACCGCTCACAATTCGAACCCTACAAATACTTCGACATGTTTCTAGTCTCCTAGTACATACTGAATCTTTAACGCTCATAATTGCTGCCCGGCAAAACCTCCACATTGTTCTGTTGTCCAATCCTAACCGCTCACGAATCCAGCCCCGAAAATACTACGACATGTTTCTGATCTCTTGGTACTTTTGAATCCTAACTGCTCACAATTCCAACCCTGGAAATACTTCGACATGTTTTTGATTTCCTGGTACATAATGAATCTTTAGCGCTCATAATTCCTGCCCGGGAAAAACTTCCACATTTTTCTGTTGTTTTGTTACTTGTAAATCCTTACCGCACATATTTCTAGTGCAGAAATATTTTGACATGTTTCTGGCCTCCTGATACTTTTGTATTCTAACAGGTCACAATGCAAGCACACGAAAATATTTCGACATGTTTATGGTCTCCTGGTACTTGTGAATCTTTAGCGCTCATTATTTCAGTCAAAGAAATACTTCGACATGGTTCTGGTCTCCTGTCACATTTGAATCTATAGCGTTTACAATTCTAACCCGGAAAAAAATTCAACACACATATTTTTGTTCGACGGTTAAAAAAAAAAACAAAAAATATTCAAGCCAAAAATACTTTAACATCTTCTGTTCTCCCGGTACCTGTGAATCTTTAGCGCTCTCAATTTCAGCGCTGAGAACACTTCGACATCTTTCTGGTCTCCTGGTACATAATGAATCTTTACATTCATAATTACTGCCCGGGAAAAACGTCCACATATTTCGGATTTCCTGGTACTTTTGAATCCATACCGCTCATAATTCTAGCACCGAAAATATTTCTGCATGTTTCTGGCCTCCTGATACTTATGAATGTTTAGCATTCACAATCCTAGCCCCGAAATTACTTCGACATGTTACTGCTTTCCTGGTACTTTTGAATTCTAACCGGTCACAATTCCAGCGCCGGAAATATTTCGACATGTTTATGGCCTCCTGGTACTTGTGAATCTTTAGCGCTCACTATTTCAACCAAAGAAATACTTCCACATGGTTCTGGTTTTCTGTCACATGTGTGTGACAGAAAACCAGAACCATGCGTCAATGAATCTAGCGTTTACAATTCCAACCCGGAAAAAAAATTAACATACATATTTCTGTACGACGGTTAAAAAAAAAACAAAAATATTCGAGCCCAAAAATACTTTAACATCGTTCTGTTCTCCTGGTACATGTGAATCTTTAGCGCTCTAAATTTCAGCCCCGGAAATACTACGACATGTTTCTGTTCTCCTGGTACTTGTGAATTTGAAGTACTAAGGCAGCAGAAGCGCTAGGTTTCCACTTCCTCCTCAATCTCCATTAGGCCATGCCTTTTACCGGGATAAAAAGTAGCCTATGTTTGATTCCAGTATGTGAACTATATGTGTCCCAAATTTCATCCAAATCCCTTCAGCCACTTTTTCCTGATTGAGGCACAAACATACAAACATACAAACATACAAACTTTCACATCCTACTAATATTATAAATGTGAATGTTTGTATGTTTGTATGTTTGTATGTTTGTATGTTTGTATGTTTGTATGTTTGTGCCTCAATCAGGCAAAAATGGCTGAAGGAATTTGGATGAAATTTGGCACACATATAGTTCACATATTTGAATCAAACATAGGCTACTTTTTATCCCGGTAAAAGGCATGGCCTAATGGAGATTGAGGAGGAAATGGAAACCTAGCGCTTCTGCTGCCTTAGTACTTCAAATTCACAATTACCAGGAGAACAGAAACATGTCGTAATATTTCCGGGGCTGAAATTGAGTGCACTAAAGATTCACAAGTACCAGGAGAACAGAACGATGTTTATGTATTTTTGGGCCCGAATATTTTTTGTTATTTTTTTTTTAACCTTCGAACAGAAATATATTTGTTGAATTTTTTTCCGGGTAGCAATTGTAAACGCTATAGATTCACATGTGATAGGAGACCAGAACCATGTCGAAGTATTTCCTTGGCTGAAATAATGAGCGCTTAAGATTCACAAGTACCAGGAGAATAGAACGATGTTATAGTATTTTTGGGCAAGGATTTGTTTTTTTACCTTCGAACAGAAATATGTATGTTGAAGTTTTTTCCGGACTGGAATTGTAAACGCTATAGATTCACATGTGACGACAGGTGAACAGAAACATGTTTGACGTATTTCTTTGGCTGAAATTATGAGCGCTAAAGATTCACAAGTACCAGGAAACCATAAATATTTCGAAATTTTTACGGCGCTGTAACGGTGACCGGTTAGAATTTAAAAGTACCAGGAGATAAGAAACATGTCGAAGTATTTTCGGAGCTAGGATTGTGAATGCTAAAGATCCAGGAGGTCAAAAATTTGTCGAAATATTTCCGCACTAGAAATATGAGCGGTAAGTAAGGATTCAAAAGTACCAAAACAACATAAAAATGTGGAAGTTTTTCCGGGCAGGAATTATGAGCGCTAAAGATTCTTTATGTACTAGGAGACCAGAAATATGTCGAAGTATTTCCAAGGTTGGAATTGTGAGCAGTTAGGATTCAAAAGCATCAGGAGATCAGATACATGTAGAAGTATTTTCGAGGTCTGGGCTGGAATTGTAAACGCTGTAGATTCATATGTGACAGGAGACTAGAAACATGTCAAAGTATTTTTTTGGCCGAAATTGTGAGCACTAAGGATTCACAAGTACCAGGAGACTAGAAACATGTCGAAATATTTCCGGCACTTGAATCGTGAGCGGCTAGGATTCAAAGGTATCACGAGAACAGAAAAATGTTGAAGTATTTTCCGGGCTGGAATTATGAGCGCTAAAGATTCATTATGTACCAGGAGACCAAAAACATGTCGAAGTATTTTCGTGGCTAAGATTGTGAATGCTGAAAATTCAAAAGGACCAGGAGACCAGAAACATGTCGAAATATTTCTGGAGCAAAACTTATGAGCGGTACGGATTCAAAAGTACCAGAATAACAGAAAAATGTGAAGGTATTTTCCGGGCAGGAATTATGAGCATAAAAAATTCACAAGTACCAGGATACTAGAAACATGTCGAAGTATTTCCGAAGCTGGAATTGTGAGTGGTTAACATTTAAAAATAATAGGAGAACCGAAACATATCGAAGTTTTTTTTTGGGCTGGAGTTATGAGCGCTAAAGATTCACAAGTACCAGAATACCAGAAACATGTCGAAGTAGATCTGGAGCTGAAAGTACGGACAGTAAAGACTCGCAAACTAGCAGAAAAGAATCATGAAGGTGAATATCCGAGAATGAGAATATGGGAAGAAGTTGCGCGCCACCTCTAAAGTCTACGCAGACGAAGTCGCGGGCGAAGTGCTAGTTTATAATATTAGTAGGATGTGAAATTTTGTATGTTTGTATATTTGTATGTTTGTGCCTCAATCAGGCAAAAATGGCTGAAGGGATTTGGATGAAATTTGGCACACGTATAGTTCACATACTGGAATCAAACATAGGCTACTTTTTATCCCGGTAAAATGCATGGCCTAATGGAGATTGAGGAGGAAGTGGAAAACTAGCGCTTCTGCTGCCTTAGTACTTCAAATTCACAAGTACCAGGAGAACAGAACGATGTTAAAGTATTTTTGGGCTCGAATATTTTTGTTTATCTTTTTAACCGTCGTACATAAATATGTATGTAAAATTTTTTTCCGGGTTGGAATTGTAAACGCTATAGATTCACATGTGACAGAAAACCAGAACCATGTCGAAGTATTTCTTTGGCTGAAATAGTGAGCGCTAAAGATTCACAAGTACCAGGAGACCATAAACATGTCGAAATATTTCCGGTGCTGGAATTGTGACCGGTTAGAATTCAAAAGTACCAGGAAACCAGTAACATGTCGAAGTATTTTCGTTGCTAAGATTGTGAATGCTAAACATTTATAAGTATCAGGAGGCCAGAATCATGTAGAAATATTTCCGGTGCTAGAATTATGAGCGGTATGGATTCAAAAGTACCAGGAAATGCGAAAAATGTGTTTTTATTTTCGGGCCAGGATACCAGGAAACCAGAAACATGTCGTAGTATTCCCGGGGCAGAAATTGGGAGCGCTAAAGATTCACAGGTACCGGGAGAACAGAACGATGTTAAAGTATTTTTGGGCTCAAATATTTTTTGTTTTTTTTTTTAACCGTCTAACAGAAATGTGAGTGTTGAATTTTTTTCCGGGTTAGAATTGTAAACGCTATAGATTCACATGTGACAGGAGACCAGAACCATGTCGAAGTATTTCTTTGACTGAAATAATGAGCGCTATAGGTTCACAAGTACCAGGAGACCAAAAACATGTCGAAATATTTCCGGCGCTTGAATTGCGACCGGTTAAAATGCAAAAATACCAGGAGGCCAGAAACATGTCAAAATATTTCTGCACTAGAAATACGTGCGGTAAGGATTTAAAAGTAACAAAACAACAGAAAAATATGGAAGTTTTTCTCGGGCAGGAATTATGAGCGCTAAAGATTCGTTCTGTACCAGGAGTTGAGAAATATGTCGAAATATTTCCAGGGTTAGAATTGTGAGTGGTTAGGATTCAAAAGTACCAAGAGATCAGAAACACCCTATGGTTTTGTTTGCTGATAAGATTTCTTTATTTGTTTAAACATAGTATACATACAAGAGCATGCAAGATATTACATCATTTGAGTGAGTCCAATCATGTTTAGCCTTGAATAGCGGCGTACAAATATTTTTATAAAACATGAAAGCATTAACAATTAGAAAAAAAACGAAAATTTACCTAGAATAGGCACTTACAAAGTTTATAATTTAAATGTATTATTATGTTATAATGTCAAAAAATATTATGATGTTACAATGTCAAATATTATTATGTTACAATGTCAAAAATATTATGTTGTAATGTCAAAAGTATTATTATTTCAAACTGTCAAAACTGTGATAATGTCAAAATTTCATAAAAAATAAAAATAGTATCTATGTCAGGAGACAGATAAAATTATTCAATTTAACAAAAAAAATCCTTTTCGGCTAGAAATTCGGAGACACTATAATATGCTTTTTGCAAAAGAAACCTTTTCAAGTGACGCTTGAGTGCCTCGCCATATAGCTCTTTCCAACTTTTAGGCAATATATTAAATATCGTAGGCGCCATGCAGACGATACTTTTGCGCATGAGAGCCATTTTTGCTGGATAGACTCGAAGAACGGTCATATCCCGTCTGCTACGCGGTACCACGTACATGACGTGATGATAGCACAGTCGTTTTTAAAGATTATAATGATGCGACGACATTTGAGGGAGAGATAAACCACTGTCTCCAAGTATTAATACAATGGATGAACGCAAATAATTTAAAAAATAATATTGACAAAACTAAAATAATGACTTTTGAACAAAGGACCAATCATAAAAAACTAGACATAAAATTTCGAAACAATACAATTTCAGAAACGGCAACTACAAAATTCTTGGGATTGGAACTGGATAGAGACATGTCGTGGAAAACTTACACTGACAGTGTATGTAATCGCCTGAGCCACCATTCATATGCTTTACGCAATCTCGCTAAAGAGGTACACCAAAAAACTTTAGTAACAGCGTAGCATGCTTATGTAACATCTACGTTACGCTACGGGATCATATATTGGGGTAACTCCACGAACATGGAGACGGTATTTAGAGCGCAAAAAAGGTGTGTTAGGGCGATATGCGGCATTCAAAGCACGGAAAGCTGTAAACCATTCTTTTCCTATCTTCGTATATTAACAGTACCCTGCTTGTATATATATGAAGTGGCTCTTTTCGTAAAAACAAACATGCATCTATTTGAAAAACTACACAGCGCGCGACATAAAAATAAGATAAGCGGTAGACAACACAAAAAAGCGGTATTCCATAAGAACCTTCTAGGAATGGCGCCAAAAATTTACAATAAACTTCCTAACTATATACTAAACATTAACGATATTAATATGTTAAAAAAGCAACTTAATAAGTTACTGTTAAATAAAATGTACTACACAATACACGAGTACCTGTCAGACAGAAATATATCTGTATAACAGTACATAGGTGCTATAGTCCAATTTATTTTCATTTTCATTTCTTTACATTAATTTATTATGTTTGAATGTACTGACATTACCTTTTGACTCTGACATTAGTTACGTTTAATTTTATTATTACTAATTTTTTTTTATTTTTTATTATTTTGAAATTGTATTCTTTGACATTACTCTTTGATCTCGATTTATGACATTGTATACGTTTCAATTTTAAGTTTTGACATAGCATAATTTTAGTGATAATTGATGACATTTGTTTAATTTGAGTAATTAGGTACAGCATTAAAGTACTAAATATATACACTTAAAATAAAATATCCTAACTAAGATAAGGCGTCAAAAAATTCGTCCACATCGCTGTCCACCGGAAGTGAGCCCAAAAGACTGGCGGCATTGCCACGTTGTATGGCAATGCTTATCCTCTGTCCGAGGTGGCCATGGACGACCGAGCTTGGGCTCAAGCTACTCTTCCCATTCGTATGGGAGGCCTCGGCGTCCGCAAAATTACCAGTATTAGTTTACCGGCTTTTATATCTTCGGTTCATGGCACTGATAAATTAATCAGGAATATCCTAGCTTCCACACTGATTGATTTTGATGTGCCGTGCTTCACCGAGGCGGTGAATGCCTGGAAACTCGCTTGCCCGAATGTAAATCTACCCGACAACCCATCATACCAGAGACAGTGGGATGAGCCGGTCTGCAGAGAAGTTCAGAGGAACCTTATAGCCACTTCTACTTCTACTGCGGAGCGTGCGCGCCTGCTGGCTGTGGGTGAGTGGGAGTCGGGCCTCTGGCTTCACGCACTACCGTCGTCGAACTTAGGCACCTTGTTCGACGATACAACTTTCCGCCTCGCTGCTTCCCTTCGCTTAGGCGCATCGTGTTGTTCTCCTCATCATTGTCACTGTGGCGAAGCTGTCAACAGCCTCGGGCACCACGGTCTCTCATGCAGTCGAAGTGCGGGTCGCTTTGCACGGCACGCAAACATCAACGACATTATCCGACGCGCTCTTGTCGCCGTCGGCGTTCCAGCCGTACTAGAACCCAATGGCCTGGCACGCGACGACGGCAAGCGACCGGACGGTATGTCTTTGTTTCCATGGAAGATGGGTAGGCCTTTAGTGTGGGACGCTACTTGTGTCGATACTCTTGCGCCATCACATCTTCCTAGCTCCTCGTGCCGTGCTGGTACTGCCGCTGCGGCTGCTGAGAACCTCAAGCGGCGGAAATATAATAACCTTGTTGGCAATTATATTTTTGAGCCGTTTGGGGTTGAAACTCTTGGACCGTGGGGTCCGAGTGCTCATGCCTTATTTAAAGATCTTTCTAAATGCTTAGTTGACACTTCGCGTGACCCAAGGGCTGGCTTTTATTTGAGTAATTGGTTTGGTTGACATTTATGAAATTGTATATTTTAACTTATGATGTTTACAATAATTAATTACATTTATAATTTAAATAATAATTTTGCATGCATAAATTGGTAAAATACAGTGAACTGCGCATTCACCTAACAGCTGGAATGTAAAACTATGTACTGTATTCGCAATAAAGATTGAAATTGAAATTGGAATTAACATGTCGTAGTATTTTCGGGGCTCGATTCGTGAGCGGTTAGGATTGAACAACAGAACAATGTGGAAGTGTTTCCGGGCAGCAATTATGAGCGTTAAAGATTCAGTATGTACTAGGAGACTAGAAACATGTCGAAAGTATTTGCAGGGATCGAATTGTGAGCGGTTAGGATTTAAAAGTACCAGGGGATTAGAAATATGTCAAAGTATTTTCGGGGCTGTAATTATGAGCGCTACAGATACAAATGTAGATATACCAGGAGACCAGAAACATGTTTTAATGTTTCCGGCGCTAGAATTTTGAGTGGTTAAGATTCAAAAGTACCAGGAGAACAAAAACATATAGCGGTTTTTTCCGGGCTGCAATTATGAGCGTTAAAGATTCACAAGTACCAGGATACCAGAAACATGTCAAAGTATTTCCAAAGCTTGAATTATGAGTGGTTTGCATTTAAAAATACCAGGCGAACCGAAACATATCGAAGTTTCTTCTGGGCTGGAGTTATGAGCGAAAGATTTACAAGTACCAGAATACCAGAAACATGTCAAAGTAGTTCTGGGGCTGAAAGTACGAACAGTTAAGACTCACAAACTATCAGAATAAAGAATCAAGAAAATGAATTTCCGAGAATGAGAATATGGGACAAAGAAGTTGCGCGCTACTTCTAAAGTCTACGCAGACGAAGTCGCGGGCGAAGTGCTAGTTTATAATATTAGAAGGATGTGAAAGTTTGTATGTTTGTGCCTCAATCAGGCAAAAATGGCTTAACGGATTTGGATGAAATTTAGCACACATATAGTTCACACCCTGGAATCAAACATAGCGTCGGTGCGCTTGCCAAATCTGATATGTGCATTTCGATGATACTTTCTTGTTACTTAATATCCTTTAAAATCAAGTATATTAACAATACATTTTATCATTTTCACGTGTATCTCAGTTCATACGGCATTTAGAAATTATGAATTAATCATTAAAAAATCATCAATTAATCATTAAATAAAACAGATTATTGTCTCCCTTGTCAACTTGATGAAAAACACATATCAGATTTGGCAAGCGCACCGACGATAGGCTACTTTTTATCCCGGTAAAAGGCACGCCCTTAATGGAGACTGAGGAGGAAGTGGAAACCCAGCACTTCTGCTGCCTTAGTTCTTCAGATTCACAAGTACCAGGAGAACAGAAACATGTAGTATTTCCGGGGCTGAAATTAGGAGCGCTAAAGATACACAAGTAGAACAGAACGTTGTTAAAGTATTTTTGGCTCCATTGTTTTTTTCTTTTTTTTAACCATTGAACAGAAACATGTACGTTGATTTTTTTACGGGTTGGAATTGTAAACGCTATAGATTCACAAGTACCAGGAGACCATAAACATGTCGAAATATTTACGCGCTAGAAATATGAGCGGTAAGGATTCAAAAGTACCAAAACAACAGCAAAACATGGAATTTTTTCCCGGGCATGAATTATGAGCGCTAAAGATTCCTTATGTACCAGGAGACCATAAACATGTCGAAGTATTTCCAAATTGGAATTGGGAGCAGTTGGGATTCAAAAGCACCAGGAGATGAGATATATGTAGAAGTATTTTCGGGGCTGGAATAATGAGCGCTACAGATTCTCAAGTACCAGGAGAATAAAACGACAAAAAAGTAGTTTTGGCCTAGAATACTTTTTGTTTTTTTTTTAACAGTCAAATATGTATGTCGTTGTTTTTTCCGAGCTGGAATTGTAAATGCTACAGATTCACAAGTAACAGGAGACTACAAACACGTCCAAGTATTTTTTGCCTGAAATTGTGTGCGCTTACAATTCACAAGTACCAACACATATCGTTCGACGGTTAAAAAAAAAAATCTAAAAAAATTCTTGCCCAAAAATACTTTAACATCGTTCTGTTCTCCTGGTACCTGTGAATCTTTAGCGCTCCCAATTTCAGCCCCGGGAACACTACGACATGTTTCTGGTCTCCTGGTACATAATGAACCTTTAACGCTCATAATTCCTGCCCGGGAAAAACGTCCACATATTTCGGATTTCCTGGTACTGTTGAATCCATACCGCTCATAAATCTAGCACCGGGAATATTTCTACATGTTTCTGGTTTCCTGGTACTTTTGAATTCTAACTGGTCACAATTCCAGCGTCGGAAATATTTCGACATGCTCATGGTCTCCTGGTACGTGTGAATCTTTAGTGCTTATTATTTTAGCCAAAGAAATATTTTGACATGGTTCTGGTCTCCTGTCACATGTGAATCTATAGCGTTTTTAATTATAACCCGGAAAATATTTCAACACACATATTTCTGTTCGACAGTTGAAAAAAAAATCTAAAAATATTCGATCCCAAAAATACTTTAACATCGTTCTGTTCTCCTGGTACCTGTGAATCTTTAGCGCTCCCAATTTCAGCCCCGGGGACACTACGACATGTTTCTGGTCTCCTGGTGCATAATGAATCTTTAACGCTCATAATTCCTGCCCGGGAAAAACGTCCACATATTTCGGATTTCCTGGTTCTGTTGAATCCTTACGGCTCATAATTCTAGCACCGGATATATTTGTACATGTTTCTGGCCTCCTGATACTTATGAATGTTTAGCATTCACAATCCTATCCCCGAAAATACTTCGTCATGTTTCTGGTTTCCTGGTACTTTTAAATTCTAACCGGTCACAATTCCAGCGCCGGAAATATTTCGACATGTTTATGGTCTCCTAGTACTTGTGAATCTTTAGCGCTCACTATTTCAGCCAAAGAAATACTTCTATATATTTTGGGTCTCCTGGTACATAACTAATCTTTAGCGCTCAAATTCCTGCCCGGGAAAAACTTTTCGGAAGAACATTTTTCGGTTGTCCTGGTACTTTTAATTCTAACCGATCACAATTTCAGCGCCGGAAATATTTTGACATGTTTCTGGTCTCCTGTCACATGTGAATCTATTGCGTTTACAATTCCAGCCCGGAATAAAATTCAACATACATATTTCTGTTCGACGGTAAAAATAAATCCAAAACATATTCTAACCTAAAAATACTTTTATATCGTCCTGTTCTTCTGGTACTTGTGAATCTTTAGCACTCCCAATTTCAGCCCCGGAAATACTACGACATGTTTCTGTTCTCCTAGTACTTGTGAATCTGAAGTACTTAGGCAGCAGAAGCGCTGGGCTTCCACTTCCTCCTCAGTCTCCAATAAGTTATGCCTTTTACTGGAATAAAAAGTAGCCTATGTTTGATTCCAGGATGTAATCTATTTGTGTGCCAAATTTCATCCAAATGCCTTCAGCCATTTTTGCCTGATTGAGGCACAAACATACAAACTTTCACAATTATAATATTAGTAGGATGTGAAAGTTTGTATGTTTGTATGTTTGATCAGATACAAACTTTCACATCCTACTAAGATGGTATGGGTTAATTAATGGAGACTGAGTAGGAAGTGGAAACCCTGCACTTCTGCTGCATTAGTACTTCAGATTCTAAAGTACCTGGAGAACAGAAACATTTCGTTGTCTTTCCGGGGCTGAAATTTTTAACGGTCGAACAACGTTGTAAACGCTGTAGATTCACATGTGACAGGAGACCAGAAACGTGTCGAATTATTTTTTTGGCTAAAATTATGAGCGCTAAAGATTCATAAGTACCAGAAGACCATAAACATGTCCAAATATTGCGAGCAAGTATTATGAGCGGTATGGATTCAAAATAACCAGAACAACAGAAAAATATGAAGGTTTTTCTGTCAGATTTTATGAACGCTAAAGATTCATTATGTACCAGGAGACCAGAGACATGTTTTTATGTTTTCAGCGCTGGAATTGTGAGTGGTAAGCATTTAAAAATACCAGGAGAATCACAACATATCGAAGTTTTTTCTGGGCTGGTGGAGTAATGAGCGCTAAAGATTCACAAGTACCAGGAGACCAGAATCACGTCAAAGTATTTCCGGGCTAGAATATTTTTTGTATTTTTCTTTTAACCGTTGTAGGGGAGGTAGCGAAGAAACCAACAAAATGTAAAGATAGACTTACGAAAATGTCGCGTACGAAGAGTTTGTACGTGCGCGCTGCTAAGAAGGCATCAATGACTAATTACTTTTGGGTCGCGGCTCGCGTCGCCCGCGCTCCCCTGCCCCGCGCCCCGCTTCTGCCCCCCCGCACCCTAACAAGCTCCTTGCACGTACATACGTTTATTTCTAAACAAAAGGTACAAAATAATATAATATGTGAAATAGGTAGACACATAGATTCCTACAGTTAACAACCGTCGAACAGAAATATATATATTAAAGTTTTTTCTGGGCTGGAATTCTAAACGCTATAGATTCACATGTGACAGGAGACCAGAAACCTGTTAAATAAGTATTTCTTTGGCTGAAATTATGAGCGCTAAAAATACAAGTACCAGGAGACCATAAATATGTCGAAATATTTCCGGCGCTGGCATTGTGACCGGTTAGAATTCAAAAGTACCAGGAGACAAGAACCATGTCGAAGGATTTTCGGAGATAGGATTGTGAATGCTAAAGTTTCATAAGTACCAGGAGGCCAGAAATTTTTCGAAAATATGAGCGTTAAGGATTAATTAAGAGATTAATTAATTAATTTTTATTGATTAATTTTTCCGGGCTGTAATATGAGCGTAAAAGAAGATTCACAAGTACAAGAAACATGTCGAAGTATTTCCGAAGCTGGAATTGTGAGTGGTTTGCATTTTGAAAATACCAGGAGAACCGAAACATATTGAAGTTTCTTCGGGCAGGAGTAATGAGCGCTAAAGTTTCACAAGTACCAGAATACCAGAAACATTTCGAAGTAGTTCCGGAGCTGAAAAAGCGGACAGTAACAACTGAGAAACTATCAGAATAAAGAATCATAAAAATGAATTTCCGAGAGTGAAAATATGGGACAAATAAGTTACGCACCACCTCTTAAGTTAACGCAGACGATATAATATTAGTAGGATGTGAAAGTTTGTATGTTTGTATATTTGTGCTTCAATCAAGCAAAAATGGCTGAAGGGATTTGGATGAAATTTGGCACACATATAGTCCACATCCTGAAATCAAAAACAGGCTACTATTTATCCTGGTAAAAGACATGGCTTAATGGAGACTGAGGAGGAAGTTGAAACCCAGCGCTTCTACTGCCTTAGTACTTTAGATTCAGAAGTACCAGGAGAACAGAACGATGTTAAAGTATTTTTGGGCTAGAATATTCTTTGATTTTTTTTTTACCGTCCAACAGAAATTTTTATGTTGAATTTTTTTCCGGGTTTAAATTGTAAACGCTGTAGATTCACATGTGACAGGAGACTAAAAACGTGTCGAATTATTTCTTTGGCTGAAATTATGAGCGCTAAAGATTCATAAAGACCAGGAGACCATAAACATGTCGAAATATTGCGAGCAAGAATTATGAGCGGTGTGGATTCAAAATAACCAGAGCAACAGAAAAATATGAACGTTTTGCCTGTCAGATTTTATGAGCGCTAAAGATTCATTATGTACCAGGAGACCAGAAACATGTCTTAATGTTTTCGGCGCTGGAATTGTGAGTGGTAAGCATTTAAAAATACCAAGAGACCCGAAACATTTCGAAATTTGTTCTGGGCTGGAGTTATGAGCGCTGAAGATTCACAAGTACCAGAAGACCAGAATCACGTCAAAGTATTTGCGGGCTAGAATATTTTTTGTATTTTTCTTTTAACCGTCGAACAGAAATATATATATTGAAGTTTTTTCTGGGCTGGAATTCTTAAAGCGATAGATTCACATGTGACAGGAGACCAGACCTGTTAAATAAGTATTTTTTTGGCTGAAATTATGAGCGCTAAAAATGCAAGTACCAGGAGACCATAAACATGTCGAAATATTTCCGGCGCTGGAATTGTGATCGGTTAGAATTCAAAAGTACCAGGAGACAAGAACCATGTCGAAGGATTTTCGGAGCTGGAATTGTGACCAGTTAGACTTCAAAAGTACCATGGAACAGAAACATGTAGTAGTATTTTCGGAGCTGAATTTGGTACGCGCTTACAGGTACCAGAAGAACAGAACCATTTTTAAGTATTTTCGGGCTAGAATATTTTTTGTATTTTTTTTTAACCGTTGAACAGAAATATTGTACACTAGCACTTCGCCCGCGACTTCGTCTGCGTAGACTTTAGAGGTGGCGCGCAAGTTCTTTGTCCCATATTTTCATTCTCGGAAATTCATCTTCATGATTCTGTATTCTGATAGTTTGTGAGTCTTTACTAAAATACTTCGACATGTTTCTGGACTCCTGGTACTTTTCAAGTCTAACCGGTCACTATTCAAGCGCCGGAAATATTTCGAAATGTTTATGGTCTCCTGGTACTTGTGAATCTTTAGCGCTCATTATTTCAGTCAAAGAAATACTTTGACATGGTTCTGGTCTTCTGTCACATGTGAATCTATAGCGTTTACAATTATAACCCGGAAAAAATTCAACACACATATTTCTGACCGACGGTTAAAAAAAAAAACAAAAATATTCGAGCCCAAAAATACTTTATAATCGTTCTGTTTTCCTGGTACTTGTGAATCATTAGCGCTGTCAATTTCAGCCCCGGAAATACTACGACATCTTTCTGTTCTCCTGGTACTTGTGAATTTGAAGTACTAAGGCAGCAGAAGCGCTAGGTTTCCACTTCCTCCTCAATCTCCATTAGGCCATGCCTTTTATAAGGATAAAAAGTAGCCTATGTTTGATTCCAGTATGTGAACTATATGTGTGCCAAATTTCATCCAAATCCCTTTAGCCATTTTTGCCTGATTGAGGCACAAACATACAAACATACAAACTTTCACATCCTACTTATATTATAACTAGCACTTCGCCCGCGACTTCGTCTGCGTAGACTTTAGAGGTGGCGCGCAACTTCTTCCCATATTCTCATTCTCGGATATTCACCTTCATGATTCTTTTCTGCTAGTTTGCCAGTCTTTACTGTCCGTACTTTCAGCTCCAGATCTACTTCGACATGTTTCTGGTATTCTGGTACTTGTGAATCTTTAGCGCTCATAACTCCAGCCCAAAAAAAAACTTCGATATGTTTCGGTTCTCCTATTATTTTTAAATGTTAACCACTCACAATTCCAGCTTCGGAAATACTTCGACATGTTTCTAGTATCCTGGTACTTGTGAATTTTTTATGCTCATAATTCCTGCCCGGAAAATACCTTCACATTTTTCTGTTATTCTGGTACTTTTGAATCCGTACCGCTCATAAGTTTTGCTCCAGAAATATTTCGACATGTTTCTGGTCTCCTGGTCCTTTTGAATTTTCAGCATTCACAATCTTAGCCACGAAAATACTTCGACATGTTTTTGGTCTCCTGGTACATAATGAATCTTTAGCGCTCATAATTCCAGCCCGGAAAATACTTCAACATTTTTCTGTTCTCGTGATACCTTTGAATCCTAGCCGCTCACGATTCAAGTGCCGGAAATATTTCGACATGTTTCTAGTCTCCTGGTACTTGTGAATCCTTAGTGCTCACAATTTCGGCCAAAAAAATACTTTGACATGTTTCTAGTCTCCTGTCACATATGAATCTACAGCGTTTACAATTCCAGCCCAGACCTCGAAAATACTTCTACATGTATCTGATCTCCTGATGCTTTTGAATCCTAACTGCTCACAATTCCAACCTTGGAAATACTTCGACATATTTCTGGTCTCCTAGTACATAAAGAATCTTTAGCGCTCATAATTCCTGCCCGGAAAAACTTCCACATTTTTATGTTGTTTTGGTACTTTTGAATCCTTACTTACCGCTCATATTTCTAGTGCGGAAATATTTCGACAAATTTTTGACCTCCTGGATCTTTAGCATTCACAATCCTAGCTCCGAAAATACTTCGACATGTTTCTTATCTCCTGGTACTTTTAAATTCTAACCGGTCACCGTTACAGCGCCGTAAAAATTTCGAAATATTTATGGTTTCCTGGTACTTGTGAATCTTTAGCGCTCATAATTTCAGCCAAAGAAATACGTCAAACATGTTTCTGTTCACCTGTCACATGTGAATCTATAGCGTTTACAATTCCAGCCCGGAAAAAACTTCAACATACATATTTCTGTTCGAAGGTAAAAAAACAAATCCTTGCCCAAAAATACTATAACATCGTTCTATTCTCCTGGTACTTGTGAATCTTAAGCGCTCATTATTTCAGCCAAGGAAATACTTCGACATGGTTCTGGTCTCCTATCACATGTGAATCTATAGCGTTTACAATTGCTACCCGGAAAAAAATTCAACAAATATATTTCTGTTCGAAGGTTAAAAAAAAAAATAACAAAAAATATTCGGGCCCAAAAATACATAAACATCGTTCTGTTCTCCTGGTACTTGTGAATCTTTAGTGCACTCAATTTCAGCCCCGGAAATATTACGACATGTTTCTGTTCTCCTGGTAATTGTGAATTTGAAGTACTAAGGCAGCAGAAGCGCTAGGTTTCCATTTCCTCCTCAATCTCCATTAGGCCATGCCTTTTACCGGGATAAAAAGTAGCCTATGTTTGATTCCAATATGTGAACTATATGTGTGCCAAATTTCATCCAAATTCAGCCATTTTTGCCTGATTGAGGCACAAACATACAAACATACAAACATACAAACATACAAACATTCACATTTATAATATTAGTAGGATCTAGCACTTCGCCCGCGACTTCGTCTGCGTAGACTTTAGAGGTGGCGCGCAAGTTCTTTGTCCCATATTGTCATTCTCGGAAATTCATCTTCATGATTCTTTATTCTGATAGTTTGTGAGTCTTTACTGTTCGTACTTTCAGCCCCAGTACTACTTTGACATGTTTCTGGTATTCTGGTACTTATTAATCTTTCCCTCATAACTCCAGCCCAGAAGAAACTTCGATATGTTTCGGTTCGCCTGGTATTTTTAAATGCAAACCACTCATAATTCAAGCTTTGGAAATACTTCGACATGTTTCTGGTACCCTGGTACTTGTGAATCTTTAACGCTCATAATTACAGCCCGGAAACCTAACCACTCAAAATTCTAGCGCCGGAAACATTAAAACATGTTTCTGGTCTCCTGGTATCTACTTTTGTGTCTGTAGCGCTCATAACTACAGCCCCGAAAATACTAACAACATACACACACCGACACCGACATATTTCTAATCTCCTGGTACTTTTAAATCCTAACCGCTCGCAATCCGAACCCTGAAAATACTTCGACATGTTTCTGGTCTCCTAGTACATACTGAATTTTTAACGCTCATAATTACTGGCCGGAAAAACCTCCACATTGTTCTGTTGTTCAATCCTAATCGCTCACGAATCGAGCCCCGAAAATACTACGACATGTTTCTGATCTCTTGGTACTTTTGAATCCTAACCGCTCACAATTCCAACCCTAGAAATACTTCGACATGTTTCTGATCTCCTGGTACATAATGAATCTTTGGCGCTCATAATTCCTGCCCGGGAAACCTTCCACATTTTTCTGTTGTTTTGTTACTTTTAAATCCTTAGCGCACATATTTCTAGCGCAGAAATATTTTGACATGTTTCTGGCCTCTTGTTACTTATGAATCTTTATCATTCATAATCCTAGCCCCGAAAATACTTCGACATGTTTCTGGTCTCCAGGTACTTTTGAATTCTAACTGGTCACAATTCAAGCGCCGGAAATATTTTGACATATTTATGGTCTCCTAGTACTTGTGAATCTTTAGCGCTCATTATTTCAGTCAAAGAAATACTTCGACATGGTTCTGGTCTCCTGTCACATGTGAATCTATAGCGTTTACAATTCTAACCTGGAAAAAAATTCAACACACATAATTAATTATATCTGATCGACGGTTAATAAAAAAAAATAAAAAAAATATTCGAGCTCAAAAATACTTTAACATCGTTCTGTTCTCCCGGTACCTGTGAATCTTTAGCGCTCCCAATTTCAGCCCCGGGAACACTACGAAATGTTTTTGGTCTCCTGGTACATAGTGAATCTTTAACGCTGATAATTCCTGCCCGGGAAAAACGTCCACATATTTCGGAGTTCCTGGTACTTTTGAAAACATACCGCTTATAATTCTAGCACCGGAAATATTTCTACATGTTTCAGGCCTCCTGATACTTATGAATGTTTAGCTTTCATAATCCTAGCCCCGAAAATACTTCGACATGTTTCTGGTTTCCTGGTACTTTTGAATTCTAACCGGTCACAATTCCTGCGCCGGAAATATTTCTACATGTTTATGGTCTCCTGGTACTTGTGAATCTTTAGCGCTCACTCTTTCAGCCAAAGAAATACTTCAACATGGTTCTGGTTTTCTGCCACATGTGAATCTATAGCGTTTACAATTCCCGGAAAAAAATATAACACATATTTCTGTACGACGGTTAAAAAAAAACAAAAAATTTCGAGCCCAGAAATACTTTAACATCGTTCTGTTCTCCTGGTACTTGTGAATCTTTAGCGCTCTCAATTTCAGCCTCGGAAATACTACGACATGTTTCTGTTCTCCTTGTACTTGTGAATTTGAAGTACTAAGGCAGCAGAAGCGCTAGGTTTCCACTTTCTCCTCAATCTCCATTAGGCCATGCCTTTTACCGGGATAAAAAGTAGCCTATGTTTGATTCCAGTATGTGAACTATATGTGTGCCAAATTTCATCCAAATCCCTTCAGCCATTTTTGCCTGATTGAGGCACAAACATACAAACATACAAACATACAAACTTTCACATCCTACTAATATTATAAACTAGCACTTCGCCCGCGACTTCGTCTGCGGAGACTTTAGAGGTGGCGCGCAAATTCCTTGTCCCATATTCTCATTCTCGGAAATTCGTCGTTTTTCATAGTTTGTGAGTCTTTACTGTCCGTACTTTAAGCTCCGGAACGACTTTTATATGTTTCTGGTTTTAAAGATAGAAAAGAAAGAAAGAAAGAAAAATGTTTATTTTGGACTCGCACAAGACATATATCGCGCATATTTAAACTTTAGCGCAATAACTCCAGCCCAGAAAAAATTTCGATATGTTTCGGTTGTCCTGGTATTTTTAAATGCTAACCCCTCACGAATCCAGCCCCGATAATACTACGACATGTTTCTGATCTCTTGGTACTTTTGAATCCTAACCGCTCACAATTCCAACCCTGGAAATACTTCGACATGTTTCTGATCTCATGGTACATAATGAATCTTTAGCGCTCATAATTCCTGCCCGGGAAAACCTTCCATATTTTTCTGTTGTTTTGTTACTTTTAAATCCTTACCGCACATATTTCTAGTGCAGAAATATTTTGACATGTTTCTGGCCTCCTGGTACTTTTGAATTCTTACTGGTCACAATTCAAGCGCCGGAAATACTTCGACATGTTTCTGATCTCCTGGTACATAACGAATCTTTAGCGCTCATAATTCCTGCCCGGGAAAACCATCCACATTTTTCTGTTGTTTTGTTACTTTTAAATCCTTACCGCACATATTTCTAGTGCAGAAATATTTTGACATGTTTCTGGCCTCCTGGTACTTTTGAATTCTTACTGGTCACAATTCAAGCGCCGGAAATATTTCGATATGTTTATGGTCTCCTGGTACTTGTGAATCTTTAGCGCTCATTATTTCAGTCAAAGAAATACTTCGACATGGTTCTGGTCTCCTGTCACATGTGAATCTATAGCGTTTACAATTCTAACCCGGAAAAAAATCAACACACATATTTCTGTTCGACGGTTAAAAAAAAAAACAAAAAATATTCGAGCCCAAAATACTTTAACATCGTTCTGTTCTCCTGGTACCTGTGAATCTTTGGCGCTCCCAATTTCAGCCCCGGGAACACTACAACATGTTTCTGGTCTCCTGGTACAGAATGAATCTTTAACGTCCATAATTCCTGCCCGGGAAAAACGTCTACATTTTTTTTTTTTTTTTTTTCGTTTATTTTTTCAACACATTTTAGTAAATTTTACAGATAAATATGACACTTGTCCGAAACCTTTAAAGGTTTATGTGACAAAGTGGAGTAAGCAGGTTCGCTACACAGCATGTTACATAACACAGGGAAACATAAGTTTACCTACGTACTTAAGTGATGTCACCAGTAAAGTAATACTTTTTTAAGTTAACTTTACATTTTTTATATGTACTAGTAACAATATTTTTGACTACATTTTTGGGAATATTGTTTAGGGTATCAGGTAGAATATATCTCCACGTTCTCATGCCATACACATTTGCAGTTGTAGGTAGTTTGTATGTGGGCAGGTAATCAACATTACGTAGCTGTTTTGGTCTAATGTTTAAAGTTAAGGAACTAATATTATTAAATTTATCCAAAATAATTGCCGACCTGAATTTATCAAAGACCGACATAACTTTACAATATTTAAATAATCCATACTCATCATCTTTACATTTGAGTCTAATATTCTTTGGCACAATAGTCTTAAGTATAGTTATTTGCAATCTATATATTTTATCTATATAAGTTTTATAGGAACGTCCGTAACTAGTTAGCCCATAGCTTATGACTGAATCCGCCAGAGCGAGATACAGCATGCGAAGCGTGTGAAAGGGAAGTTTATATTTGAGGATAGCTAACATGGCGTTAATAGATCTAAGTTTGTTACTAACATTTTCAATGTGCGGTCCCCAATTAAAATGCTTATCTATAATAAGGCCTAGATAAGTATGCTGGTCGACAGCCTCTAGCGTAGGGCACGCACACATGCATGCAGTGGGCCCGCGATGCAGGCACTGGTGATCATGCGCAGTTATCGTAGGTACGTGACTAATCTTCATATAAGGAGAATGTATATGGATAATCTTTGTTTTACTAGCGTTGATAACCAGACCTGCATCGTGTGCCCATTTACACAGGTCATCAAATAAACGTTGCATCGCTGTTTGAGCCTCAAAAATGTTTTTATGGTGGGTTACCAAACACGTATCATCGGCAAACTGGTATACGGACTCCTCTGGAATAATATTACACATGTCATTTACATATAATAAATACTCTGTTGGGCCAATTATTGATCCTTGAGCTGTGCCCATTTCAGTAGGTATTTTTTCACTAAGGTAATTGCCTAAACGAACTACAGTATGACGACTTTTATGGTAATTTTTAAACCATTTCAAAAGAGGACCCCGTATACCACCCTGTTCGAGTCTACTGAATAAAGTTTTATACCGCAGAGTATCAAATGCTTTGCTGAAGTCTATGAGCGCAATAAGCACCTGTTCGCGAGCGCCCAGGTGCTTATTGACCTCATCCGAAAAAGCAGACAATAGCTGCGAAGTGTTACGACCTTTCTGGAACCCAAACTGTTTATTGTTTATAATATCATTGCTAGACAAAAAAGTATTAATTTCATTACCTAAATACCTTTCCACTATTTTGTCTATGCTAGGTAGAATAGTAATAGGCCTATAGTTATTTATATCGTTGTATGGACCTTTCTTGTGTATGGGTCTAATTATGCCAGTCTTTAATTCATCAGGATAGGATGACGTGGAAATACATAAGTTTATTAGATGAGTAATGACAGGTGTTATTTCGGAATTTATACACTGCAGGTCACTCACTCGAATACAATCTATACCCGGACTCTTTTTCTTATTTAAATGACTAATTATTTTAAAAACAATATCATCGGTAACTTTTTTAAATCTCATAGACACATTAGACACTTTTTGGGAGAAAGTGTCCCGCAGAAGAGGTATCTCACAATTTTTACAAATTTTATTGATGTTGTCTTCAAAACCATGAGCAAACTTGTTACTTAAGGAACTAAAGTCTTCATTAAAATGCTTTTTAATTACATCATCCACCGCATTACACATCCTCCCACATAAATTGTTAATTATTTGCCATATTTTTCTAGTATTTCTAAAGTTTTCTGACACCTCTTTCCTAATTGAGTCATTTTTAATTTTAGATATATATTTATTTGTTTTATTTCTGTACCTGTTATACAATAATCTATTATTTACATTATTTTCATCTTGTTTCCATATCTCAAATAACTCGAGCTTTTTTTTACACATATGTCGCATTCTATCATTAATCCAAGTACTAACATGCCTTTTACCTAAATTAATTTGGGTTTGTATTTTACATTTTTCATATATTTCACAAAAATTTGTTGTAATAAATTTTAACACTTCAGTGGGAGTTTCAAAATCTAACGCAGACTTCCAATTTATGTTACTCAACTCAGCTCGTACTTTATCATTATCTAGCTTAGTTATAGTCTTACAATGATTGCCAGTAGGCCGCGTATTGTGAACAAGTGTTAAACCCGTTATATAATGGTCAGCTATTTTATAGTTAATTACAGATGAGTACACCGCCTTACAATTCATTAAACGTGCAAAAATATGATCAATACAGGACTTAGTTAATGAGTTACCTTTTGTTTCGACGCGCGTGTGCTGCGTAATTCCACATTCGAGACCATTTTCACTCATAAAGTTTAAATATGCTGTCCGCACAGTTGTTATTTGCTTAAGATTAATGTTTATATCTCCTAATAGAACATAGTTACATGAACGTGGGTATAAACGAATGACACTTGAGAGTTCCTTTATAAAAGATGTTTTGTTCAAATCGGGCGGCCGATACACTGCACATACACATAGTTTGTATCCATAGTTCGTTTCAATCTCGCCGGTTATGCACTCATAGAAACTTGTAGTTGTAGGTATCCGCGTAAAACTAAGACTGTTATGCACAAACATAATTATGCCGCCTCCTTTACGATAACGACGAAGTTGCGAGTACATGTTGTAATCCGGGAGTTGAAATAGATTTACACAGCTATCTGACATGTTAACTTCTGTTATTGTTATAATATGTACGATGTGAGGGCTCGACGATATTATGTACTCAAGGTGGGCATAGTTTTTGACCATTGAGCGAATGTTGACATGGAGAACATTTAGGCGATTATGTCCAGTTTTAACACTCTTCACAAAAGATGACCACGTATTGTGGTTATTTTCTTGGATCGTTGATTCATCCATGACATCCATATCGGTGGTAGATAATTGGGTCGCCGGTATGCTGACGACATTGTCGGTAGGTAGTAGAAAGAATCGTGGTTAGATCAATCTTTAACATTGTGAAATGCGATCTTCAGTTTATTGATGTCGCTTTCATAATTAATATGACAGACTTTATCATTATCAGATTTACGTGCCAAAATATGGCCATTTTTACACCAAACATATTTATACAGATCTTTCAGATCAGACTTAGCTTTCCAAAGTAAAAAAGAGAAATGAGGTGAAAGTGACTCACGAAAGTATATTTTGCTGTCATCCGCTCCTCCCATGTCCTTGCCTGATTTTTGTTTTGTTTTTGAAGCCAGCAGCCACTGGTCTCGTTTGCCTTCACGGAGTCCGATTACGATTGCGGGGGGCTGGGTCTTCTTGGGGTTACTTTTCCTACGACCAACTTTTCGATAGGCCTTGAGTATGTCATCATGGTTGAGGTCAAATACCTTGCATAGTTTGGATGTGACGTCCTGTATTTCCTCATTTTCCCGTTCAGGTATGCCACAGATTTCAATCTGATTTGCGAGTGCCGCTTGCTCCATAGAGGAGATTTTTAGCTCCAGGGCCTCGTTATGCAACTTAAGATTTTTATTATGATTTCTGAGATCATTATATTGGTTTTCCAATGTTTTTAGGCGGGTATCGTATGAATTAAATTTCTCCTCGTAATCATCTATCTTGTCAGAGAAGAACTGGAGTGTTGATTGGATTGACTGCATTTCAACCCGGATCGTTTCCCGTACTTCTCGACGGAGCTCCATGATGATATGAGCCGACACGGTGTTACTCAGTATCTCGGTGTCAGTATTATCGTCATCCTCAGGGTCTGGCATGATACAGGAGATACGCTTGGGTTTCAAGTTACCCACACATTGGCGACATTTCCAATCCACAGACTCTGTCGACTTTAATGCTGTTAATTGTTCGGCTGAGATGCCTGCACACGATGCGTGCAACCACTTACAGCACTTTGTACACTGCAATCCAGGAGATTTTTTTGTCACTGTTTTAGAACACTTTGTACACTTCATTTTGCAAACGATGCGCGTGCGCAGATAATAGCTCGGTAGCAATTAGGAGACGCGTGCGATTCGGCTCGGTGGCGAGAGCGAACTGAACATATTTTGGATTTCCTGGTCCTTTTAATCCATTCCGCTCATAATTCTAGCACCGGAAATATTTCTACATGTTTCTGGCCATCTGATACTTATGAATATTTAGCATTCACAATCCTAGCCCCGAAAATACTTCGACATGTTTCTGGTTTCCTTGTACTTCTGAATTCGAACCGGTCACAATTCCAGCGCCGGAAATATTTCGACATGTTTATGGTCTCCTGGTACTTGTGAATCTTTAGCGCTCACTATTTCAGCCAAAGAAATACATCGACATGGTTCTGGTTTTCTGTCACATGTGAATCTATAGCGTTTACAATTCCAACTCGGAAAAACATTTAACATACATATACGTACGACGGTTAAAAAAAAAAAAAACAAAAAATATTCAAGCCCAAAAATACATTAACATCGTTCTGTTCTCCTGGTACTTGTGAATCTGTAGCGCTCATTATTCCAGCCCCGAAAATACTACGACATGTTTCTGTTCTCCTGGTACTTGTGAATTTGAAGTACTAAGGCAGCAGAAGCGCTTGGTTTCCACGTCCTCCTCAATCTCCATTAGGCCATGCCTTTTACCGGGATAAAAAGTAGCCTATGTTTGATTCCAGTATGTGAACTATATGTGTGCCAAATTTCATCCAAATCCCTTCAGCCATTTTTGCCTGATTGAGGCACAAACATACAAACATACAAACATACAAACATTCACATCCTACTAATATTATAAACTAGCACTTCGCCCGCGACTTCGTCTGCGTAGACTTTAGAGGTGGCGCGCAACTTCCTTGTCGCATATTCTCATTCTCGGAAATTCATCGTCATGATTCTATATTCTGATATTTTGTGAGTCTTTACTGTCCGTACTTTCAGCTCCGGAACTACTTCGACATGTTTCTGGTATTCTGGTACTTGTTAGTCTATAGCGCTCATAACTCCAGCCCAGACAAACTTCGATATGTTTCGATTCTCTTGGTATTTTTAAATGCTGCCAGCTTCGGAAATACTTCGACATGTTTCTGGTTTCCTGGTACTTGTGAATCTTTAACACTCACAATCCTCGCCACGAAAATACTTCCGCTAGTTTCTGGTCTCCTGGTACATAATGAATCTTTAGCGCTCATAATTCCTGCCT
Organism: Lacanobia wlatinum; assembly: GCA_947578705.1. NCBI lineage: Eukaryota > Metazoa > Arthropoda > Insecta > Lepidoptera > Noctuidae > Lacanobia > Lacanobia wlatinum. Next base: position 1,888,920 of record OX388048.1, on the reverse strand, counting down.
GGGAACAACAGCCCCCTTTTTCAAGCGCGGAAATATTTCGACATGTTTATGGCCTCCTGGTACTTATGAATCTTTAGCATGCACAATCCTAGCCCCGAAAATACTTCAATTTGTTTCTGGTCTCCTGGTACTTTTGAAATCTTTCCGGTCACAATTCCAGCGCCGGAAATATTTCAACATGTTTCTGGTCTCCTGGTACTTGTGAATATTTAGCGATCACAATTTCAGGCAAAAAAATACTTTCACATGTTTCTAGTCTCCTGTTGTTTGTGAATCTATGGTATTTACATTTCCAGGCCGGAAAAAACATCGACATACATATTTCTGTTTGACTGTTAAAAAGTTAAATAAGAAAAATTCAAGCCTAAAAATACCATCGTTCTGTTCTCCTGGTACTTGTGAATCTGTAGCGCTCATTATTCCAGCCACGAAAATACTTCTACACATATCTGATCACCTGGTGCTTTAGAATCTTAACTGCTCAAAATTCCAACCCTAGAAATACTTCGTCATGTTTGTGGTCTCCTGGTACATAATGAATCTTTAACGCCCCGGAAAAAATATCACATTAATCTGTTGTTTTGGTAATTTTGAATCCTTTCCGCTCATATATCTAGCGCGGAAATATTTTGACATCTTGCTGGCTTCCTGGTACTTATGAATCTTTAGGATTCACATACTTTTCTCCGAAAATACTTCGACAGGTTTCTGGTGTCCTGGTAATTTTGAATTCTAACCGGTTATAATTCCAGTGCCGGAAATAATTTGACATGTTTATGGTCTCTTGGTACTTCTGAATCTTTAGCGCTCATAATTTCAGCCAAAGAAATACTTCTTCAACATGTTTCTGGTCTCCTGTCACATGTGAATCTAGCGTTTACAATTCTAGCCCGGAAAAATCTTCAAAATACATATTTCTGTTCGACGTAAAAAAAAAAAAATATTCGAGCCCAAAAATACTATAACATCGTTCTGTTCTCCTCGTACTTGTGAATCTTTAACGCTCCCAATTTCAGCCCCGAAAATATTACGACATGTTTCTGTTCTCCTGGTACTTGTGAATCTAAAGTACTAAGGCAGCAGAAGCGCTGGGTTTCCACTTCCTCCTCTGTCTCCATTAGGTCATGCCTTTTACCGGGATAAAAAGTAGCCTATGTTTGATTCCAGGATGTGGACTATATGTGTGCCAAATTTCATCCAAATCCCTTCAGCCATTTTTGCCTGATTGAGGCACAAACAAACAAACATACAAACATACAAACATACAAACATTCACATTTATAATATTAGTAGGATGTGAATGTTTGTTGTATGTTTGTATGTTTGTATGTTTGTATGTTTGTATGTTTGTATGTTTGTATGTTTGTATGTTTGTGCCTCAATCAGGCAAAAATGGCTGAAGGGATTTGGATGAAATTTGGCACACATATAGTTCACATACTGGAATCAAACATAGGCTACTTTTTATCCCGGTAAAAGGCATGGCCTAATGGAGATTGAGGAGGAAGTGGAAACCTAGCGCTTCTGCTGCCTTAGTACTTTAAATTCACAAGTACCAGGAGAACAGAAACATGTCTTAGTATTTTCGGGGCTGAAATTGAGAGCGCTAAAGATTCACAAGTACCAGGAGAACAGAACGATGTTATAGTATTTTTCGGCTAGAATATATATTTTTTTAACCGTCGAACAGAAATATGTATTTTGAAGATTTTTCCGGGCTTGAATTGTAAACGCTATAATAAGATTCACATGTGACAGGAGACCAGAAACATCTTGAAGAAGTTCTTCTTTGGCTGAAATTATGAGCGCTAAAGATTCAGAAGTACCAGGAGACCATAAACATGTCAAATTATTTCCGGCACTGGAATTATAACCGGTTAGAATTCAAAATTACCAGGACACCAGAAACATGTCGAAGTATTTTCGGAGCTAGGTATGTGAATCCTAAAGATTCATAAGTACCAAGAAGCCAGCAACATGTCAAAATATTTCTGCGCTAGATATATGAGCGGTAAGGATTCAAAATTACCAAAACAACAGATAAATGTGAAATTTTTTCCCGGGCAGGAATTACGGGCGTTAAAGATTCATTATGTACCAGGAGACCACAAACATGAAACATGATAGATGACGTATTTCTAGGGTTGGAATTGTGAGCAGTTAGGATTCTAAAGTACCAGGTGATCAGATACGTGTAGAAGTATTTTCGGGGCTGGAATAATGAGCACCACAGATACTTACAAAAGTACCAGGAGACCAAAACATTTCAAATTATATTTTTGGTAGGAATTGTAAGCGCTATAGATTCACAAGTACTAGGAGACCAGAAAAATGATTTAAAGTTTCTTGCGCTGGAATTTGGAGTGGTTAGGATTCAAAATTGAAGAAGGAAAACAGAAACGTGCCGAAGTATTTCCGAAGCTGGAATTGTGAGTGGATAGCATTTAAAAATACCAGGAGAACCGAAACATACCGGAGTTTTTTCTGGGCTGGAGTTACGAGCGCTTATGTTTAATAAATACGCGATATATGACTTGTACGAGTCCCAAATAAACATTTTTCTTTCTTTTCTATCTTTAAAACCAGAAACATGTCGAAGTAGTTCCGGAGCTGAAAGTACGGACAGTAAAAACTTACAAACTATGAAAAACGATGAATTTCCGAGAAAAAGAATATGGGACAAAGAATTTGCGCGCCACCTCTAAAGTCTACGCAGACGAAGTCGCGGGCGAAGTGCTAGTTTATAATATTAGTAGGACTGAAGTTTTTCCCGGGCAGGAATTTGAGCGCTAAAAAATCATTATGTACCAGGAGAACCGAAATATATTGAAGTATTTCTTTGGCTGAAATAGTGAGCGCTAAAGATTCACAAGTACCAGGCGACCATAAACATGTCGAAATATTTCCGATGCTGAATTGTGACCAGTTAGACTTCAAAAGTACCAGGAGAACTGAAACATGTAGTAGTATTTTCGGAGCTGAAATTGGTACGCGCTATAGATTTACAGGTACCAGGAGAACAGAACGATGTTAAAGTATTTTTGGGCTCTAATATTTTTAGATTTTTTGTTTAACCGTCGAACAGAAATATGTGTGTTGAATTTTTTTCCGGGTTAGAATTAAAAACGCTACAGATTCACATGTGACAGGAGACCAGAACCATGTCGAAGTATTTCTTTGGCTGAAATATTGAGCGCTAAAGATTCACAAGTACCAGGAGACCATAAACATGTCGAAGTATTTTCGGGGCTAGGATTGTGAATGATAAAGATTCATAAGTACCATGAGGCCAGAAACATGTCAAAATATTTCTGCGCTAGAAATATGTACGGTAAGGATTTAAAAGTAACAAAACAATAGAAAAATGTGGAATTTTTTCCCAGGCAGTAATTATAAGCGCTACAGATTCATTATGATGTACGAACCAGAAACATGTCGAAGTATTTCTAGGGTCAAAATTGTGAGCGGTTAGGATTCAAAAGCACCGGAGATCAAAAACATGTAGAGGTTTGGAATTATGAGCGCTACAGATTCACAAGTACTAGGAGAACAGAACGATGTCAAAGTATTTTTGGGCTGGAATATGTTTTGTTTTTTTAGGGTTCCGTACCCAAAGGGTAACGTACCCTATTATTATTAAGCCTCCACTGTCCGACGGACACCAGTAGAATAGAACGATTTTAAAATATTTTTGGGTTAGAATATTTATTTTTTATTTTTTAACAGTTAGCCGATGGATGCGAGACGCACCCGGTCGTTGTGGCGACGCTTGGGGGAGGCCTTTGTCCAGCGGTGGACGTCTTTCGGCTGATATGATGATGATGATGATGAAACAGAAATAGGTATGTAGCTGTTTTTTCCGGGCTGGTATTGTAAATGCTATAGATTCTCAAGTAACAAGACTAGAAACAAGTCAAAGTATTTTTTTTTGGTATTATGAGCACTAAAGATTCACAAGTACCAGGAGAACATAAAAATGTCGAAGTATTTTCCAGGCTGGAATAATGAGTGCTAAAGATTCATTATATATTTCTGGCGCTAGAATTGTGAGCGGTTAAGATTCAAAAGTACCGGGAGAACAGAAAAATGTCGAAGTATTTTTGGGGCTAGGATTGTAAATGCTAAAGATTCATAAGTATAAGGAGATCAAAAACACGTTGAAGTATTTCTAGGGTTGGAATTTGAGCGGTTAGGATTCAAAAGTACCAAGAGATCGGAAACATGTCGAAGTATTTTCGGGGCTGGAATTTTGAGCGCTACAGATTCACAAGTCGATACCAGGAGACCAGAATTATGTCAAATTATATTTTCGTACTGAACAGAAACATATCGAAGTTTTTTTTGGGCTGGAATTATGAACGCTAAAAAGTCACAAGTTCCAGAATACCAGAAACATGTCGAATTAATCGAAGAATTGTCGCTGAAAGTACGGACAGTAAAGACTGACAAACTATCAGAATAAAGAATCATGAAGATATTTTGATAATTTGTGAGTCTTTACTGTCCGTACTTCCAGCTCCAGAACTACTTCGACATGTTTCTGATATTCTGATACTTGTGAATCTGTAGCGCTCATAATTACAGCCCTGAAAATACTTCGACATATTTCTTATCTCTTGGTACTTTTGAATTCTAACTGCTCCCAATTCCAACCCTGGAAATATTGTTTCTGTTCTCCTCGTACATAATGAATCTTTAGCATTTTTTTTTTTGAGGGTAGTCCCAAGTAGCACATACAAATTTTGGAGCTCATTAAATTTTAAATTTAAATAAATATTAAAAACAGTTTTTAAATGCCAAAATGTTTTTAAAGAACTACTTTAACCTCGGGAGCACTCAGGCAATGCATCAACTCTCCTTCACAACACTTCTTTGCACTGCCAGCACTGCACTTCACAATCATGGACCTTTACTCAAAGTTTTCAAGCTGTGTCGAGGAACTTTCATCTACGTTTGCTTCGAGGATGTCACAATACGAGGAAGACTTGAAGAATGCCAGAAGTGAAGCATCACACAAGTCAATGGCCAGCCTGTCCAGGGACTTCACTGAGTTCAAGGGACTCGTGCGGAAAAACTTGACGGCACTGAAATCCCAGATTGCTTGTGGTGGGGTCGGATCGCCATGAGATGGCTTCCCGGGCTAAGGTTCTCCTGTTTCATGGCTTAAAAGAGGAAAAGGTTATTGATCCTAACACTGGCCTACTAAACATATTATCGGAGCGTCTTGAAATGACAAATGTACACCTGCCTGTCACCGTCTCGGTAGCAACACCAGCAAGCCTCGTCCCCTCTTGGTACGCTTTGAAAGCCGCATAGTGCGGAATGAGGTGTGGCGAAGTAAAACCAAATTGAAAGGGTCCGGTCTAACGCTTTCTGAGTTCCTTACCAAGCCCAGGCACGACATTTTTATGAATGCTTGGAAGTATTACGGAATACATAAGTGTTGGACTTCTGAGGGGAAGATCGTCATCCAGGTTTCCGATGGTACACGGTGGAAGATTGAGTCTCCCTTGGATTATCGAGAACTGATAGCCAAGTTCCCTGTTGCCGTGACCACAGCTGTAACATCGAAGCAAGTGCCCGACAGGAGAACACGCAAGCCTGCTAAATGATGGTGCTTCGTCACGACTCCACCATTTCTGTATGTACAGGTAGATTTAATTTTGTTTTTGAATGTCGGTCACTCTAGTGTTGTTTTTGTAGTTTTATATTTTGTCGTGTTGTTTTGACATATGCCATGTAAATGTAATTATTGTCACTAATGTCACTTAAAGTTTCGTTCGGAAACTTTACGTTTACTTTGGCCAAATGGCTTTTAATCTTATTTTATCAGGTTGTATTGTTAACCGGCGAGTGCATCGAGGTTATAGTATAAAAAATATTTTTGTTCTCTTAGATTAGGTTATATATAATTTAAACGTATTTATTGATTTATTTTATTAATATTTTATTATGTCTGAAGATTTACTTGATGACAGTTTTTCTCATGTTCATCCGCTTGTGCGTCAGATCAGAGCTTTGCCAGTGCTTTTGGCGATGACACTTCTCTGAATCTTCAAGACCTCATTTCATTCATTCATCTTCTACTTTTTCAAACTGTCGCAAATTTTTTAACGTTGTCCACATAAATGCTCAAAGCATTCCAGCTCACTACTCTGATCTGCTGTCTTCCTTCGACTCAGATCTTGTTCACGCTGTCCTTGTATCCGAATCTTTTCTTAAGCCTGCACTTCCTTCCACGCAGTATTCACTACTTGGGTACAAAATCGTGCGCAATGACAGAACGGGCAAGGGAGGTGGAGGGGTTGCTATTTATCTCAGAGGTGATATCACTTACAGGGTTGTCGACCAGTCTCCGAGTGTCTACTCAAAGACTGCTGAACACCTATTTGTTGAAATAGACTTTCAGCATACAACACACACACATTTCAGCTACTTTTGGGAGTCTATTATAGTCCCTCCTGTCAAATTGACTACTTTTCCTCCTTTGAGACAAAATAAGAAAATCTTATCCCCCTATATAGACCACACACTAATTCTCGGAGACTTTAATACTTGTCTGCTGAAGGGAGACTCGCGCAGCCGTAAACTCCAATCACTTGTCTCTTCTGTCAACATGCACGTTCTTTCTCTCAATGCTACTCACAGGGCTCCTCACTGTACTCCTTCTCTCTTAGATCTCATTTTAGTATCAGACCATATCAGAGTAGCCACACATGGACCGCTTCCTGCCCCTTTTTCCTATCATGACCTCATTTACCTTTCCTATAAGATTCGACCTCCTAAACACAAGGCCAAATTTCTTTTTCTTCGTTGTTTTAAAAACATTGATTTGGAGCGTTTAAGAGCTGACGCTGATGGCATTGACTGGTCCTCTGTGTACAGCTGCGAGGATGTGGATACTATGGTGTCAATCTTCAGCAGGACTATGTTGGAGCTGTATGAGGTACATGCTCCCTTAAAAAAGGTAAGAGTAAAGCACCTACCTGCACCATGGCGATCCTTAGCAATAAAAAACCAGAGGGGTAAGCGGGACAAGGCCAAGCATTTATACAGGAAGCGTTCCACTGAGGAAAACTGGGAGCTTTATAAAACTTTGCGAAATCGCTGCAGTCGTTTGTGTAGGAATGCAAAAAGGCGCCACATTCACAACTCCATTGAAAACTTCAACCAATCACAAGTATGGCAATTTCTGAAGTCTCTTGGTATTGGTTAAACAACTAGCAAGAGTTCTTCTGATAAGTTGGACCTCAATGCACTTAATGTATACTTTTCTAAGTCTCCGATTGTACTCGACAACCTTGTGAAATCGTCAACTCTCCATGATCTTTCAAGTCTTCCTTTGCTGAAAATACTTCTTTCTCTTTTTAACCAATTCCTGAACTGGATATTAGGAAATGTCTCCTATCCATATCCACTAAAGCCGTAGGTGACGATGGCAACTCCAAATGCTTCTATCCATTATAAATGAAATTGTTCCGGTCATAACTCATATCATCAATTTTTCTCTCTACTCTAACTCCTTTCCTTCAGCGTGGAAGAAGGCTTACGTTCTGCCGCTTCCTAAAGTTTCAAATCCCTCTTCACCATCCCAGTTCCGTCCAATATCTATCCTCCCAGTCCTCTCCAAAGTCCTTGAAAGTATTGTACAGAAGCAACTGTCTTATTATCTTTCCTCTAATAGCCTGTTGAGTCCATACCAATCTGGCTTCAGACCTGGCCATAGCACTGTGACAACTCTAGTCAAAATAACTGATGACATAAGGCTGGCTATGGAGAACAAATGTCTAACAGTATTGGTACTACTCGACTTCAGCAGTGCTTTTGATTCAGTTGACTTTGACATTCTCTTGGGAATACTTTCCTCTCTAAATGTCTCTGCATCAGTAATTGAGTGATCCAAATATTATCTTCAAGGCCGCTCGCAGTCTGTTCGATCTGACGAGGTTTCCTCTGAATGGTGTGATTTGGCTGCGGGCGTTCCACAAGGTGGCGTCCTCTCTCCTCTTCTCTTCTCAGTTTTTATAAACGCTATCACAAAGGTCCTTACTTCGAACTATCATCTCTATGCAGATGACTTGCAGCTATATCGTCATTTTAAAGTGGGTGAACTGGATGAGGCTGTGGCTGCCATCAATAATGACCTTGCAAGTGTCAACACGTGGGCTAAATCCTATGGACTCTTGCTGAACCCAACTAAATCACAAGAGCTCATTGTTGGTGGCAGATACATGCTCAGCCAATTAGTTCACCGGTCTCTGCCGCCAGTATTGTATAACTCAGTGCCTATAGTATATTCTAAAAGCGCTAAGAACCTCGGCGTCCATATGGACTCTTGGGAGGTTCATGTTGCTCATGTTAGTAAGAGGGTATTCTACACTTTCCAGTCTCTTAAACGTCTTCAAAAATTCCTTCCATTTCACACTAAGGTCAGTCTTGCTCAATCTCTTCTCCTACCAATTATAGACTATGCGGATGTCTGTTTTCTAGATGCAACGGAGGTGCTCCTAAATAAGCTTGAGCGACTGCAGAATTTGTGCATACGCTTCATTTTTGGCCTCTGGAAATACGACCACGTGTCGGAGTTCCGGACCAGATTGGGGTGGCTGCCGATCCGGCATCGACGAGATAGTCACATCCTATCCCTTCTCTATACTATCGTGTTGTCTGCCCAGGATAAGGGGATGTGTACATTGCTGGTAATACTCGATTTTTCCCGGGCATTTGACGCAATAAATATACCATTGCTACTATCTAAGTTGACTTATTACGGTTTCGACCCTGACGCTGTACAATGGTTCCAGAGCTACCTTAGTAATAGAAAGCAACTTGTTGACCTGCATTTGGGGATGGCATCATACTTAGATCGGCGGCCTTATCGCTTTTAGCGATAAGGCCGCCCATTGTGTCACCCTATGTAATGTTTTCTTCATCTATTTTTTTTCTGTAACTTATATGGTGTACAAAATAAAGAGTATTCTATTCTATTAGATCGGCACTCAGTTGTGTAAAGAGAGGAGTCCCGCAAGGCTCTATATTAGGACCGATTATTTTTATATTATACTGTGCTGACATAATTAAATGCCTTCAGAAATGCAGGTACCATATATACGCCGATGACGTTCAAATTTATATATCATTTTATCCAGACGAATATGATAGTGCCCTAAAAGACCTAAACGATGATCTTCGCAGAATCGCCGCCTGGTCCAATGATAATTGCCTGTCACTAAACCCAAACAAAACAAAATTCATGGTACTTGGCACAAGACAGCAGCTAGCTAAACTACCCGCAACTTTCATGGTCGAACTCATGGGCAAACCAATTGAGCGAGTCTACGAAGCACGAAACCTTGGTCTTGTTATGGACCAGAACCTTCGCTTCGAAAAACATGTCGCAGACTCAGTGCGAAACTGCTTCTACCGCCTCAAAGTTCTGTATAAAATGAGGCCGTACTTATCTGAATCACTTCGGGAGCAGCTTGTAGAAAGTCTGGTTTTGTCCAGGCTAAACTATGCCGATACGGTGTATGGCCCGCGCCTACTGGCTCGTACAGACCAGCTCATTCAGAGGGTTCAGAACGCCTGTGCTCGGTTTTGCTACAAAATTCCTCCCAGACGCCACGTAACGCCCTTCCTCAACAAACACTTCTCTCTTAAAATGAAATCGAGACGTAAACTACATTTGGCCTGCCTGTTGTTCGGTGTCGTTAAATTTCAAAAGCCAGACTACCTCTACAGCAAGCTAAGCTGGATCGCTGGCAGACGAGAATGTGAGAGAAGGCAATGTTCGCAGCAACTTTCATCGCAGCCCCACTGTACAGCAGCGTTCAGAGGCAGTTTCAGTTACGCAGCATCCAAAATATCGACGGGTTCCGGGCTATTTGTATTAACCGACATTTTTGAAACTTTACACCAGAGCAGTTTAAAGTTTCGATTTTTAGAAAAAAAAAATAACTTTAGCAAATCGCATTATTTTTTAAAAAAGAAGGATATTAGTGTTTTTATAACATATTTCCCATAATCAGATTATTATTTTTTTCTAATACTTCTATTTTTAACGAAGATAAATGTTGCTTAATACAAAATGACCCATATTTTACTTTTTTTTTGTTCCAGGCTAAATGACTTATGATAATTGTTTCTTATTCCAGGCTAAATGACTAAACCGCCTAGGTTTATTATTTTTTGTCCCAAGCTAAATGACTTAACCGCCTAGGCATACAAATAATGGCTCTAAGGTAAGTGCTTTAATCAAAGAGTTGGTCATATTTAAAACCTAAGCTAATTGTTTTTAATACCATATCTTAAACTTATTAATATATGGCTAATTAGTTTATGCGACTGATTTTTTTTAAATAAATGGTTTGTAATCATACTTGAATAATGAAGTATGCAGAAATTGGCGATTAAAACATTGATAAATTAAAAGGTACACACATAGGGTATACCTACCTATCTTGTTAATATTTATGAAATGAGAAATAAAACACACATTATAAATTGTTTAGATAAGTTTTTTATTTAAAATGACAATCACCTAGGAACAGCAGTAACTTCTTAGCTTACCAAGGTAACAACAATCTTACGGGGTTATTTTTCAATGACCGGCCATATTTTCACTGGGTGTTCTACCCATGAATATGAACAACTTTCACTATGGGACCGAATCTGAAATTACGAAAAAAAATTCTGCTGTTTCATACAAAAGTTCAATACCTACTCGACTAAAATGTATGAAACGGCTGATTTTTTTTTTCATGATTTCAATTATTGAAAAATAACCCTTTAAATACTATCCCTAGTTTCTCTTCAATAACAAAAATAATTTTTATCTCCTATGACAATAATAAATTGTAGTTCACTACAGTAACAAAAAATAATAATCAAAATGATAAAAAATAACATGTTAGTTAAAATTCAACCAATCTTTTCCTTCTTACTTTCTAATTTATTTTTCTTCTTCTTTATACTTAAACACTTGCTATTTTCCCATCAAATATAATGAAAATTGCTTAATTTGGCAGGTCTGTTTCGTCTTCAATATCAGTATCGATCAGTGTATCTTTGCCAGTATTGCTGGATGGTAGGTTGATATATTCTGAATGAAATATTCTTGGGATAGCGCCAGTGTCACATAGCTTTTTCAGGTCATTATATTTTGCTTTTGTGATAGGAAGCTTTGATTTATATTTTGCATTGAGTTGTTTCGGTTTTGCATAAATTTGTATGGACTCTTCTTTTGCATCATCTTGCATGCTATATTTGGCGACCATCACGTTTGGCGTAGACTTCTTGAATGTTGCTACACGAATCTTGCTTATTTTACCGACAAGGTTTCCCTTGAAATATTTTTCGGACAATTCTTCATAATTCTTGAAGTCTTCGTGTGTAAGGCCTTCCACCTGATAGGGTCCTGGATCCTTTCTAGCTAGCTGACAAATTGTCAGCCACTGTGAAGGCGCCCATACCGTTGTGTGTCGAACAGAATTTTCTATTGTAGCGTGAATACTGTCTACTGTCATCTCTGTGTGTCCTGGCAGCAGATAGTTCATCTGTATAGTTTCTAAATTTTTTGACATCAACAAAGCGTTGTGGATGGCTGCCAATACGATCTTGTTTTTATTTTGCCCGGGGCATGAATCCGAGTACAAAATTAAACTTTTAACGGTTTCACGTTCATCAACGTTTTCTATGTACTTTTGCAAAATAGTGGAAATCTCATTACCACCCCTTTTGGCTTCCGTTTCTCCCCAAACATAGCAGAAACCATTGCGGGTTACACTTTCGTAAAAACACAAGTTAAAAACTGTGTATTTTCTTGAATAAAAGAGTGTCATGCCGTTTCCATATGGGGTATTCAATACCTTTTGAAGGTCAAACGAGGTACAAATAATGGAACTATTCTTTTTTGGAAGTTCTCTATGACATTCTAACCTTTTCTTTGAGGCATCTTTCTCTTCCAAATGCTCCTTCATTTCTTCATTCTCTGTTATATCTTTGCCTTCAAAACGTAAACATTTAAGACATTTGTCCTTTTTCGGAACATGGAATCCGATATTGAACTCATCAGTAAAAATTTCAAGGAAAATCCTCTCACTTACGTAATCAACCCCTTTGCTGGCTTGATTTTCTTTATATATGCGGTAGAGATTTTTTATGTTTTTAAATTCTACTGGCAGGTATAATCTTGTACTATCCTTCCTACAATAATGTGAAGGAAGTGCCGGTAATTGTTTTATAAAATTGACAGCTGAGGCCTTGACTGTGTCAGATGTCTTATTTTTTGGAATAACTCTTCCTCTTGATTCAGTTTTTGCTGAACCCATAGATGCATTTGAGAGAGTGTAGTAAACGTATCGCTGAGTAATATCCAGAGTTTTTAGCAAAAATTGTTGACATATAGGGCGTCGACCCTCTCCATCGTTAATAAAATATTTAAAAGTATTGTCTCTTGAATTACTCTCTTTTGTTCTTTTTCTTTTAATTTCTTCCTTTGACGACATTCCTACTAACCAATCTTTTTTTCTTTCAGCGGACAAGGCCCAAAAATGATCAAACAATCCTTTCCTTCTTTCTTCACTAATCTCGGCACAATTATTCCCACATTTTTTTCCAACGCAAGCATTTTCATGTACTCTCTTTTCTTGAACGATTGATCCATCTTTTTTTGTATATTGCTGGCCAGATATTTTCAATTGGTTATTAAGTTTTTTTTTTATTTAGTCTCTTTTTTCTTATACCATCTTCACCAACTGTTGTCTCTTGTGATCTTTTCTTATTTTTCTTTTGTCTTTTCGTTGGATTATCAAGTTCACTTTCGCTAGAAGATTCGTCACCAGTCTCTTTCCATGACGAGGAATCCCATACGAAATCTTCCTGATCAGATAAAAAATCCACATAACTTTTCTTCATCACAGCCTGTTTTCTTTTCTTTTTTTTAGGTTGTGCTTCTTCATTGTCAGGAAAACTTGGTAAGTCTTCATCTTGTGCATTTCCTTCTTCTAAAGACCTTCTCATAATATCCATATCTTTATCAGGAATAATTTCCATTATCGTAGGTGTAAGATGTACCCTATTTTCTAAAGATTCATCTTTTTCTCTTTCTTTTTCTTGATTGGGTTCACTGTGTAATTTTTCTTCTTGTTGACAGTGCACTACTTCAGTTTTAGAAAGATTTTCTGTGTCTTCTCTACTTTGTGTCCTATCGATTTTCAGGTTTTCGGTATCGGTTGCAGTAATTTCTTGATGACAGTGCACTTTTTCAGTTTCCAAAAGATTCTCAGTGTCTGTTTTTTTTGCAGTCTTAGCAATTAGCGGGTTTGCAGTATCAAACACGTCAATTATTTCAGTATCATTATCTTCTGTGTTCTGAAATGTGAATAAATTTGTTTGAATTATACCGTTATATATATACAGTTATTATAATTATAATAATAAGTATTTAGTAGTAAATTTTGATTTAATTCTTTACTTTATGTTCATTTATAATAGGATAGTGATACTAGCTTACATGCTTTAGGATAAGTAATAAAACTGAGCCTTGTCTGAAAAATGATAACTAGTAGGTACATACCTCTTTTTCAAATTCGACCTCAATTTGAAAGACGTGGGAAGTGATTTTTTCATTCATTTCTGTCCTTATATTCTCTTTTAGTTCAGCTTTCGTCTTTTTGTATGGCGTTTTTATAATGAAGACCTGAAAACACAAAATACACATAAAATATATTGTTTAAATTGGTTTTTGTATTTTTAAACAGTCTCAAACAAATAAAGTTAAATTATAACTTTGGTGACCCTCATGGAAATCGAACCCACCACCTTTGGATCTATATCATACAACAGAACGTTAGTAATTTACTCACCTCATTATCTTTCTTTGCTTGTGGTGATTTTTTCGGAGTTTTATAGTTCATGTTTGCTATAATATCTAAAGGTACATTTTTATTCTGCAACTGATCTTCATCTTTAGTTTGCAGGATATTTTCTTCATAATGCGATAATTTTTCTCCCTCTAATGGTTGCAACACGAGCAGATCTTTGTTTTGTTCCATGTAGGAATGACTACCTAAAACGGTTACTGTTTTAGGCATGTTTTTTAAAAATATTTTTGGTCGCAGACTGGTAGAATCACCTTGGTTTTTATTACGCTCAACCGTTTCCTTTATTTTTACTTTTTCTCGTGTTTCAATTTCCGAATAATTTTTAATTTTATTTTTATATAATTTCCGTCGTTCTGGTTCCATTATTAGGTGTCAAACTGTAAAATAGTTAGGATAATATTAAATTTATTCAAATAAAATTAGGTAACCTGTTAAATTAGGAGTTATTTTTTACCCGTTTGCAAAATTTCGAGGTCAATTCTACTCATAAATGTTAGAAATACTTTTACAGGAAAGAAACGGGGTAATTCTTTTCGAAACCGGCATCATACGGCAAATTTACCCTATAATCCATAAAACTTGCACCTGTCACTTGCATCTATTTAACAGACTTTCGGATCTTTCCGAGTTTTAATTCTTCAGTAAGTATACTTAATAATTATTATCATCGTACAAGTAAAGTGTAATGACTCCCAGTTACTTAATAATCAAAGCTTTTCTTCAAAATGTAAAAAACTAAATGTAATAAACCCACCATAAAATCCAAAATTGATGACAAATGCTCTGCGCAGCTCCCACAAAACACTAAAACACGTCCGAACTTGCTCACGATTTGTGTCAACTAAAACGAGGTGGGCGACGCCTGAAGCGCCCGCGCGGGGTGGCGGGGGCATTTAAACTCGGGCGATGTATCGCGATGGCGCCAAAATCATTGTTTTAAACAACGTCATAATAGTCAATCCATTCAAAATGTTGATTGTATTAATGTGTAAACCGTTTAAGACAAACTGTTTGAAGTACTAGAACTTTACTTTTGCTATAACTGAAACGACACTGCAAATCAAATATTGGTAAAAAAAAATAGGTTTAACCATAATTTTTAAATGTTTACTGTTGAAATCCTAAATAGTTCATGCGATCGACATATCATTATCTACTGCAAGCTAAATGGTTGAAGTGACAACATCTAACATTTCATGTACAGAGCTAAATGTATGGATCGACACTGGGTATGAATTTGACAAAGAGGCTAAATGTATTAAACGACATTCTTGTATATTTACAAGGTAAAGCTAATTGTATTAAGCGACACTGGATTAGAATTTAACAAAGAGGCTAATTGTATGAAGCGACATTTCTATATATTTAAAAAGTCAGGCTAAATGCTTTAACGTACGTTGCCTGTAAATTGTTGCTCCAGGAAAAAAAGTTTAAACGACTGCCTGGTATTTGGTAGTCAGCTTAAGTACATAGTTCCTAAATTTGTCAATATTTTGTGTCACTTCAAACATTGCAGTCCAAAATGGGCCAAAAAATGCGGTTGTATTAAGCGACAAAAAAGTTCTCCGATCGTCACCAAACCCAGCTCAAATGACGCAGAAAAATTCGCTGATTCCAAATATGTATAAAAGTCTATATCGCTCAGAGTGTCGCTTAATACAATTAGCCCGGAACCCGTCGATATGGAATAATCTACCGCCGCCTATTAGAGCAATAAACAAAATCGGTACCTTTCGAAGACGCTTACGGCAGTATTTAATAGACGCGCAACGGAAACTTGACTTAACAAAATTGAACATTCCACTGATATGATGTCGGACCAATTTCTCTGTTGAAAGGATTCGGTGTTTGTGTGCCATAATGATTATTTACCCTTTTGCCGTTTTTTTTTTGCGTGGATTTACATTTACTTTTTATATAATTAGATAATATTTTATGTGCTTGTTGTGTCAATTGTTTTCTTTCCTTTTTTTTTTTTGTATATTTTTACACATTATCTATTACTAGACACTAAGTTATTATGTATCGTTTACTAACTTACTGGTTTACATCCGTACACTTCGACGTCAGGTTCAGTTGAAAATCAGCGTCAAGCAGCTCCTAGTTGTCTGGCATTTTGCTGAACTGGACCTATTTGGCGCAGCCACGGGGCACACGATGTTATTGTTTTGTTTTTAAAATTAAGTTTTTTATTGTACCTACCTACATTGTGTGTATTCGTGTGTGCCAAATAAATTAGTTTCTTTCTTTCTCTTTCTCTTTCAAAATATTTCCGGCGCTGGAATTGTGACCGGTTAGAATTCAAAAGTACCAGGAGACCAGAAACATGTCCAAGTATTTTCGGGGCTAGGATTGTGAATGCTAAAGATTAATTATGTACCAGGAGACCAGAAACATGTCCAAGTATTTGCAGGGTTGGAATTGTGAGCGGCTAGGATTCAAAAGCACCAGAAGATCAGAACCATGTAGAAGTAATTCGGGGCTGTAATAATGAGCGCTACAGATTCACAAGTACCAGGAGAACAGAACGATGATATAGTATTTTTGTGCTAGAATATTTTTTTTAACAGTCAAGCAGAAATATGTATGTATGTCGATGTTTTTTCCGGGTTGGAATTGCAAATGCTATAGATTCACAAGTAACAGGATACTAGAAACATATCAAAGTATTTTTTTGAGCGAAATTGTGAGCGCTAAAGATTCACAAGTACCAGGAGTCCAGAAATATATCGAAATATTTCCGGTGCTGAAATCATGAGCGGCTACGATTCAAAGGTATCAGGAGAACAGGAAAATGTCGAAGTATTTTCCGGGCTGAAATTATGAGCACTGAAGATTCATTATGTACCAGGAGACCAAAAACATGTCGAAGTATTTCCAAAGCAAGAATTATGAGCGGTAAGTATTCAAAAGTACTAGAACAACAGAAAAATGTGGAAGTTTTGTCGGGGCAGGAATTATGAGCACTAAAGATACTTTATGTAACGGAGACCAGAAACATGTCGAAGCATTTCCAGGGTGGGAATTGTGAGCGGTTAGGATTCAAAAGTACCAGGAGATTAGGAATATATGTCGAAGTTTTTTCGGGGCTGTAATTATGAGCGCTACAGATTCACAAGTAGATACCAGGAGACCAGAAAACTGTCAAATTATATTTTCGGCAGTAATTGTAAGCGTTAAAGATTCACAACAAACAGGGAACCAGAAACATGTTTTATTAATGTTTGGGGCGCTGGAATTTTGAGTGATTAGGTTTCAAAAGTACCAGGAGAACAGAAACATATAGCGGTTATTTCGGGGCTGTAATTATGCGTTAAAAATTCACAAGTACCGGGATATCAAAAACATGTTGATGGATTTCCGAAGCTGGAATTGTGAAAGGTTAGTATTAAAAAATACCAGGAGAACCAAACATATCGAAGTTTTTTCTGGGCTGGAGTTATGAGCGCTAAAGCTTCACATGTACCAGAATACCAGAAACATGTTGAAGTAGTTCCGGAGCTGAAAGTACGGATGGTAAAGACTCACAAACTATCAGAATAAAGAATCATGAAGATAAATTACCGAGAATGAGAATTTGGAACAGAGAAGTTGCGCGCAACCTCTAAAGTCTACGCAGACGAAGTCGCGGGCGAAGTGCTAGTATATATATATATATATATATTTCTGTTCGACGGTTAAAAGAAAAATACAAAAAATATTCTAGCCCGGAAATACTTTGACATGATTCTGGTCTCCTGGTACTTGTGAATCTTTAGCGCTCATTACTCCAGCCCAGTAAAAACTCCGATATGTTGTGATTCTCCTGGTATTTTTAAATGCTTACCACTCACAATTCCAGCGCCGAAAACATAAAAACATGTCTCTGGTCTCCTGGTACATAATGAATCTTCAGCGCTCATAATTTCTGACCGGAAATACCTTCACATTTTTCTGTTGTTCTAGTTATTTTGAATCCATATCGCTAATAATTCTTGCTCGCAATATTTCGACATGTTTATGGTCTCCTGGTACTTATGAATCTTTAGCGCTCATAATTTCAGCTAGAGAAATAATTCGACACGTTTCTGGTCTCCTGTCACATTTGAATCTACAGCGTTTACAACGTTGTACGACGGTTAAAAAAAAATATTCTAGCCCAAAAATCCTTTAATATCGTTCTGTTCTCCTGGTACTTGTGAATCTTTACCGCTCCCAATTTCAGCCCCGGAAATACAACGAAATGTTTCTGTTCTTCTGGTACTTTGGAATCTGAAGTACTAATGCAGCAGAAGTGCACGGTTTTCAACTTCCTCTTCAGTCTCCATTAAGCCATGCCTTTTACCAGGATAAAAAGTAGCCTCTGTTTGATTTCAGGATGTGAGCTATATGTGTGCCAAATTTTATCCAATTCCTTTCAGCCGTTTTTGTCTGATTGAGGCACAAACATACAAACTTTTACATACTCCTAATATTATAAACTAGCACTTCGCCCGCGACTTCGTCTGCGGAGACTTTAGAGGTGTCGCGCAACTTCTTTGTGAACTCTTGGAATTTCATCTTCATAATTCTTTATTCTGATCGTTTGTGAGTCTTAACTGTCCGTACATTCAGCCCCGGAACGACTTCGGCATGTTTCTGGTATTCTGGTACTTGTGAATATTTAGCGCTCATAATTCCAGCCCAAAAAAACTTCGATATGTATCTGTTCTCCTGGTATTTTTGAATCCGACTCACAATCCCAGCGCCGGAAATTCTTCGATATATTTCTGGTATCTTGGTACTTGTGAATCTTTAACGCTCATAAAAACAGCTCGAAAAAAACGTCCATATGTTTCTGTTCTCCTGGTACCTTTGAATCCTTGCCACTGCAAATTCCAGCACCGGAAATGTTAAGACATGTATTTGGTCTCCTGGTACTTGTGAATCTTTAGCGCTTACGATTCCTGCCGAAACTATAATTTGACATGGTTTTCGTCACTTGGTGTCTACTTGTGAATCTTCAGCGCTCATAATTCCAGCCCGGAAAATACTTCGACTTTTTCTGTTCTCTTGATACTTTCAAATTCTAAACGCTCTCGATTCCAGCGCCTGAAATATTTCGATATGTTTCTGGGCTCTTGGTACTTGTGAATATTTAGCGCTCACAATTTCAGCCAAAAAATACTTTGACATGTTTTCTAGTCTCCTGTTACTTGTGATTCTATAGCATTTACAATTTTAGCCCGGAAAAAAAACAGCGACATAAATACATATTTCTCTTTGACTGTTAAAAAAGAAACGAAAAAAAATCTGTCCCAAAAATACTTTAACATCGTTCTATTCTCCTGGTACTTGTGAATATGTAGTGTTCATAATTCAAGCCCCAAAACTAGTTCTACATTTTTCTGTTCTTCTAGTACTTTTGAATCTTAACCGCTCACGATTCCAGGGCCTGAAATATTTCGACATGATTCTGGTCTCCCCCTGGTTTGAAATTGTGAATCTTTGTCGCTCACAATTTCATCCAAATAAATATTTTGACATGTTTCTAGTATCCTGGTTTTTTTTAATTCTAACCAGTCACAATTCCAACCCTGGGAATTCATCGACATGTTTCTGCTGTCCTAGTACAGAATGAATCTTTAGTGCTCATAATTCCAGCCCGGAAAGAACTTCAAAATACATGTTTCTGTTCGACGGTTAAAACTAAGAACAAAAAATATTCTGGCACAAAAATAGTATAGTATCGTTCTGTTCTCCTGGTACTTGTGAAAATATTTTTAGCGCTCCGAGTTTCAGCCTCGGAAATACTCTGACATGTTTCTGTTCTCCTGGTAATTGTGAATCTGAAGTACTAAGGCAGCATAAGTGCTTTGTTTCCACTTACTCCTCAGGCTCCATGAAGCCATGCCTTGTACCGGGATAAAAAGTAGCCAATGTTTGATTCCAGGATGTGAACTATATGTATGCCAAATTTTATCCAAATCCCTTCAGCCAGTTTTACCTGATTGAGGCACAAACATACAAACATACAAACTTTAACATCCTACTAATATTATAAACTAGCACTTCGCCCGCGACTTCGTCTGCGTAGACTTTAGAGGAGGTACGCAACTATTTTGTCCCATATTCTCAGTCTCGGAAATTCATCTTCATGATTCTTTATTCTGATAGTTTATGAGTCTTTACTGTCAGTTCTTTCAGCTCCGGAACTACTTCGACATGTTTCTGGTATTCTGGTGCTTGTGAATCTTTAGCGCTCAATACTCCTGCCCAGAAGGAACTTCGATATGTTTCGGTTCTCCTGGTATTTTTAAATGCAAACCACTCATAATTCACGCTTCGGAAATACTTCGACATGTTTCTGGTATCCTGGTACTTGTGAATCTCTTACGCTCATAATTACAGCCCGGAAAAACCGCTATATGTTTCTGTTCCCCCCCCCTGGTACTTTTGAATCCTAACCACTCAAAATTCCAGCGCCAGTAACATTAAAACATGTTTCTGGTCTCCTAGTACTTGTGAATCTTAAGCGCTTACAAATCCTGCCGAAAATATAATTTGACATGTTTCTGGTCTCCTGGTGAATCTCTAGCGCTCATAATTACAGCCCCGAAAATATTTCGACATATTTCTAATCTCTTGGTACTTTCGAATCCTAACCGCTCACAATTCCTACCCCGAAAATATTTTGACATGTTTCTGGTCTCCTGGTACATAATGAATCCTTAACACTCATTATTGCTCCCCGGAAAAAACCTCCACATTTTTCTGTTGTTCTGGTACTTTTGAATCCTTACTGCTTATAATTCTTGCTCCGGAAATAATTCGACATGTTTCTGGTCTCCTGGTATATAATGAATCTTTAGCGCTCATAATTCCAGCCCGGAAAATACTTCGACATTTTTCTGTTCTCTGGTACCTTTGAATCCTAGCCGCTCACGATTCCAGCGCCGGAAATATTTCGACATGTCTCTAGTCTCCTGTTACTTGTGAGTCTATAGTATTTACATGAACAGCCCGGAAAATACATCGACATACATATTTCTGTTTGACTGTTAAAAAAAAAAAAAATTTTTCTTGCTCAAAAATACTTTAACATCGTTGTTCTCCTGGTACTTGTGAATCTGTAGCGCTCATTATTCCAGCCTTGAAACTACTTCTACATGTATCTGATCTCCTGGTGCTTTTGAATCTTAACTGCTGAAAATTCTAACCCTGGAAAAACTTCGATATGTTTCTGATCTCCTGGTACATAATGAATCTTTAGCGCTCATAATTCCTGCCCGGGAAATACTTCCCCATTTTTATAATGTTTTGGTACTTTTAAATCCTTACCGCTCATATTTCTAGGGCGGAAGTACTTCGAAATGTTTCTTGTCCTCTGGTACTTTTGATTTCTAGCTGGTCACAATTCCAGCTTCGGAAATACTTCGACATGTTTCTGGTATCCTGGTACTTGTGAATCTTTTACGCTCATAAATAATTAAAGCTCGAAAAATACCACTATATGTTTCTGCGCCCCTGGTACTTTTGAATCCTAACCACTCAAAATTCTTGCGCCGGAAACATTAAAACATGTTTCTGGTCTCCTAGTACTTGTAAATCTTTAGCGCTTACAATTCCTGCCTAAAATATAATTTGATATGTTTCAGGTCTCCTGGTACATAGTGAATCTTTAGCGCTCATAATTCCTGCCCGGGAAAAACTTCCACATTTTTCTCTTGTCTTGGTACTTTTGGATCCTTACCGCTAATAATTCTAGCATCGGAAATATTTCGCATTGTTTCTGGCCTCCTGATACTTATAAATTTTTAGCATTCACAATTCTAGCCTCGAAAATACTTCAACCTATTTCTGGTCTCCTGGTACTTTTGAATTCTAACCGGTCACAATTCCAGCGCCGGAAATATTTCGAAATGTTTATGGTCTCCTGGTACTTGTGAATCTTTAGCGCTCATAATTTCAGCCAAAGAAATACTTCAACATGTTTCTGGTCTCCTGTCACATGTGAATCTATAGCGTTTACAATTCTAGCCCGGAAAAAACTCCAACATACATATTTCTGTTCGACGGTTAAATAAAAAACAAAAAATATTCTATCCCAAAAATATTTTAACATCGATCTGTTCTCCTGGTACTTGTGAATCTGTAGCGCTGCCAGTTTCAGCCCTGGAAATACTACGGCATGTTTCTGTTCTCCTGGTACTTTTGAATCGGAAGTACTAAGGCAGCAGAAGCGCTAGGTTTCCACTTCCTCCTCAATCTCCATTAGGCCATGCCTTTTACCGGGATAAAAAGTAGCCTATGTTTGATTCCAGTATTTGAGCTACATGTGTGCCAAATTTCATCCAAATCCCTTCCGCCATTTTTGCCTGATTGAGGCACAAACATACAAACATACAAACATACAAACATACAAACATACAAACTTTCACATTTATAATATTAGTAGGATGTGAATGTTTGTATGTTTGTATGTTTGTATGTTTGTGCCTCAATCAGGCAAAAATGGCTGAAGGGATTTGGATGAAATTTGGCACACATATAGATCACATCCTGGAATCAAACATAGGCTACTTTTTATCCCGGTAAAAGGCACGGCTTAATGGAGACTGAGGAGGAAGTGGAAACCCAGCGCTTCTGCTGCCTTAGTACTTCTGATTCACAAGTACCAGGAGAACAGAAACATGTCGTAGTATTTCCGGGGCTGAAATTGGGAGCGCCAAAGATTTACAAGTACCAGGAGAACAGAACGATGGTAAAGTATTTTTGGGCTCGAATATTTTTTTTTAACCGTCGAACAGAAATATGTATGTTAAAGTTTTTTCCGAGCTGGAATTGTAAACGCTATAGATACACATGTGACAGGAGACCAGAAACATGTCGAATTATTTCTTTGGCTACAATTATGAGCGTTTAAGATCCACAAGTACCAGGAGACCATAAACATGTCGAAATATTTCAGGCACTGGAATTGTGACTGGTTAGAATTCAAAAGTACCAGAGGGCCAGAAACATGTCGAAGTATTTTCGCGCTAGAAATATGAGCAGTAAGGATTAAAAAGTACCTGAACAACAGAAAAATTTAGAAGTTTTCCCAGGCGGGAATTATGAGCGCTAAAGATTCATCATGTACCGGGGGGAGACCAGAGACATGTCGAAGTATTTCCAGGGTTGGAATTATGACCAGTTAGGATTTAAAAGCACCAGGAGATCAGATATATGTAGAAGTATTTTCGGAGCTGGAATAATGAGCGCTACAGATTCACAAGTACCAGGAAAACAGAACCATGTTAAAGTATTTTTGGGCTAGATTATTTTTTGTTTTTTTAACAGTTAAACAAATATTTATATCGATTTTTTTCCCGGTTTGGCATTGTAAATGCTATAGATTCACAAGTAACAGGAGACCATAAACATGTCGAAATTTTTCCGGCGCTGGAATTGTGACCGGTTAGAATCCAAAAGTACCAGGAGATAAGAAACATGTCGAAGTGTTTTCGGAGCTAGGATTGTGAATGCTAAAGATTCCTAGGAGGCCAGAAATTTGTCGAAATATTTCCGCACTAGAAATATGAGCGGTAAGGATTCAAAAGTACCAAAGAATCAGCATTGCCATTCAACGCGGCAATGCTGCCAGTGTTCTGGGCACTTTTGCCATTGACAGCGATGTGGATTATTTTTTTGATGCCCGATGATTAATTTTGTTTTTATACGCGTTTGTACATAATTTCTTGATATTTAGTGTAGTTGTTTAAGTCTTCATTTATATATTAATAGCTAACTAATGCATGTTGTCTCTATACTAAAAACTCTCATAAAAAGTACCAAAACAACATAAAAATGTGGAAGTTTTTCTGGGCTGGAATTATGAGCGCTAAAGATTCTTTATGTACTAGGAGACCAGAAATATGTCAAAGTATTTCCAGGGTTGGAATTGTGAGCAGTTAGGATTCAAAAGCATCAGGAGATCAGATACATGTAGAAGTATTTTCGGGGCTGGAATAATGAGCGCTACAGATTCACAAGTACCAGGAGAACAGAACGATGTAAAAGTATTTTGAGCTAGAATATTTTTTGTTTTCTTTTTTTTTAACAGTCAAACAGAACGATGTTATTGTATTTTTGGGCTAGAATATTTTTTTTTTAAATCGTCGAACAGATATATGTATTTTGAAGTTTTTTCCGGGCTGGAATTGTAAACTCTATAGATTCACATGTGACAGGAGACTAGAAACATGTCAAAGTATTTTTTTTGCCGAAATTATGAGCACTAAAGATTCACAAGTACCAGGAGACCAGAAACATGTCGAAATATTTCTGGCACTGGAATCTTGAGCGGCTAGGATTCAAATTCTGTATCACGAGAACAGATTAATATTGAAGTATTTTCCGGGCTGGAATTATGAGCGCTAAAGATTCATTATGTACCAGGAGACCAAAAACATGTCGAATTATTTTCGTGGCTAAGATTGTGAATGCTAAAAATTCAAAAGAACCAGGAGACCAGAAACATGTCGAAATATTTCCGGAGCAAAACTTATGAGCGGTAAGGATTCAAAAGTACCAGAACAACAGAAAAATGTGGAAGTATTTTCCGGGCAGGAATTATGAGCGTTAAAAATTCATTATGTACCAGGAGACCAGATACATGTCGAAATATTTCCAGGGTTGGAGTTGGGAGCAGTTAAGATTCAAAAGTACCAAGAGATTAGAAATACGTCGAAGTATTTTCGGCCTATAATTATGAGCGCTACAGATTCACACGTAGATACCAGGAGATCAAAAACAAGTCAAATTATATTTTTGGCAGGAATTGTAAGCGCTAAAGATTCACAAGTACTAGGAGACCAGAAACATGTTTTAATGTTTCAGGCGTTGAATTTTGAGTGGTAAGGATTCAAAAGTACCAGGAGAACAGAAACATATAGCAGTTTTTTCCGGGCTGTAATTATGAGCGTAAAAGATTCACAAGTACCAGGATACTAGAAACATGTCGAAGTATTTCCGAAGCTGGAATCGTGAGTGGTTAACATTTGAAAATACCAGGAGAACCGAAACATATACAAGTTTTTTTCTGGGCTGGAGTTATGAGCGCTAAAGATTCACAAGTACCAGAATACCAGAAACATATCGAAGTAATTCTGGAGCTGAAAGTACGGACAGTAAAGACTCGCAAACTAGCAGAAAAGAATCATGAAGGTGAATATCCGAGAATGAGAATATGGGACAAAGAAGTTGCGTGCCACCTCTAAAGTCTACGCAGACGAAGTCGCGGGCGAAGTGCTAGTTTATAATATTAGTAGGATGTGAAAGTTTGTATGTTTGTATGTTTGTATGTTTGTATGTTTGTATGTTTGTATGTTTGTATGTTTGTATGTTTGTATGTTTGTATGTTTGTATGTTTGTATGTTTGTATGTTTGTGCCTCAATCAGGCAAAAATGGCTGAAGGGATTTGAATGAAATTTGGCACACATATAGTTCACATACTGGAATCAAACATAGGCTACTTTTTATGCCGGTAAAAGGCATGGCCTAATGGAGACTGAGGAGGAAGTGGAAATCCAGCGCTTCTGCTGCCTTAGTACTTCCGATTCAAAAGTACCAGGAGAACAGAAATATGCCGTAGTATTGCCAGGGCTGAAACTGGCAGCGCTACAGATTCACAAGTACCAGGAGAACAGATCGATGTTAAAATATTTTTGGGATAGAATATTTTTTGTTTTTTATTTAACCGTCGAACAGAAATATGTATGTTGGAGTTTTTTCCGGGCTAGAATTGTAAACGCTATAGATTCACATGTGACAGGAGACCAGAAACATGTTGAAGTATTTCTTTGGCTGAAATTATGAGCGCTAAAGATTCACAAGTACCAGGAGACCATAAACATTTCGAAATATTTCCGGCGCTGGAATTGTGACCGGTTAGAATTCAAAAGTACCAGGAGACCAGAAATAGGTTGAAGTATTTTCGAGGCTAGAATTGTGAATGCTAAAAATTTATAAGTATCAGGAGGCCAGAAACATGTCGAAATATTTCCGATGCTAGAATTATTAGCGGTAAGGATCCAAAAGTACCAAGACAAGAGAAAAATGTGGAAGTTTTTCCCGGGCAGGAATTATGAGCGCTAAAGATTCACTATGTACCAGGAGACCTGAAACATATCAAATTATATTTTAGGCAGGAATTGTAAGCGCTAAAGATTTACAAGTACTAGGAGACCAGAAACATGTTTTAATGTTTCCGGCGCAAGAATTTTGAGTGGTTAGGATTCAAAAGTACCAGGGGCGCAGAAACATATAGTGGTATTTTTCGAGCTTTAATTATTTATGAGCGTAAAAGATTCACAAGTACCAGGATACCAGAAACATGTCGAAGTATTTCCGAAGCTGGAATTGTGACCAGCTAGAAATCAAAAGTACCAGAGGACAAGAAACATTTCGAAGTACTTCCGCCCTAGAAATATGAGCGGTAAGGATTTAAAAGTACCAAAACATTATAAAAATGGGGAAGTATTTCCCGGGCAGGAATTATGAGCGCTAAAGATTCATTATGTACCAGGAGATCAGAAACATATCGAAGTATTTCCAGGGTTGGAATTTTCAGCAGTTAAGATTCAAAAGCACCAGGAGATCAGATACATGTAGAAGTAGTTTCAAGGCTGGAATAATGAGCGCTACAGATTCACAAGTACCAGGAGAACAACGATGTTAAAGTATTTTTGAGCAAGAAAAATTTTTTTTTTTTTTAACAGTCAAACAGAAATATGTATGTCGATGTATTTTCCGGGCTGTTCATGTAAATACTATAGACTCACAAGTAACAGGAGACTAGAGACATGTCGAAATATTTCCGGCGCTGGA